>CM047805.1:142801300-143272622 GCA_026214975.1 Gentiana macrophylla | reverse complement strand
GGCTGGAAATGTGGTTCAAGAGGGGAGGCGGCGGTGGAGAGAGAAGAGAGGAGAAAAGAGAAATGAGGAAGAAAAGGGGAAATGCGACTATATCCGCTTGCTTTATGGCGACTGACATTAATGTCCGTCCGCATCTTAACCCTACTTGCCACCGCAAATTTATAATTTCGAACAATAAAATAATTAATAAAATTGTATAAAATTTTATACAATTTTCCGTCGCGAAAATACTTAATAACTCCGTCGCAGAAGAGGGCATTTTGCGACGGAATTTAATTTCGCCGCAAAGTTTATCAAAAATCCGTGATTAATAAAATAATTAATGAAAATTTATTTAAATAGTCCGTCGCAAATTATTAAAATGTCCGTCGCAAAATTGCCCGCCAAATGGTAAAATCGATCCCGCTAAGTGTCCTGTCCGCTAACAATAAAACATCCGTCAGAAACGTAAATTTGCGACGGAAGTATGGTCCGCCGCAAAACGCTGTTTTTTGTAGTGACGGTTCAATACGGTTCACACGGTTTCCTTCCAGATCGATTATGGTTTTAAAATTATTAATATTTATTTTTACATTTTCATATAATACTTATTCTTTTCACTACAATAACAAATTACTATTCTTTTCACTATAATTACTAAAGCAAATGTAATATACATATTTTTTTATAAATAGTTTTTTATTCGGTTTTAAATATAATATTAATATTGTGTTATTTTTTTATATGTAACTTATGTTATTTTTAAAATTTCGCTTTTTTTCAACGCTTGTACCGAAAATTCCGCTTACGATCTTTTATATGTAATCACGTCGGAGATTTATACATAAAAAATCAAAAGTAACGTAGTTTTATTTGCTTTTTTAGTCTTTCATAGTTTTTTATAGGTTTTATAGTATTTTATAGTTTCTTATAGCTTTTTTAGCTTATTTAAGTGATAATTTTGATTAAAAATGCTGGTTTATTAAATATTATGTGAGAGCTATTGTGTTATTTTTCTTATATGTAAATTACGTTATTTTTTCAACGCCAGACTGGTAATTCAATTGTTCACGCTTTATATGTAATCGCCGTGGCGATTTTACACGTATAAAATCAAAGCAACGTAGCTTTTATAGCTTTTTTTAGTCTTTATAGTTTTTTTATAGGTTTTTATAGTTATTTTATAGGTTTTTATAGTATTTTATTGTTTTCATATTTTTTAGTTTGCTTTAAGATATGTTTCGATTAAAAATGCTGTTTTATTAAATATTATTTGAGATATATCGTGTTATTTTTCTTATATGTAAATTATGTTATTTTTTCATCGCTCAGACCGGTAATTCTATTGTTCATGTTATCTTTATATGTAATCGCGTTTATATGCATTACACGTATAAAATCAAAGTCGAACGTAGCTTTATAGCTTTTTTTTGTCTTTTTATAGTTTTTTTTTTTAATAGGTTTTTATAGTTTTTTTTATAGGTTTTTATAGTATTTTATACTTTCTCATATTGTTTTAGCGCTTTAAGTATAAGTTGATTAAAAACGTTGCTTTATTAAATATTACGTGAGATATATTTTTTGTTATTTTTCTTATATGTAAATTATGTTATTTTTTCGACGCAGACCTGTAATTACTGTCACTTACGTATCTTTATATATGTAATCATGTCGGAGGCATTTACACGTATAAAATCAAAAGTGAACGTATTTTATAGCTTTTTTTAGTCTTTTATAGTTTTTTATAGGTTTTTATAGTTTTTTATAGGTTCTCATATTTTTTAAATGGCTTTTAAATATAAGTTTCGATTAAGATTGTTGTTTTATTAAATATTACGTGAGATATATTGTGTGATTTTTCTTATATGTAACTTAAGTTATTTTTTCAACGCTTGTACTCGCATTTCGTTATGCACGTATCTTTTAGATATGTAATCGCACAGGTAGATCGACACATATAAAATCAAAGCTTTAACGTAGTTTTATCATTTTTTTTTTAGTCTTTTTTATAGTTTTTTCATAGGTTTTATAGTATTTTATAGTTTCTATAGTTTTTTTAGGTTTGTATAGTGTTTTTATGGTTTTTTTTATAGGTTTTTATAGTTTTTATGTATTCTTTATAGTCTTTTTTATATGTTTTTATAGTATTTAAAGGTTTTTTTTTTTTTTTTTAGTCTTTTATAGTATTTTTATGTGTTTTTTTTAATAGGTTTTTATAGTTTTTTTCGTAGTATTTTATAGTTTCTTATAGTTTTTTAGGTTTGTATATGGTTTTATGGTTTTTTTTTTATAGGTTTCTATAGTTTTTTATAGTCTTTTTTTTTATAGGTTTTTATAATTTCTATCGGGGTTTTTTATACCGTCTTTTATCGGTTTTTTTATTTTATAGTTTTTAATAGTTTCTTATAGTTTTTTTTTAGTCTTTATAGTTGTTTTATAAATTGTAACAAATATATAAGTAAGAGATAAATTATGCACTTTAATCTTTCAAAATTATCGATATTGGTATTTCGAGCCGCTTGCTCTCCTACAATTTCAAAGTCACCGATTTCGAATCGTGACTCATCTTCTCGACTCAATGTCTTGCACCTCTTCTCGGCTCGCACTCCAATCTTGACAACACATTTGCTTTTTAAAGTGGTGGGATGAAGCTTAACATCTTTTATCATTAAGCACATATCCTGCCATGTCGAAGCTCGCTCAAACAAAGACGGTCTAAACAGGCAACTTAAAACTCGACCGCCATCATTGATAGCACCGAAATTCTTTAAATGTCTCTTCCACCACTTCAATAAGTCAAGTCGAAATAATAGTAATCGGGTTTGACACTTCAAATGTTGTGTTTAAAAATTCGGTTATGACGCTGATCGGATGCCGCTTGTCGCCCCTTCAGCTTGTTTCGAATTCATTTTTTCCAAAACTTTTAAAATACCCCATAGACACCGCAGGTTAGTAGAAACACTTGCGGATGGATTGGAAACCGCATCGCTTCTCATTCCATACATACGCTCATATTCAACATACAAAGTGTTTAATAAATTTTCAAGTCTATCTACTTCAATCAGTATAATCTACCGGGGACACATTATATCGCATAAAGCATCATAGTAAACACTTAACATGTTAGATACACCTACTAGTCTTAAACGAGGGTCGAGAATAAGAAATGAGATAAGTGAGGAATACGTAACATGTACTTATTCCATTTCTCCTTCTTCACCTTTCTAAACATTGAAATAATGCAGGTCATGTTCCAAGGTTTCAAACTCGTAAATTATTTCTACACTAGCAGCAAGACTAAATGTGTTGTGGGTTGATAACATCTTGAAAACACCAAGAAATTTTGAATACTTCAAAATATCTATCGTTGTCTTGCATGCAAATTCAAGTACTGGGGAAACAAACGATATTCGCCGACATTGTTCATTTAAAAAGCACAAAATGTGTGTTTAAATATTTTTTTCCAAAGATCATAAGTTGGTGTTCCACCTATGCGGTACATCTTGCGCAGTTTGACAGGGTGATGACCTTTCTCATTAACCTATATACCGCTTATTAACAAGAATATTTCTACTTAACACATGTGCAATCGAATTTTTTATCGCTTTAATATTATAGTCAAAAACTTTTAGACCGCCTTTACACATAAATTAAAAATATGGCATAAACATCTAAAATGAAAAAATTGACCGCTACAAAGAGGTTCACAATTTTGGGATAACTCGAAATGTAAGCAAAGGTTGTTTGAAGCATTGTCAAACGCAATAGAATAAACTTTATCTTTAAATCGTATTCGCCAATAATATCAACTAATAAAGATGCAATCGTATTTGTCAATAATATCAACGAGGAAGACGATCCGCTACACCGTAGTAATAGCGCACTTGCCGAGTGCAATCAAAACCATCTCCGCCGATGGAAGGTGGTTCACCGGTCCGTCGTAAGGGGCCGACCTCCTTCGCGAACTCGATTCCACCCCTCGAAGTTATACACCGCATCGACGAACCCGAACGGATATGATTGATTTTGTCCAAAGATTATCAACAACAAGCAACAGTGTGGAAAGCCCTTCCACTTTGACAGGATAAAAAGTTGACATCCCGATCGAAACTCTTAAGAAATTGTGGCTACCATGAGACGCATTGATTATCAAGATACTAGGACACAATGTTAGCTGATCCTACAAGCCCGGTTGAAGGATATGTGGGCAAGGGAAAACACATCGAAATCATGCACTCAGAGGATGGATTTTACATTGTTCATTTCTGTGGCAAAAGAGGATTACGACTATGTACCGAGAATGGTCCTTGGCCGATCTAACCATTATATCACAATCACAAAATGGAAACCTTCGCTTTCATCCACAAATGACCTCATCCAATCCACTATGATACGGGTTAGAATCCTCGTGGTGCCAATTGAATACTTTGAGCAAGAAGCCCTTCTACATGTCGGCAAATCAGATAGCCATTGCCTGTAAAGTCGATCAAACGCCATCATAAACCAAAGAGGTAAATATGCTCGTGGTATGTGTTGAAATAGAATCAATAAGCCACCGCCCATTGCAAAGAATGTTGAATGATGAAATATATAAAATCGAATACGGTTGTCTCCATATGGTTTGTTTTGGTCAGTGTTTATGGCCATAAACGGAGGACCGCCCTCGTAAAAGCACAGAAATGGACACTTCACCACCCATGCTCCTCGACACTATCAATGCCCCTACGGATGATAATCCCTTCGGCCTTGATGCTAGCCCCGACACGCAGCGAAGAAATGCCCAAAAGCTCCCAAGAAGGACCCTAATCCACCAATCGAACCTAACAACATGAGGAACGGCACACCTGCAGCCCCAAAACATCGGCCGAATGCCCCCAACCATAATACCACAAACATCTTAAATGGTTCCCGATTCTCCATCTTGACGGATGAAATCAAGAGCAAAATGAAGAAGTCACAGCTAATTTTTTGCAACGACAATTCCAAGAAATCCCACAGCTTTAACAACAGATCAACACTTAGGCAAGCTTACTGTAGGGACCGACCCACCTCCTCACGTAGCAAGGGCAGGGGTGTCCAATCCACACAACCATCCAAGCTAAGAGATAGCTCTCCCAAGCACACAACATAGTACCACCGCTTTTTCATGAAGTTCTTTCCCCACCAACACCTTTCATTTCTCTACCATGAGCTCGGGCCTCCTTTACCGACATTACGAAAGTTCAAGCTGGCCTGGTCAATGACACCCAAAATACCTCTCCGCAGCTTAAAGAAGCTTATGTTAGCCGATGCCCAACTTGCAGAGGAAAGTGCAAAAAGCTTGGGCAACTTTATGTGAAATCGAATCCACCGGATAATTCATCCTTTCATGAAAAAGATGTACCAATGCAGTCCGCGCTATGATGATCATCTTGCCCTGGCAAGCCAAAATACTCTTACAATCATTCCTCAATGAAGCTCAGATCGTGGAATCTGCAGAGAGCGAGCTCCTCCGACTTTTCAGCATTTAAAATCATTGCTAGTCCGATAATAAACCGAATATTCTTTTTTCTCATGGAAAAGTCCAAAGTAATAAAGCGGACCACATTCTTAGACGATTTAATTTTACCCATTTAACGGCGGTGGAAGCTTAGAGAGATTCAAGTGAGGCCTGTGGGTTTTCTCGATATATCTTCTATCGACTTACGCCTTTTGCTTGCAACCGATCAATGTATTATCATGGTCGCCGTGAGCGTAGTATTGCCGAATTTGTCATTATTTTTACCTATGCTTCTCCTACCCCCTCGTTGTTCGGGAAGATCTTTGGGAATTGCTAGATTATATTTTCTCCTCTTTTTCACCGCCTATATGCTGGCTATTGGTGACTCTAAACCAAGTCATCCATCCTATTGATAAAAGAGGTGGTAGACTGCGCATGGGGGGCTTCATTAATGATCTTCGGAACTTGTTGAACATGTGGATCTAATTGAATTACCGCTTCATGGGCCTCGCTTTACTTGGACTAGCTTCTATACATAGTGCGCGATGCTATTGAACAACAAGATAGACCAGCCCTCTCGCAACGATGCATGGTTGTGTCGGCTTCGGGCTCAAATGTTTACCATCTCCCACGGGTCCACTCGATCATTGTCCAATTATGCTTGACGTGGAGCCTCCTAGTGACAACTTGACCGTGGCTAAACCTTTCCGGTTCCAAGCTTGATGGTTAAAACACGTTAGCTTTCCTGCTTTCCTCTCAAATAATTGGACGGTGGTGGATGACGACATTCAAGGAACCTCGAACTCCTCGCCTAAAAATGAATGATTGAATAAACAGTGTTCGTAATTTATTTTACCGAAAAATAGATGCAAAAAGCGAATTATGGTGTACAACTCTCATTCTCGAAAGCTCCTCGAATTTCTTGACCAAGTTGAATTATGAACTTATGCAAGAATATGATGATATATCATGCGCAAGAAGAAATTTATTGGTTTCAAAATCGCGATTAGATTGATTGAAGACGGGAACGAATACACGCTTATTTCCACACATCCACTCGGCGAAAAAGAGGTAAAAATAATATCATGTTCTTAAAAGATGCCTCTAATACTTGGGTGAATGATAGTGAGATCCTCCGCAATACGGTACGACATTTTTTTATTAGTCTCTACAAAGAGGAGCCGGTCCTCCCTTTCCGTAAGCGACTTTTTACCTCTCATAAACCACGCAGATAAACGCTTGTTAAATCGGCCGGTAAGTATTGAGAAGTCCGGCAGCTATTTTTCAAACGGGAGCGATAAATCACCGACCGACGGTTTTCCCCATCTTCCGCTGTAAAATTGGGATACCGCTGGCCTTCTTTACGGGCGGATCATTAAATATTTTCGCGAAACGGTTCTCATCGCTATGAATCGATTTTTATTGCCTTGATCCCGGAAGTAAATCCTCCGTGCGCGGTCTCACAATCTCGCCCATCGCTTCTAGCGAATGTCACGGCCAAAACCATTACAAAAAATCATAGCTAATCGCCTCGGGTTGATCATCGATAAAATCATTGATAATAGCCGAGTGCATTTATCCCCTGGAGACAAACATCGATAATATTATAGTCACTCAGAGGTCTTGCACACTATGCGAGGAAAACGGGAGCAAACGGATCATGATTTTAAAATCGACCTTGAAAAAGCCTACGATGTAGTCAATTGGTCTTTCCTTCGATAACTTCTTATTATTGTTGGCTTTGACGATAGCATCATTGAACCGATCATGTTCTCCTCTCTAGCACTTCCTTGAAATTCTTCCGAATGGCAGCCCTCTTCAAGGCTTCCGACCTCTTCGTGGCTTGAAACAAGGCGCACCCACTTGCACCATATCTCTTTGTCCTTGTTATGCGATTCCGAAATGCTTTATAAATGAGTCTATCAATGCAAGGAGATGGAAACCGATTGCGCTTTCTCGAGGTGGACCTAAGATATCACACATTTTCTTTGCAAATGATTTACTCTCTTGCGTAAGCTAATACGAATCAAGCTCGAGATAGCCCGTGATTCTATCCTATTTTTGTATGCTTTCAGGCAAAAATTTAGCACTTCAAAGTCTAAGTTTACAACTTCTCCTAATACAAGTCCGCAAAATGTTGAAGCTATTGTAGGGGAACTAAATATGGCACATACTACCAATCTTGAAAAGTATCTCGGGTCCCTTACACCACGGGTGTGTCAAGAATGAAGACTTTCAAAATGTGATAGATAGAGTCCGGGCCGAAACTTCAACCGTGGAAAGCCACCACCCTTTCTGAGCCGGTAGATCTATTCTAACGCAATCGGTTCTTACCACGACACCCTACTACCACATGCATCAGACGCCTACTGTCTCTCAGCATTTAACGAGCTCGACAAACCTGGCTCGCTTCTTTCTTCCTGGGCCAAATGATGAGGATAAAAGAGGACTATATCTAATTGCTTGGAAAGACATTTGTCGGCCAAAACTCCTGAGGCCTTGGTATTCGATCGCCCACGGATGAATAATGCACTTCTTGCGAAACTTGTATGGCAAATCTTAACCTAACAAGGAAAACTTTGGGTGCAAATTCTGCCAAAGTATGGCTCTCCTTTCATTCACACCTAAACCAAATAAACCATTCATCTCGCGCAACATCCGCCTCCATTGCGGACTCTATTCGCGACTTAATTAATACTAATGACGAGGGCCGCATCACTTGACCCCAATAAAGCTTCAGTAAATTCTCTAGAAATCGGGCGATTTCGCTTCTTCAACAGATCTCTAAAGAGGCCATACATTCTAACCATGTTTGGAAACATATTTGGTCGATTAAAGGCCCTTCACGGCAACCTTTTCTTTAGCAAGCTCATCGAAACGCCTCCCTACGGGCAGATCTTCTATCTTCACGCCACATCATTAATGATGGGACATGTAGCATTTGTGGCACGCCCTGTAAACCTCGATCCATGCGCTACGAGATTGTTATCAATCAATAATATGTGGAAGCAAGTAATTCATCAACATTGTTGGCATCAATTTAATTCACCCCGTATATAGCTTCTGATCACTGATGCCTAAGCGAGAACATGTACAAACATGATAATATTCAATTTTGAGATTTCTTTACCGCAAGCTCGCCCCATGGAGTTTGGTATCGAGAAACCAAGAGATACACGGAAGCGATGCACGCCGACCACCAAAGATGGTTTTCATATCCAAGCACCAGAAGCCCGGAGCTTAGACTAGCATGGCCAGTAGTGTTGCTTTATTTGTAAATATTGTGTAAATTCTTTATGTATGTAAAGCTTGTACTTTAAGTTTTTTTTTAATAAAATATCCGGCTTCGACCAAAAAAAATGTAATGTTAAGCACTCATGAGTTTCAAGTAAATAAACGAAAAGCAATTAACCTTTTTGACAATCCAATTGTTGTCAATCCAAAGAATACGACACATCCAAATAATAACTTTGGTCCTCCTATCCTCCCAAATATCGGCACATACACATACTGAATTTATTTGTCTTCAAACTTTCTTTTATAATATTTTGTCGCTTAATAAAAAAATAGAAATCCCAAGTGACCGCTGTACGGGATACGATTAAAAGCCGTTGCAAAGCCCTTGTACGCACCTTTCAAAATATGATTCTCGGAAAGCTAAAAGTGAAGACTCATCCCCGCAACAACATCCGTGGTTGACTTCTGCAGCTATCACGAAGTGTAAATAAAAAGTGGATTAGTGTTACCGCGCTGGAGCTCGGCATGTTTAAATGGGCTTGAGACGTGTTGTCTTCTAATTTGTCCGGGTGTTTGCCTATAATGTGACTCCGCAACGATCCGTAACCACCACCCGCTTTAAATTTGTATTTAGTGCCATAGAAAATGCACACCCCGTAGAAAAACTTTCCGGGGTTAGCTAATGCTAATTCATCAGTCCGAGGAACTTTTGTGAAAAATTCCATAACTTTTTTCACTTTTAACCTTTTTTCTTGTGCTCCGTCTGGGGTACTTTCATCAACATCTATATCAACTGACTCGAGTAGAGAGTAGACTCGCACTATCACGACGCTGGTGTTCTTATAGCCACACGACTCCCACCACGCCCTTGTTCAGACGGGAAGCAATGGAAATACATCATCATCATCATCATCATCGGCTTCATCATTACGAGGCTCATTATCTTCACCATCGTATGTTGATGTTAAAATATTCAAAGTTGAGACATTATTCATCGTGAATGACTATCAAAATCATCGTGATTGAAACCTAAAGCGTGTCTCAAAAGCGAGGAATTGAAATGTGACTATCGGTGACAGAGTTTGTAAAATGTTGTACCACGTGTCTATAGCCACCAAAGAACATCACCCGATTCTCGCACAACCGTGACATCACGGAAAGCAAGATTTCGATTGCCTTTTAATGATTCACCTCTTCTTGACATCAGACAAAATCTAAATTAAATTTAATAAATATAGAAAAATTGAAAAAAACTAACCAATTTTACTTATAACTAAAACCGAATCAAGAAACGACAAATCGTAACAACTTCAAATATCGGTCTATTAAAATAAATTTGATTATAAAATGGAATTTTTTTACACTAGAAAAAGAGTTGAATAAAATACAAACCAAATTTACTTATAACCAAAACCGTATTAAATAACGATTAAATCAAAACATATTCAAAAATTCCAGATCGAAAGAATTTTGATTGTTGCTTTTAACAACTAAACAAACTTCGATAATCAAATAAACGAAAGAAGATATGTTAATCGGTAGAAGAGATGCCAGAAAAATTGAAACGAATGGGTAGTATTTATTGGATTTTTTTGAAGTGTTTGGAAAAGAAAAAGAAAAAAACTAGCCGCTTTCTAGCTGTTGAGCCAATCCGTTCGACATTGTTCCGCCGGGCCGGCTTGAACCGCCACGGTGCCGGCCCCGTTCGCTTACTAAAATACCCAAACAAATTTAATAACCGGCGAATCACGGCCGTCATCCTAACTGTTTGCTCGATAACCGACTTGCTATATAAATCACGGCCCGGTTAGTACGGCCCGGTTCTAACCATTAGTTCCGCTTTTCTTTGGCCACATCTAACATATTTACTACCGACCACGATAAAATTTCCAAAAAAAAAAAAAAAAAAAAAAAAAAAAAAAAAATAACGTCTTTCAGTCAGATGACTTCCGTCAAACCATTCGAAAAACAAATCATAGGCTCTTTCCATTTTCCTGATTTTGATCTCAGCACTTTCCACTCTACCATGGCTAGGTTTAATTGTTTCTCAAATCTCACTTAGAGATACCGTTTTTGTAGACGTGATTGACTAACATGATGTGTAAAATTCCGATCTTTTTTGCTATTGTTCGTTTGATCGTTTCTATGAAGTCAACGGCTACTTGTACTCTTCTTTCCTTCTACTTTTCGGTGTCTGATGAACTGGTTTTGCGTTGATGAAAAAATGGATGTTTTTCATGGATTATAGCACTGATGAGCTGGGTTTTTCGTTGATGTGAAAAATTAAACCTTTACTCCCGTTTGTGTATGTCTGTGTGGGGGGGGCGGGGGACCTATTTGTTTGTTGAGGTAATTGTACTTTAAGACCTCGTGAGTTTTGCATCTAAAGGGTAGTGCTGATCAAATTTGAGCAGTGGCTGCTGATTGTCCTCCCCCGGAGTGTGTTAACTGTTAATTACTTGAAATTTGTTCTCTGAGCTTTGAAAGTATTCCCTAAGAAATTATTTCAAGTAAATAATTATTCTGGTAATCAGTTTCGGATGTTGTTTTGTTGACTAAGCAATGTGGAGGCTGCTTTTATTTAAATAATGGGATATGGTTAGGGAAGTAGGTTACCTGGAATCCATTATTTCGAGAAATTTTGAAGTTGATTGTTCCTTTCTAATGCATTTTTGTACTCTAAATGTCATCAGAAAGCATGGTATGTTAATTCTTTTGAAGATTGAGCATTCCATTTTAGTAGATAAAGCTTTGCTTTATTTGATCAGTTCACTGCTTCAATGGGCTCTTAGCTAGTTTGTTTTCACCGTTAATCGAACCTTTGTTTATAGCCAGTAACGACATCTCAAAGAATACATACACAACAGAATCTATCTACAAGAAAACAGCATATCAAAGCCACAATGGACAGTAAACATGCCGGGATAGCCTGCCCTTCACCACTTTTCTCCATTTGACATATCTTTGAAAATGACCATGTGTGTATGTGATTATCTTTAGACAAAACATTGAACAAAGCAGCTGCTGATGTTTGTGCCAGCAGTTTGAACAATTCTTGGTTTCTTTTTCATTTTTAGCTTTTCCAGCAGACATTTTGTAAAAGTAACAGAATGAGTTACTCCCTCTACACAGAATATAAGAGAAGAAAGAAAGAATTTCTTGATTCATTTACCTGGGCATTGATGAATCTTGAGGCCACATATCTGTCATATTCTAAATTAGTTTCACCTCAAAATGATTCTTGAGTTCACCAATGTGCACCCGCTTTTATGTGATTTGTCATAACACCTGCTTTTATGTGATTTGTCATAACACTCAATGTGCTTCTTTGAGTTATGCAGAGCGTCATGGTTGGTTGATGGTACTCGAATCGCAACGAAAATCAAAAGTGCATCCGGTGCAATTGAACCGGGACTTGTTACTTGGAGAAGCAACCCTATTAAAGCTTGCCCGAATTGCCAGCATGTTATTGACAATAGCGATGTATTGCTCCTTTTGAGATTCTTATATTCTTCTAATTTGATGCTTCCATGCTATTTTGACAAGGCTTCTCAAAACACTTTGTGTTGTAACGTTAGGGGAGGGGGAGGGGAGGGGGTAAGAGAAGAAGAGAATAAAATGCTTTTACCAACGCCATGTAATACTTGATGACTGACGAGGAAGAATGATGCCGGACAGAGCCGGCAGTAATGTAACTTATATTTTCAATCTAACGGGTGCCTCTACTCCGCTAAGGATTTACCAGTCACGCTGAGACAGAAAAGACGCCTATCGAGCAGACCTAATGAATTTTATACGAGCTACCCACCAGAGCCCCAATACAAAGCCCTGGGATTAGTGCATGATGACACAAAGGATCGAATGAATCGAAACAACCTAGTGGAAAACATGCAATTCTAAGAACCTCATCACGCCGAGGCGCATCATGCAATTCAATTTGAGATATTCGTTTCAGATTTTCAAACAACATTAATTTGTCGCTTGTTTCAATTTTTAAATCACATACTTGTTACCGAGCACTTCAAGGGCATTTATACTAAATGCATTTATACTCACCGCGATCACCCTACTCATTGTCAAAATTAAGTCATTAGCAATACTACTATCATACATTACACTATAATAAATTACACTACATTATTCAAATCAAACAATTATAACACTATCATACATATTCTCACACATTGAATTTTACATGAACACCAATAAACAAATAAATTTACTTCTATGAACCTCATCATACATTTAATCATACCATACATTATTTGAATTCCATTCCAACAATAAAATCACACACTATTGAACATGAAACATGAAATTCTATAAATTATACATGAATTTTCGAATTTTACATTAACATCAATAAACTCTAAACATCAATAAACCATAAACCCTAGGCTAATAATTACATATTATTGATGTTCATACATATTCATTCAAATTCTAACAATCATACATATCATTTCGATTTCTAAGAAGCACTTCATCATACATATAATCATACAATAAATGAATTCGAATATAAACCCTAAACCCTATAACACTATTGAATTACAATCGCACATAAAACATGAAATTCACATAATTATACATCAATTTTCGAATTTTCTTCTGGAAATAAACAAATACAATAAACCGTAAACCACTCACAGTAGGTGCTTTTTGTTGATCTTGATTAGCCATGGTGAAATCGCCCAATTTTGCTCGAGAAGACAAAGGATTTCAATGCTCAAATCGCCCAAATTCGGCCGTTTCTATGCGCTTTTTTCAGGTGTGTGAAAAAGCCTGTGAAATGAGGGGAAGAAGACAAAGATAATGAGTTTCAAAATGGACGCTTCGTCTAATCGGGACGCCCGCCCTCTATTTGACGGACGGTTTATCAAAAGGATCCGCCCCAATTTGACGGTTTTAGTGTTTTGGCCAAATGAGCGAAACCGCCCAACATTTAGCGAAACGCCCAAAGTTGACGACGGAATCGCCACAATTTGATCGTAAGGCCCAAAATTTGACGGATTCTCGTTTTTTTGCCTCAAATGAATGAATTGGGATTTAAAAAGATACAAATTGGGATGTTTTGTCTATATTTGACACTCGAACTCAAAAAAATACCAAAAATTTTTTACTTGAAAAAGAATATCGACTCATACATCGACTGATTTACTAATTTTCCTAATTTTGCAACACCTTCTCCAAACACCCTCTCTCGCAAGCAATCCCAAAGGTTTCTATACTGCGCTTCATCCTTAAAACGGCGATAAAAATGTAGCTACTGCCAAATAAATTCTACAATAGAGGCTCTATCCCTATTTATTTTTAGTGATATTTAACAAATGATCCCTACTATGACGACTATTCACCGCCATAAACATATTTAATCATAAAAATTATAGTGTGATAGACGCCATAGAATTTAAATAATAAATATTTAATGCAGATAAATAGAAATGCCATGATAGTAATACGATTATTTAATATTATTTCAAATGCTTATATGATAAAGATAGAGATCATTGTAGAGGCTAATCAGACAGAGAAAATAAAGATATATTATTTTATATTATTTTAGTGATAAAATTCGTGACTCACGAGTCATTCTAATACCCTCCCACCCTGCACCCACAAAAATAAAAATAAAAACAAGAAACAACACCAAAACAAAAACAATGAAGTATTTCAGTCAGACGACTTCCGTCAAACCATTCAAAGAAAAGAAAGAAAAAAAAACAAACCATTGGCTCTTCCATTTCCCTGATTTTGATCTCCTCACTGTTCACTCTACCATGGCTAGGTTTGTTCCTCAAATCTCACTTAAAAGATTCCGGTTTTGCAGACGTGATTGACTAACGTGTAGTGTAAAGTTCAGATCTTTTTTTTGGTATTGTTCGATTCTATGAAGTCAACCGCTACTTGTATTCTTTTTTTCCTTCTATACTTTTCGGTGTCTGATGAGCTGGGTTTTGCGTTGATGAGAAAAAAAAAAGTGTTTTTTCGTATAGCACTGATGAACTGGGTTTTGCGTTGTTGAGAAAAATTAAACCTCAACTCCCGCGTGTGTGTGTATGCGTGTGGGGGTGAGGGACCTATTAGTTTGTTGAGGTAAAATATACTGAAGCCCTCGTGAGGCTGCATCTAAAGTGAAGTACTGATCAAAATTTGAGCATTGGCTGCTGATTGTACTTCCTGAGTGCGTTAATTACTTGAAATTTGTTCTCTGAGCTTTGAAGTTTTCAGTAAGAAACTATTTCAATTAATTAATCTTTCTGGTAATCAATTTAGGATGTCGTTTTGTTGAATAAGCAGTGTGGAGGCAGGATGCTTTTACGTAAATAATGGGATATGTTTAGGGAATTAGCTTACCTGGAATCCATTATTTCGATTTTTTTTAATGTTGATTGTTCCTTTGTAATACATTTTTGTACTTTAAATGTCATCAGAAAGCATGGTATGTTAATTCTTTGAAGATTGAGCATTTCCATTTCATTAGATTAAGCTCTGCTTCATTTGATCAGTTCACTGCTTTGATATTTTTAGGCTCTTAGCTAGTTTGTTTTCACCATTAATCGATCCTTTGTTTATAACCACTAACGACATCTCAAAGAATACTGAATACATACACAACAAAATCTATCTACAAGAAAAAACAGCATATCAAAGCCACAATGAACAATAACATGCACCACTTTTCGCCATTTGACATATCTTTGAAAATGACCATGTGTGTATGTGATTATCTTAAGACTAAACATTTGACAAAGCAGCTGCCAATGTTTGTGCCAGCAGTTTGAATAATTCTTGGTTTCTTTTTCATTTTGAGATTTTCCAGCAGACATTTCGTAAAATTAATATTTCTTCTGGTCACTTATGAGGTGGGAATAGTATGAGTTACACCTTACGCACAGAATATAAGAGAAGAAAGAAAGAATGTTTAGATTCATTTACCCGGGCATTGATGACTTTTGAGACCACATATCTGTCATATTCTAAATTAGTTTCACATCAAAATGATTTTTGAATTCACCATGCTCACAGTTAGTGCATTTTGGTTGCTGGTATAAATTTTTAGTGAGCAAATTTACCAATGGTTGAAATATTCTGTTGGTTTGATAAATGAAAATGAACCTCAACATCAATGACGTTACGGCAAACTTCTGTGTTGTGGTCAATGGATTTCCATATTCCTTTTTCTCCATGATTGTTACAAATTGCTATATATATTGGCTTTCCATTAGAAAGTGACTGTTTCTATTGTTTGGTTTTTTCGCTTTGTAGTTAATTGCTTTTGTACCGACTTCTTCTAATGTTGTGTATTTGGATGAATTGTTGGTATTTCTGGTTTGGTCTAGAGATAGTTTACTCATGATTCTTTCCTCTCTGAGTTATGCAGAGCTTCATGGTTGGTTGATGGTACTCGAATCGCAACGAAAATCAAAAGTTCATCTGGTGCAAATGAACCGGGACTTGTTACTTGGAGAAGCAACCCTAATAAAGCTTGCCCGAATTGCCGGCATGTTATTGACAACAGCGACGTATTGCTCCTTTTGAGATTCTTATATTCTTCTAATTTGATGCTTCCATGTGTTTTTGCACACGCTTTTATATCATGTATTTCTTCGCTTATTATACAAAGGAAACAAGTTCCTGATTAGGTTGAATATTTACTTTGTAAAAACACCAGGCACACTTGATACCGCTTTGCTTATTATGAAACTTTTGTTTCCCAGGGATGAAACTGAAAATCCTTTTGTTTGGCGCTTTTTTATTTAGGTCTCTCAAGAATGGCCAGGATTACCCCGAGGAGTGAAGTTTGATCCGTCTGATCAAGAAATTATTTGGCATTTGATCACAAAAGCTGGACTTGGAAATGCACAACCCCATCCTTTCATAGATGAATTCATACCAACGGTTGATGAAGATGACGGTATCTGCTATACCCATCCTCAGAATTTGCCAGGTGCATCATTAAATCATTTTTTTGTTGCCTGCTAACTCTGTTTCCTCGGTTTCTGTTTTATATTCGTGATAATTATAATAAATCTTTAAGCATATATCTTTTAGGTGTTAAACAAGACGGGAGTGTTACACATTTCTTTCATAGAGCTATCAAAGCTTACAATACTGGTACTCGAAAACGAAGAAAGATACATGGCGACAGTTTAGGAGATGTCCGTTGGCATAAGACTGGTCGAACAAAGCCTGTTCTTTTAGATGGTATCCAACGAGGATGTAAGAAGATCATGGTGCTTTATTTTAGTACAGTTAAGGGAGGCAAACCCGAGAAGACTAATTGGGTGATGCACCAGTACCATTTGGGCACAGAAGAAGATGAAAAAGACGGGGAGTATGTTATTTCTAAAGTCTCTTACCAGCAGCAACAGGTGAAACCGAGTGAGAAAAGTGAATTTGAACTTCCTGATGACTCGAGTGCATTGATTGTAAAGTTGGATCCCATTACCCCTAAGTCTGCAACCCCTGATCTGGCTTATACAGTGAAGAGGATCTCTAATAATTTGGATGAAGGACACGAGTCTACAGCCGCTTTTGCTCAGGTATGATGTTTCGCTTGGCCTGTGCTTCTGAATTATCTATGGTTATGGATGGTGCACATATACTTCTATCTGGTAGCGCTTCAGATCCGATACGATCATAGATACGCACCAGATACTTAAAAAGTTGGATATGGGATTCTGATATGCATAACCATAACTCGGATTGTGAAGTGAAGAATCATGTTGAATTTTGAGTAGATACCGCCAAATAACAAATGAAAGGGTGTCCAAATTGGTGAAAAACTACCAAAAACGAAGGGAATCATCAGAAAATGTTTTGTTTGTGTTCTAATATTTATTATTTGGTCTTTATAGTTTTATTATGTACAGTTTGATCCTTATATTTAAAATATTTACGCATATGCCCTCCAACCTTGTGTATAACTTAGGATCATGATGCTGATGTCATGGACGACGAGGTTGAAGCTTTGAAGGAGAAGCCTAGTGATGAAGATCACGTCACAGGAGAGGTTATGCCTGATGCAGTCGGAGATGAAACTGAGAAAGACAGTGGTGAAGACGCAAAGTGGTGGGAAAATGAATCACCGTTTTTGATTGATTCACAGCAACTTGTAGAGGGGCTATCTTTGTGTGATGAACTGCTACAAAGCCAGTCGCCAAATAGGGATGGCCCGAGAAGCGAACATGAAAACCTGAAACCCCGTCTTTCTGATTATGCTAAGTTAGGAAAAGAACATTTGAAGAAAGATTTAGAAGCATGCCAAGATTTAGTTGCTGATCGTGATGGAGATTTCCGGTTGAGCCAGCTTGTATGTTCTTCTTACTTTTCTCTTATCAAACATACTTTTTTAATACTGCCTTCAGGAATCACGGTTTTGTTAATTTGCTATAAATAGTTTCGCTAAGATACAGTCGATTTTGCAGGAATTTGATCACAAGACAGCTACATTTCTTGGGGAGGAAGCAAGATAGGTTTTGAAAGTGGGGAACCCGGTAACTGAAAGTGGCACTCTGAGAAGGAGCAAACCGATATTGTTTTGGGATCATAATTGTCAAAAAAAATCATGTGTTGATTCGATGTGAAAGCTTCAAAGGGAGCATCTGTGTATGTGTCTATGTTGTATCCATTTTCCCTGACATTTTAGTTTTGATGAACGCGCCATGTTCTTGACAATGATATGTATGTATACCGTATATGTCAATCACCCGAATCGTCAGCTACATATGATTGATGTGTTCCTTTGATGAGTTTGAAGTGATTTTGTACTTATTTTTCTGCGAAAAAATGAAGTTTAATCTTTGTTTGTAGACAGATGCTGTAGATGTGTAGCATTTATGCTTGGTGGTTGGTTTCTTTTGAGTTTCCTTGTTGAACCAAAGATGTCAATATGGTGTTGTGCTGTGCTTTTTGTTTGTTTATTTATTTTTCCCTGAAGAAACAATCCTTGTATGAAAAATTGCAGTATGAAGAAAACCACGTTACGTCTAAATCCCTAGCACGCTCTCTCTGTACAAATTTGGAAACAAAAACAGTAACAGAAAAGTGGGGTCCCAACCCGGCCGACTCTTGTCGCCTGGCCCCAGTAGCCATGATGATATAAATCAATGCTCGCACTCAGAGAGTCCTCAGATGTCTTTTTTGTTGAGAGAAGTGGACACAAGGTATCCAACTCTCATACTCCAAACTCAAAGGCAGGGCTGTTAATACCAGAGTCACACTCTCATTTGCTACTAAGTTATGCCCTTGACTTGTTTGATTTTTTTTTTTATTAGACAATTTGACTTGTTTGAATTGTTTTATCTTTTACATGAGTTAGGGTCAAGACAAAAGAAAAAGAAAAAAATAAAAATAATCTCACTTTTAGCTAAAACATGAGTCATTACATATGCACTAAGGTTAGGTGCCATGTTAGGGAGCATTGCACGCTCCTGATGCCCCATAGTTGCCCCTTCATTTTGTCCCTTAGCTGGAATCAACAAATGCATTAGTGGTCTAGTATATAGGTTCATAGTGTGTACCTTTGTAATAAAGTAGCGTTGTGATTTTAATACTAGAGTAATGTTATGTTATAATAAAATTGACATAAAAAAAAAATCATAACACACTTTACATTATTGATTATTCTGTATCACTCAATGATAGATGGTGGTTGATTATTGATTATAATGTAAGATGCAGAATGATACCATATGGCTTCTCTCGACTGTGGCTTATATTGTCAATCAAAGTGGTTAACCTGAGGTTCTGGGTTCAAAATATGTTAATTTCGCTTTCGTAAAAATAAATATAAAAAAAAATTCAAAGGAAAAAAGAAAGAAGTAACGCGGTATACTCTCTTCATCTCCTCGTGATGAATGAGGAATCTTGAAGGTGGGATGGAGTAAAGTCTTGGTCACATCACTCTTATGTGGTCGAAAATTATTACTTCCTCCGTGTCAAATTAAGAAACTCGTCCCTCAAGATGTACTCAACAAGACTACTTGGCAGAGAGATAAAAAACATACTAAAATTTAGACCTCAAAATTTTAGTTTCAATAAGTATATTATTCTAAATGTGTAATATATTTTTTAAAGCCGTTTGTGTTCTTTGGTAAGATCTCATCTGATAAATCGACTTGAGCGCTTTAAGAAACACATATACTAATTCTCAATTAAGTGTTCATATTTTCTTTTGCTACCTCAAAATAAGTTACATTTTTATGTATTTTAATTATCGAATTTCTTGAAAGTCATTTCTCTCTACTTTATTTACAAAAATGTATGTAATTTTTTTTGATTGAAAATGTATGTAAATTTTTTTTTTGAGGAAAACAAGATTTTATTACGCTTAAATCCGCATAATAATGCAGAGATTACATCGCGAGGAGGGAAGTTCCCAAACAAGATGATTGAGAGGGCTAGCCCATGTCTAGCCGAAAGGTGCGCCGGATAATTACCACTACGCTTAACAAAAGTAAAAGTAGAAGAAACAAAGGATAGCAGAAGCGCCAAGCAATCACGCGCTAAGCAATTGAAAACAAACAAATTTTCCGACGGCCGTTGTAACGCCTGAATGCAAGGCAGACAGTCAGACTCAAAGGTGATTGTAGAGAGTCCCAGTCGGATAGCCTCTTCCATTGCCAAGAGAATTGCCTGCACTCCAAAGTCTCTGGGCTGATACCAGGGTCGAAGTGGAATGAAAAAGTCGCAATAATCAAGCCGAGTGCATCCTCAAGATCGACTCCACGCCGTAACCCGAGTCCGTGATGCAGGCATCGAATTGCATTTCCAGCCTCAGGGCGGCGCGCGACCGCATAACCGGATGGGCGGTCCTATCAAAATCCGTGTCCAACGAGCCCATGGCCTGACGAAACTCCACTGCCCCAGCTAAGGCCATAGAAACTACACGGGATACACAGATAGGTGCATCATCCAAGACCGCATTGCACCGGGCTTTCCATAGGTTCCAAAGTAGCAGGCAAAAGGTGGATACCTCGTCTGGAGTGTGGCGTGCAATCAGTGCTCCAAAAAACTCCTTAAAATTCGACCCAGGTTGAATCCGCTGACTTCCAAACGGCGAAGCTGCCCTGATCGCCCTAGCGTAATCACAATCAAAATGCACGTGCCCTAAGGACTCCATCTCCCTGCCACATGCCAAGCAAAGACCCGAACCCAGATTCAGCTTGGCAAGCTGCTCCCCTGTTGGTAAACAATCCTGCAAACATCGCCATAGGAAATGTTGAACACGTGGTGGCACAGTGACTTTCCAAACATCCCGCCATACACTATCCAACCCACAAGACGTAGAGGCATGTATCGCATCAGGCAATCCTCCATACAAGCTCAATGCAAGAACCTGACTTCACTGTATATCTGCCTCGGCGATCATAATGCCAAATCAACTTATCCGGTGCGGTGCCTCGCAATTGAGTTTGTAAGATAGCATCCACTTCTCAAGCCTGAAATTCATGCATAAGGAGAAGCATATACACTCTCTAGTTCCTGGCAAAAGCAAATCCTATACTTTACTATCTTTAGGTAAGGAATGGAATGAGTGAACAAGCCAAAAATATGGTGGCCGGTAAACCTAAGCATCATGGAAGACGTAAACGGAACTTCCATCACCTATGTGCCATCGCAGCCCCTGCATTAGCATGTCTCTACCTTCCAGCAAGCTTCGCCACAGAAAGGATAGTCTACTCCCCAACCCTGTTGCCACGATAGTTGTACCCGGATGGTACTTTGCATTAAGAACTTGACTTGCTAGGGCGGTGGGGCAAGTAAGGAATCGCCACGACTACTTAGCTAAAAAGGCCAAATTAAAACATTCTAGATTGTGAAAGCCAAGACCCCCAAGATTTTTGGGCGCATAACAGTGTCCCGGGCTTCGCCAATGCACCTTTTGTTTGGTCTCAGTATCCCCCCCAGAAAAAGCCGCGAATATATTTCTCGATCTCCTGCACTAGCGTGGTTGGAACCTTAAAGCACTGCATGATGAAGTAGGTATAGCTTGCAAGCTTTCTTTCCCGGTAGGAGAGAGAGAAACTTATCCTTCCAACCAGCCAGTTTTTTCCATACCTTTTCTCGGAGAAAATAAAAAACCTGCCGCTTATTCCTTCCAGTGACAAATTGCATGCCCAAGTATTCACCTGTCGATATATGCTCCATGTCTTCCTGCTGAAATATAGACTAGAATTATGAAAATTGATAGTCCGCTGCACCGCATCCCATACCGATTAAAGAGGTCCAATAATGTTTCCAATGCCCCATCCATAAACTCGAAAAATAACTTGTCATCATCGGCAAAAGCAATTGTGAGACTCGGACCTGTGCTCGCCATTCAAATGTGATACCGAGGAGCAGCCGTCCGCGTACGGGTCGATCTAACAATGCTGTCAATCCCTCCGCGCAGATGATAAAGAGAAACGGGGAGATGTATGTAAAATTAAATGCTCCAACTACTACTTACGTGTATACGTAAAATATTGGATAGTTTAGTAAGATTCAATGCATAACTACAACCTTTTAGCCTGTGTGGAAAATCAAATAAGACAGAAGAAGCATAAGCTTCACGCTGTCACAAGTGTAAAACTTATTAAATTGTAATGAAATAAGAATACTCGCTCGAAGCCTTTAGTATCATTAGTGGGAAATATGTGATGATTTAGTGAAGAGAAATGATACAGACGATGGATAATACAATATATAGTTTTACGCATTTGATTATAATCTATGATATATCGATCAGTAATGACTTATGATTTTAAATCAGATTCTCATTAAAATATGGTAGTGAATATATAAATAAGAATATTAATAAAGAAGGGAAAACAAAATTATAAATATTAGAACGGAAAAATAATACATAAACCACAAATACTACAAAGGAGGGAAAAAAACGATCTCTCTAAAATAGTGTAGCAAAATTTTTCTTGAAAATTCACAAACATAAATAAGCATGTTAATAAGGCCAATGATTACACACTTTACCAATTGAGTTACAATGACAATTTTATCAATAAATGTTCAAAATAATATATATATATATATATATATATATATATATATTTTTATTATTAAATTAAAAAGATGCTAAGTAATTTCAGATCGAAATTGAAATGGCCATGAACCCCAAATTTTATGCGGGTCCACATCGATACATAAAAATCTCACCATTATAAATTACATAAAATTTAAATCTATCAATTTAATTGCGATCGTAATATTTGTCTCTGCACGTAGGGAAGGGCGAGTAGTAGGGTACCGGGTTGTAGTAGGGTCTTGCATTTGAGCCGGTTCCGATTCTGCCTCCTGCTTCCAAATGTTCGGGCTGAATCACTGGCCTGATTCCTGCCTAAAAAATCCCAAACTGCAGATAAATTGTTGAATCACGGCTCTCAAACCGATTCCGGTCCGGTTTGGCGGTTCACGGATTTTTGGCCACCTCTATAATATGTGGGAGGAAGATAAGGAATTGCACGTGGGGTGGCCAATGGGTAGAAGGCTGCACATTTTGACTACCACATGATTGAGCGTGGGGTTGGGGTGGGGTGGGGGGTGGGGTATGGAATAGGGAAGGAGCTTGGAAAAAGGAAATTGATTCCATTTGCGGAGTTGTCGTATAGGAAATTTAACTTAAAGACTCCAAAGATAGTGAAATATCTATACAAGACAATATTGATGACTACACAATGATCAGTGAGAATAAAATCAGATGATCCAGATTACACACACACACTTACCACTTTCCATATTGGAGTCTCCGTGTTAGAACCTCCCTGTCGTATATGGATTAATTTGGACTTGAGGGTTTCGTCCCAAAACGATTTGGAATTGACTTACATTATAAGTTTTATATCATAATAAATTATACTATCAATTACTGTGGTAAGATTGTTACGGCTGCTATACAATTGACATTATTATGTGGCCGACAAGAGGATATTAGTGTGGTTGTATCCGGCTGCCGTTCATTTTGATGAATTTTCCTCATTTTACTTTTCTGTTCAGAATATTCTAGATACATAAAATCATAAAATAAATCATCAGAATCAATCAGATTTACATGATTATCGCTGTTTTATTATTATGCTTACGTGAAGATAATTAAATTTATTATCAGACTCAATCAAATCAACAGAAATTACCATAACAACAATCGAGGGAAAGTAATTTCCACTGATTTGATTGAATACAATAATAGGTTATTTATACTACATAGGCATAATGTAAACGCAATAATACACAATAAATACGATTGATTACAATAATTTATTTCCATAATTTTGTGTATCTAGAATATTCTCAACACTCTCTTCTCTTAATTTGGTGTAATATTATGTTATTTTTTTAATTAATAAAGGGGGTTGTTTACTATTAGTAAACACTTTCCACATTTAATTAATATTGTTGTAACAATTTTGTTTTTGGATTAGAATTTTTTATTTTTATTTTATTTTAAAAACAGCATTGTTTCACATGAGATAAAAATTTTTCTTACCCATCTTTGGAAAATAATTTTCATGATTTAAGATTCTTCAAGATTTAAGCCGCAAAAAAGATTCTTCAAGATTTAGTGAAACTTCAACTCATATATATGATCAGGCCCATTTCCATTAATTATTTTGAAGCTTTGATTTCAAGAAACTATCTATAACAATAATCACAACTGAATCATATAAGGAATCAACACCAACCAAAATTGGATCAAAACAAAGTTTTGCAATTAATTCAAAATTATTACACAAATCCGCATGTTTAATTACATACGAAAATACTAGCCAACTACTATAACAAAATTGTCAGCTCTAACCATAATTAATTCTCCAAAACTTAATTACCTATATTTACATCCCTAATTTAAGTAGCACCAAGAGAAAAAGATCACATAAGAATGACCCCCCCCCCCCCCCCACCCCACCCCAATACCAATTCAATGGCTAGATTTCAATCATGCCAACAAAGTAGCATAACAACACATCTTCTAATTATATAAAGCCTTGCCCTTTGTTCTCTGAGGACACCTCCAACTCCTCTACTTGACATCCTTCTCTTTGAGCTTGTGCTATTCATCTTCATCTTTTCTATTTCTTCCAAAAAAAAAAGTTGGAAACTTTGTGATAATTTATAAGCCAAATTTCTTTTGCTAAAAGAGAAGAAACACTTATGAGATTGCTATAATGATTTTGAAGAGTCAATGTAATAAAGGGTTCTATTTATATAGGGGGTTTGATCAAATACTGTGGTCCTTGTTTGCAATTTCTTTATTTAAAAAAAAAAAAAAAATACCAACTAGCTAGTGGGAATCAAATAGTGTGAATTGTCCCCTTAATTATTTAAAAATCAACAGACAACACAATAAGGGGTCCCTTTACCCACATGGGGTTTCTTTCCTCCCAACCACATAAATATTGATAATTTCTTTAAAAAAATTTAAACATTAAAAGAACCCAATCTGATATGGTATTATAATGTGTATCAAAGTGTATGTATATGATTTATAGGGGTACAGGAAATAAGGGGTTAGGTCCCCCTTGGCTTGTAATTTATTGATATATATATATATATTTATATATATAATATTATTGACTGTATACATAATACATTACCAACCAACATAAGGGGTCTGCCATTCTTTGGTTGGGCTAACATATTCACATAGTTTTTAATTATCAACTGTCCAACAATATGTTGATGATAAGGCTATAATAATTATTTTTATTTTTATTTTTTTGTATTTTTGCTTGCAAAATCCACCTAAAGATATGCTATTTTAAGTGTTTTCATCAGTTGAATCCTATTAATTAATTAAACTATAATCTGATCACTTAATTAATTGACTTAGTAAAGCAATATGATATGATCATGACAAAGAATGCAGTTGCAGGTTAATTATGTAAGTGTACAGGATCGAGCACACCATGTAGGGTTACAGATAGTTAATTAAGCAAAGCTTAATGTATTAGGATTTGGTTTATCTTGACTAAATGTAACCATGTAAGCGACCAAAGTTGATGTTATTGAGCTAAATGTTTAACTTTTTTTCTAAAACATTCTTTGCATTATCATTAAGGGAAACTTTTAAAAATAATATATATGCCAGAAAAACTGGAAAAAGAAAAGAAAAATTGACTGTAATTAAATATGGATGTGTGTTCTGTTTTGAAAACAATGAGACCGTATGTTTTGGTAGCTGTTTCATACATACATAATTCATACTGAGGGACTATATATATGTACCTTTTTCATATCAAATCATACCTTTTAGCATCATCTCGCTCCTTTTATATCATTTATCAGATTTTTGGTACATTTTTTTTTCCTGTAAGAAATGGTACCAAAATATATAATTTGAATGTTAAGAAAATGGAATATTTTTGACATAATTGACATATATACTTCAAATTTTTTTTTTGATGATAATTAAGATTCTCTTGACTATCGATTTTACTCCTACTGCAATTAACCGCCACTTTTACTCCTACTGGCCGGAGATGTTATAGGTAACATAATCAATCATCAATGTTGATGCAGAGGCTGTGACGGATTGAGGAATTGGAGACGCGGTGACTAATCGACTATATTTATATTGGCCGAACGACGGATTAAAACAACTAATCATGTGTTAATAATTATATAAGATTTTTACGATGTAAAATAAAATCCTGACGACGCAAGCCTACCTTTGGTTCCGTCGTTGGAGGCAACGGATCACATAGTGTGGTAAAAGAATCTCTTAACTACTTGTAAGCTTGTAAAGGCATATTGGTGGGATTACCAAACGGTATGGTTCTAAAAACTAAGTGTTCTCAATCACAGGCTTCTCTCGCCTCCCATCCCATGTTAACGCGAGAGAGAGGTTAATCGTGAGCCTCTAAAGCCTTGAGTCGCCAAGGCATTGCCTTGGCTTCCCCATCATTGAATTTTTAGCCATCGGAAATGGCTAAAACGGTATGGTTCTAATTAATATGAAAGTTGGTCATATATATTGGAAATGCTAATTGTGAGTTACAATGGTTAACCTACATTCTAAAAGACTTGCAAAAGAAGGTTAATTCCTCTGCCAAATTTTTCTCTTTTATGATAATTAATGCCAATGCTATAAACACTGGACGAAATATTGTCTTTACATTAATGCATCAAACACATTGAAAGGGAATGTCATATAGCTAGAGATATTTAGTATACAATTAAAGAGGTTTTCTCAAACTTATGCATGTCAGATTTTTTAGTGTAATTTTTTTTTTTTTTTTTTTTTTTTGGCTTTAGACTTCTATAGTATATACTTTACTACGCTATCAGACGCCACATGACTAACTATATATGCTAATTAGCATAAGCCAGCAAGTAGTCTGATGCTAATGCAAGCAGACTTATGAGCTTGCTGGGGCGTATTACATATGACTAACTAATTAGCGCATAATTAAACTAGCAAGTCTTGAAGCTAATTCAAGGGTCCAAGTGACGCTTGAACAATGCATGAACGGTTAGTACAAGCAAGAATGTAAATGAGGCATTCAAAAAGATTCAGCATATTCTCTAAATTCTACAATTTCTTAAAGGAATATATTGCATATATAATCTACAACCAAACTAAAAAATAAAATAAAGAGATAATTTATAATTTACACATTTTTTTAATCCATAGTACTGCAATTTACGAAGTAAGTAATACGTACTTTTAACATTATTTTCCTTGAGCAGGAAGAAAATAATTAATACCACTACTAGCTAGCTAGCTAGCTGGAAGAATTAGATCAAAATAGCAGTCAAATGTAACCCCACGTGAAGTTCCAATTCCCGTGCCATGCATATATATATATATATATATATATGTATATATATATATAAAAGCGTTCCTACTCTCCTGTCTCATCAAATGACTGAAAATGTTAAAAGAAATCTCATTTACGTGTCAACATCCACTTTTAGGCTTTAATGCCTCAATGCCCTTTTAAAACAAACAATTAATCTTTTACTACTAAAATTTCTGGCCCCCAGACTATATATATCCCTTTGAACTTCTACATTTCTCTGGCTACAACTTGTTAATTCCTTCCCCTAAAATTAATTATTTCACACACAATTTTAATATATAAGTTCAGTAAATAATGATGAATGTCTACTCATTTAATAAATATGATAAGAATTATATAAAGGTGTAATCGACATAGAAACATATCTGGCTACATGTTGTTTTCTTTTTTAAGGTGTTGAATCCGGTTTACAAGCAAGAAGCTCAAAACCCAATTAAGTGGATGATTACTATAATAATTTAAACTGACAGAATAGTAAGCAAAGTAATTAAACCACTTGCTTCATCTTGTGTTCCACCCCATTACACTTAGGACACCAGCTTTAGTTAACCTCAATTTTAGTAAACAATTAAGCATCATTTTCTTGACGTTGGAGCAAGTCAATAACAAACTGTCATTTTGAGCATCTCTAAGCTGAAATAATGTAATGTCATGTATTGTATTGAATTGATTTGAATACATTATAATGTAATGTAATACTAATAAAGACAATATGTTATTACATGTGAAACGCAATAGAATGGAAGGCATGAGATCACATAATAAATGACACAATGGAATGGATGGTGATGAAATAAGTGAATGAGGGAACATGGTAACGGGTAAGGTTGGGGGTTGGGTAAGATAGGGTAGTGTAATGTGTTGGGCAGGGGGATAGGTGAGTAGGGGTGCATGGTTTGTTGGAAAAATTACTTGTCTGGATTCGTTTGTCGTAATTTGTTATATATCGTTTATAGAAACTTTGCAGATATAGTAGGCAAAATTCAATAACACAGATAAACAAACACTTTGCAGAACTTTTATTCATATTCATACAAGTACACATATATATACACATAGAATTGAATGACAGAAAGCAATAGTAGATGTGAAAACTTATTGTTTAGACTGAGGCGCGTAGAACACTTTCCTTAATACATTATTGCCCCGACTACGCACACACGGATATGATGACAACACGTCTTCCAAGATACAACAATCACTGGTTATAGTCTTGCACTTAGATGATGAACAAGCATCGAACCGATCCGCCTTGAATATCTCTCGACTATGCACAAGTGATTATGCAAAAATGGCTTTTAATTTGTGCTGAATTTTGGTATGTACTACTATGTGCAAAATCAGTATATTTTTCATTGAAAAATGAGGAATTTATATGAGTAAAGTTGCCGATTCACTACTACCGGTTGCATCCTTTCAAAATGATTCAACCGAACAGCGCAACCTTTAACCGGCGGATACAACCTCTTACGTAGTTGTAAGCTTTCATCGAACTGACGCGACCTTCAAGAATTTTAGAATTAATTTTAATTCAAATTTCTCCAACATGATTAAGGTAAGTGGGGTAAGGTAACACGGTGGTAGTATAGCAAGCTACGATATAAGTAAGTAGTAGTGGCATGTCGGGACATGAGTAAGGTTAAAGTGGGATACGGGTGATAAAGCGGAAGGGTCAAAGTGAGAGGGTTGGGTAATGTGGTAGAGGTGAAGATCATGTGTAGATGTTGTGAAAAATGGCAGACCTACAACATATAGATGGAGGCATGTGTCCCTGCTGAGATCCGTTTTTTATTTATTTAAACGATATAGTTATATTGCTTACAAATGTAAAGGCACCACCAATGCTCGATGAATTTTTAAATTTATTATGATGCCTTCACTGGATAATTGATAACGCGTTAAATATGACCATTAAATGCACCTTTGTTTACCCCGAATCATGATCAAGAGGAGATAAATAGGCTCGTTATTGTGAGGAATATGTGTTAAATGCTAAGTGCGTGTTCCTAGGTTTACGATTCTGCATCTATGTTATTATCTCGTGGATTTGGTACTGTTTCGCCTTGTTTTGTATCTTTTTCAGATGCACTAAAATCCGGAGCAGCTGAGGATGGATCTGGACCGAAAGGAAAGCATTGGGCCAAGTATAGGAAGTCCAAGAAGAGATCTGCCAGAAAAAGGGACGAAAAACTAGGCCAATTAATCGGGGTCCAGGCCCGATTAATTGGGGTCTTGGAAGACAAGAAACTGAAGTCTGCCGCATCTAATAGGTCGGTTAAGGTTTTATTGAGTCATATGTCGGCTATAACTTCTATAAAAAGCCGCAGATACTGATTGTAATTGTATCAGATATGCTTTTCACAACTTTTCATATACATTGATAGAATTTCATGAAATAAAGTCTTCTTTAGCTCTTTGGTGATTTATTTTCTGGTTTCCCACCTTCCAGCCATCTCTAGCTTGATTAGATCAAGCTAGATCTCCATAACCAAAGGTATGAAGTTTGAACGTTCCTTTATGTCTTTATTATGGTAGATCTACTTGTATTTACGTGTTATAGTTAATCTCAATGTTTAACAACCTCATAATTTACTTGAATTAATCGAACGGCGATGTAGATTCCGAATAAGAACCGACGCCCGATTAATTGGCGGTCTTTACCGAATAATCACGGCAAATTTTAGGCCCCATAATCTGTAGATTCAAATCAATCACGCACGCTTGATCGACAGGATTAATTAAAACGATTACTTAGGTCTCGGTCAATCTAATATTCGTGACATCGTAAATTAACATGAAGGATCATTAGTGAAGTGTTAATTAGACATAGTCTTGATGGATCCCTAGAACGCGCTAGTCATAGTAGTCGATAGTTGCTTAGGGAGGTTTTCGGTCTCGAGCCGTCATCTCTAAAACTTATTGCGTATGAACTAATACAACCAACGAAGGAGGTTAGTTCCATATAGATTGTATGTTGTCCTTACAATGGAAGTAGATAGGGTTAGAGATTGCACCGTAGCTAAACCGAATTTAAACGTCTGATTAAATCAAGGAAATTTTATGTGGGGAAGTAAGCATAAGGATTAACTACACCAAGTTAGTAGATATGTGGGATGGGAGGAATACCATGTTTTTTTCTATGTTATTGTTGGTCAATGACCGTGATTTGTCTTCTCAATTAAGCTAGATTCGCTTATACTGAGTTGCATTATCTCTGTGGGATCGACCTTGATTCGCCGTAGCTATGCTATAATTTCTAGTACTCTTGCTAGTATAAGAGACATCATGCACGACATCAATAATATTCTTGTATCCACCACTAGCTGTGAGGCGGGAGGGGTTGTATGGGGTATATACGGGACATGGGTAAGAATTGGGCAAATAAGGTTAAGGTAGGATAGGTTATAGGTGAGGGTGATGTGATAGGGTACGGTGGTAAATATGTGGTGGATGAGGTGAGTGGGTTGGATAGTTTGGTGGGGTGGAAGATGGGAGCAAGGTGGTTGGTGTTTGTGAAGGTAAAGGTAGGGTGGAATGGTTCAAAGGAGCAATGGGGTAGGTATAGATGGGGTTGGTAAGGGTGGTGGAGTTAGGGTTGGTGGTAATGGTGGGGTGGAATGGTTGGAGTGAGCGAGTGTGAGGTAGGTATGGATGGAAGGGGGTAGGGGTGGTGGAATTAGAGTACGGAGGTGGTAGGGGTGGTGGGTCTAGGGCAAGGTTATGGATGGTAGATGAAACTTGACTTCTACGAAAAAGTTCAATACCTTTTACCACTGTGTCAGATCCAATCCATGTTGTGGAAGCATGTGTTGAACTACCATCTCGCACGCCCCTCAAGTGTGGCCCTACTAGACACACAACAAGTCTGAGCCAACTAACACACTACACACACAACAAGCCTAAGTCAACTAGGCTCACAAAGACCAACTAGTTCAACTACAAATATGCCTAATACTTGCACAATATAAATGGGGGAAAATAATGTTGGCAACAGGGTTTGAACTCAAGATCTTCCGCTCTGATACCTTGTTGAACTACCATCTCTTCCAAAAGTTTAAGCTAATAGGGATACATATAATTAACATTTTATACAATTTAATAGATTTATCAATTGTCGTTATATCTCATTCCGTTCATTTGTAAAAGTAATGAAAATGATATTTTTATTGTTAATTGTAACCAAATTCCACATGACTTGAAGATTTTGTATAATGCTGCAATTAGATGCTAAAAAATGTGTCATATATATTATCTAGTTTATACGCTAATGTTTGCTTCGCTTTCTAATATTGTTGGAAATCATCTCTAATGCTAGTTGACATGTCAATCACACATTATAAGTTTTGGATCACATTTTATTCTCAAGTTTTAGGGCTGTGATTATTCATAGCGACATATTTTAAACTTAAATTATTGAGAAGGAAAATACTTCACGCTACATTACATCTTTATACATTTATTACTACATTTATTATTATACGTTTATCCTTCTCAACCATTTTAGATTAAAACTCGCTTATTTACCATCAAAACCTCAAGTTTTAAAATGAAGAGGTATAACATTTGAATTATATAATTATTATGTATAAGTGTGTATTTGACTAATTGTGTGTTGTTGCTTTGTTGTTAGGCCACACGTGAAGGTATCGTGGTTGCTGCATTTGTTGCTCCCACTATTCTCGACATTAATGCAATGCAGCATCTCCGACTTTTCTTTTCTTTTTCAAACTTTAGCTTTTCAACTCTGTGCAAATATGTACTCCCAGTATTTTGTTATGTGCACGTGTACTTCACACTTTTTTTCTTTTTTCTTTTTCTTTTTTTTTTGGTGTGTGACTAAATGTGTATGTGTATAGACTGTATTTGAAGACCTACATATAGATTATCCCACTACATGTGTACTTAATTATTGTCGCATTTGATATGGATATAAATCAGACGTTTGTCACGTAACAATACCCCTTTGGCACAAATAAGGGTTGCACACACTCGACAAAACGATGCGATACATGCCGTAAAATAACCAAAGGGACCAATCGAGAGTTATGGAAAACCTAGATCGAGTTTCCGACCCAGATCGAGCGCTAAGAACACACAACGCCGCCACGACGCCGACTGTTCTTAAAGGTGTCTTTCTACGATTTAAAAGAAACTCACTCATGATGATTGTCTTGCTTCGACTGACTTAAAGAAATAATTTCAACTGAAAATTCAATAGTAATGTGTTCTTCCTAATATTACAAATACAAAATAGAAGACAAACAAACTCCTAAGCAATGTGGGATAAATTGCTTAGTAATTTTCGTCACTTTATTTCCTAGTGGGCCTAACTTGACTCTAATAAGCCCAAATGACTTTTATTTGCTGAAAATAAATACTTAACCTAATATACTACTATATAGGCATATTTTTTCATGGGCATTACTATCAACTAGGCCCAAAAGACCTTTATTAAATAGACTAGTGCAAACAATATAAAATAAAATCAAACAAGTCCAATAACTAATTATTCAGGCCCAATAACACCAATAATGGTCTTTATATTCGCATTATGATAGGCACAAGTCCTCGGGATGGATCACATCAACAAACGTATGCATGCTACTCTGCGACCATCTACAATCTCCATAAAGGTGCACACCAACCTTTATGACCAGCAGACCTATCCCTGAGGGTAGGCCAACAGGCCACGGCCTAGAGCCCCCCGTCAAATTCGAAATTTAAGGGCCCTTTTGTCATGTTCTAGTAGTGTATTAGATCCAGTTTTATTTTTTACTTGATCTAAAATACCATTATAGGCCTAAATTCATACTAGAATTAAGTAAAAAAAAAAAGTCTAATCAAATTACATTACATGTTTTATACGCCGTTCAACATTCTAGTATACCCAAAAATAGTTGTTATGTCATATTCTTTCACACAGTAAAATGCCTTAAATTTATTTTGGCTTAATTATGGCCCTCGATATCACAGGGACGACCCTGTGACCAGCCACGAGGGTGGTCCAATTGACAGGACATCAACCTTGTACAAGTTTAGACTGACGCCGTGGGTTTTATTCAAGATCACACATATATAGGTTTATATATGACATCTTAGCTCTTACTTTATATGGACTGTTCTAACTATATCAACGTGACCCCTGACAAGTCCAGGGCCCGTAGTTTATTGGGTCAAGACATGCTCCCTGCAAAGAAGTCATGGCTAAGATCATGGGGCATTTACCCCATCTTCCTCACCACGTTGGCTTCCATCACACTACGACAATGCTAGGTTCTTAAACACATAGCCACCCTCATATCCTATATACCTCAAGGTCTACAATTACACCTCAGATTTCTTACCTTATATATCAGGTACAATCTCTATTGACATTTTGGAAGCATGCATTATAACTCTTTGAAAATGGCTTAGAAATCGGAGAGGCTTTCCAAGAAAAAAAATTCCCTGGTTGCAAGACTTTGTTGTAGTGTTTGAGACTTAAAGATTTCAATAAAAGGTCAGAGCACTCTCTCATAGTTCATCCTAGAGAAACCATCACTCATTAAGGATACCCAGAGTATTTTGGTTCAAGATTTTTGAACTATCGTCTCCAATGATTCATCTTTGCACTTTTACCCCACCTCCATGCATTTGTTTTACATTTTAAGTCTAATTTTTCATTTGTCGAAAATCTAACGTGAATGTACGATGATCCAATCAATAAAAAACTTGACATATATGTGGCCAAAAAAATGGACTTATATTGAACTACCATATCTTTCAAAAGCTTAAGCTAATGAGAGGTTGATAATTAACATCTTATACACTTTTGACACACCTTTCAAGTGTGGGCAATCTCTCACAACACTTGCACAATATATTTCAAACACTTCAACAACTTAAAAGGTAAAACACATATATGAGAAATAAAATTACCAAGATGAAATATCAAGGATAAGAATGTGAAATTCGTGAAACAAAATGGGTAAAAAAAAAATGTCTTTATTCCTTTGTAAGATCATCAAGGCGTTTAACAACTAGCTAGTAACGATAAAAAGAGAAATGTGTGTTTTAAAAAAAGTATTCCATCAATACAAACAATCTTAGAACTTTTTTCTTTTTTTTTTTTTTTTTTTTTTTTTTTTTTTTTTTTTTGTGGAAGGGTATCTTAGAAGTAAAATTAAAAACCATTTTCAACATGATGTAGCGTCCAATTAAGCAACCATGTACATATTTAATTACTGGCATGTTTGATTTAGAGAAAAGTTTATGAATATTTTGAGACAAAACAATTCTAATAAATGAAAAGTGTGGATGAGAAAAATGATTAAAGAATCGATTTTTTTCCGATGGAAAAAAAATACCCTTTCCTATTTTTTTTTCAATCACCCTTTCCTATTTTAAGTTGAGAAAATTTCTCCCTACCAAACATGCAGCTTTCCTCATGTGTTTGAAAATAACTCAGGCCCAATGTCTAAGGATGGACTTATTTTTGTAGTAATGAAGTTCAAGACTTTCTAGTACATTGAACATGGGCCTGTCATAAGATTACATGAGAGCTTAGTCATATGAGTTTGAATTATGTGTTGTATTGGTACCCCCAAAAAAAAAAAGGGAATTGCCTATATAGTATTTTCCTAGACTTTCATTACCAATATAGTCTTCGACTATTTTGGCTATTTAAAAATGGTTTATCCATTTTGCCCCTTTTTAAATCACTCCCAAATTTTCCCTCCTTCTCCAAATTCGAATTTTAAATATCAAAATTCATATCTCTTTATCTTTTTTCATACTACTACTTCCATCTTTCTCCTTCTCCTCCTCCTTCTCCTTCTTCTGCTCCTTCTTCTTCTTCTTCTTCTTCTCCCTCCATTTCAAACTTGTTTTTTTCTTTTTCTTTTTTCCTTCTTCCTTCTTTCTTCTTCTTCTTCTTCTTCTTCTTCTTCTTCTTCTTCTTCTTCCTCCATTAACTCGTTTTTCTATTCCTTCTTTCTTTTTCTTCTTCTTCCTCAAACTCGTTTTTCGTGCAACAAGTTCAAGCATGTTCAGGGGTTGGGGTTCGAGTGGGTTCGAATTGGTGCGATTTGGATGGGTTATTTGGGTTCGAATGGGTGATTTGGGTTCGAATGAGTGTGATTTGGGTTCGAATGGGTGTGATTTGGGCTTGTGTAACATGTTCAAACTCGTGTAACAAGTTCAAGGATGTTCAAGGGCTTGGGTTCGAGTGGGTTCGAATGGGTGTGATTTGGGCTTGTGTAACATGTTCAAACTCGTGTAACAAGTTCAAGCATGTTCAGGGGCTTGGGGTTCGAGTGGGTTCGAATTGGTGTGATTTGGATGGGTGATTTGGGTTCGAATGGGTGTGATTTGGGTTCGAATGGGATGATTTGGGTTCGAATGAGTACGAATTGGGCTTGTGTTACATGTTCAAACTCGTATAACATGTTTAAAATTGTTCAGGGGCATTTTGGGTAAGTTAGGAGAAAAAATTGGATGAGAGTCTTTTGAGCAACAACTTTTTCCAAAAAAATTATATAAACAAAAACTTTAGTCAAACAGGTTTAATAGCCGCCGGCCCCAAAAAAAATTGTTAATGATATTCTATAATGTCTTCTATTGGCACCACAATTTTGACGATATAGTAATAAAAGTGCCAAGAGTGAAAAAAGTCAGTCTACTGACGTTATTATTGAAAAGAAACGTCAACGGCACTGACGTTCCTAGTGTGGTGTCAAAGGCAAAAAAAAAGAAAAAGAAAAAGAAACACATGCATGGTGCCAGAAGTAAATGAAAATAGAAATTAAATGTTAATAGTAAATACTTGGTGTCGATAAAAGTCACGTATTCTATTTACATGATGAATTTAAATAGCATGTGAGTCTCAAAATCAAACATGGCCCATGTTTGTTGTTGTTGTTGTTGTTTTTCTTTTCTTTTCTTTTTTTTTTCCAGGACAGGAAGCAAAACTCGTGACCATGTTAATGAAACTTGGCCCATGCAATATAGGATATATAGCGTAAAGCTTAAACTTGAATACAAAGATATCTTAGTCTTTGAAAATTGCAAAACATATTCTCCTTAAAAGTGTAACATGTAAAACAAAATATTCATCTTACTTGAACGTATCTTACATTAACGTATTAAACTAAAAGTATACAATTATAGAGTATGGATTAATCTAAGAGAAGCTTGATCGGCCTCACTAGAGTACTGGGTCAGTTGTAATCCAGATAGGTGAGCAATGTCGTATCTACAGGAAGAAATCTAGTTGAGTACCAAAGCGGTCCAAACATTTAATCTAGGCATATCCATTACTCGAGAAGTGATTTTTTATTTAACTACAAATGCAACTTAAACTAAGTGATGAAAACGAACTAAGTGTGCAAATAGCTAAAGATGTGATGATCAGAACAAAATAAAATGATATAGAACGAGGTGACTCGGGTGATGTTTCAATGAGCTAGATATGAGGTCTTGTAACTACTCGGAATCAAGCTTCACGAATGAGTTCCAAAGCATTCAAGGTGTAATTCACTACTATCACGTTAATCGATCTCTCGCATCAACATAATACAACCATACACCGAACCTATCGGCTAGGACTAGATTAGGGTGAACGGCTATGCATTAAAACTCTATGAATTTCCCAATTCAAGATTAGGCAACACACACACTAGAAACCAATTCTATCCCTAGATGATTTTACTATGTGTTCATGGTGACTAGGTTCAATGCTAATTCTTACGATTAGACCTCAAATTAACACTTAGATTATGCAAGTAGTCGCGAATTAATTACACCCATGAAGATCAATCAACATGACTTGAACAAATTAAGAACATAAAAGACAACCCAACTTGAATCCCTAGTAATTACAAGAAATCTAGCCCAAATTCACATCACCCAAGCCACAAGGGTGTTTAGCTACTCATGATTTCAACAAAAATACAAATCAAAGATGAAATTAAACTAGATAAAGCCATGAAATAAAAAATTAAGATTAAATTCGAGGTTATACCTTAATCAAGTAAGAACTATGAAATTAGATCAAATCCCATGGAGATTCACCAAGGGAATGATGAATTCACCATTTCAGAAGAAAGCCCAAGCTTAATTACACACTAATTTGGAGTTTCAAGACCTAAGATTCTACTTTTATGCTCATGAAAATGAAGAAAGTGAAGAGAAGAGTTTTTGGGGGGTTTTCTACTCTAATTCTATTCTAGAAAATGTGAGGTCCCTCTCTCTTGGCTGAAAATTCGATTTATAGTGCAGAATTTCATGTGCCGCAGGAGTGTGCTTGGCTGAGGCAAGCATGCATCTGTCTGTTATGTCGCATTTTGTTGAATTTACTGGGAGCTCAAGCATGCGCTTGACTGAAGCAAGCATGCTCTTGGCCAGTCAGACTACACCTCAGGAGTGCGCTTGCCATGAGCAAGTGTGCTCTTGTCCTGAACAGAGAGTTGGATTATTTGGCTGGGGCCTCAAGCGTGCGCTTGAGGGAGGCAAGCGTGGGCTTGTGCTAAGTGCTCCATTCTTCTTCCCAAATGATGACTCAGGCGTGCTCTTGGTCGAGGCAAGCATGCTCTTGTCCTGATTTTCTTCAAAAATCACATAGAGCTCAAATCTAGGCCTGTAAGTGAGCCTTAAAGTTCGATTCGATTCGGCGTGTTCGGCTCGAAAAAGTTCTCGTATCATCAAACGTAGATTAGGGCCTTGGAAATTGGTATTCGGACAAACGAGCCGAACATGTTCGAATATGTTCGGCTCGTAGAGTTGCAGGGCTTCAATAATTCAATTTAGCCTGGCCCAGTTTAAACCCCAACTCCCCAAGCCCAAAACCATGTAAAAGCCCAAAACCATGTATAGCCCAAAACCATGTATAACCCAACCCAATCCCGGACCGAACATGTTCGAACTATTCGAATATGAACCGAATCCTGATATTTTAGGCTCAAAAATTTTGAGCCGAATCGAGCCATGTATTCGAAAATGTTCGAGCCAAACCGAACTACTCCAGGGTTCGGTAGGGTTCGGCTCGTTTACAGGCCTACTCAAATCCAATCATCACCAAACCTAGACGCTTAGACGGTGCACATCTTTCTTATCTAGGACCTGGAAAAGCTCAACACCAAATACAAACATAATTTCCATGGGGTATCACGTACCCCGTGTGTGCAATAAAAAGGCCCACATTTTACGATAATTGTGAGATTTTCTAATATGTGCGATGTGGATCGTAGGTGATGAAAATAGCGTGAGATAGCATCTAAATCATAGAAATGCATTTCGAATGTTATAAAATGATGTGAAACGGGTGTTAAATGCATAGGAGGTTAACTATCATCATGGATGTAACATGAAACTTATAGAATAATCATAATACACTCATTGACACGAGATAAAATGCATACATATTTAGTGATGGCCACTTTGGATGGACGTGATAGAATTGATTAAAGGAATGAAATGTAATGGAGTCAAATCCAGCTCATAAGAAAATAAACATGACGAAATACCATAACATGTGATATGGTGAGTAGTAGGTCGCGAGGATAGAGAAGCGAGGCAATCGGTTGGAGGGTGGGATAAGGTAGTAGGCTGGTGGAGGTGAGATAATGTAGTATTGTAAGATGGTGGCGGGCGTGAGGTGATGTGGTGTGAGAGTAAAGGGTGAGGTAAGATGATTTTTTTAGCAAGGTCCGTACACCCTATTTGGGTAAGGTTAATCCACCCCCTACCGCCAACGACTGACGTATGGAATTCGAAATTGGGTTAGGAAAAATAGATTGTTTTGTCTTGAGAAGGTGATGATAGGGACAGGTTGGCGCTCTTGAGTACGTGATGATGGCGACTTTTAATATTCCGATTTTCGAAAAAGAATGGACGTGTCGTTTGTAAAACGAAATATTAGATTTATTCAAATTAAGGATTAAAGAATTATATATATATATATATATATATATATATATATATATATATATATATATATATAAATTTGAAATATATATATATACTATTGGGGACTAAACTGTAATTAGGGAACAATTAAGGGAATTAATGGAGATTTAGGAAGAGAGGTTTTATTTGGAAGAAATAAAACTTCCCACTAAGTCTGCAAAGTGTTAAAAATTGAAAACACGTTCAAACTCAGACTTTGAGAGCAAAAGAAAACAAATGAGACTTTCTGCCAATTCTCACAAGATAGTTATCTATTTTCAGATTCAAGTAGGACACCGGAACCTTGAAGAAGCAGGGATCGTTTTAATACTACGTTCATCAAGTTTCATCAAGATATGAAATTCGGGCCTAAGGGCGGTTTTGATCAAGTTTGGTGTTTTCTTGGTTTAATTCGTAGTCATAGATGTTTAGAAACCTTGATCCTAATTAGTTTTTGAATTGGTTGGGGATCAAATAGGTTTTTGTTGGAGTTGAAGGTTTTGTTGCAGTTTTCCTTCAAGTTTACTTTGGTTTTGTGCTTGAATCAAGTAAGAGATCTTTTTATTGTGTTAATCCAAGTGTTATAAAGTTTGGTTGTGAGTTTAGAATTGTTTTGATGCAAGGTTTCATGTGTTTTCGTGTTTAGACCAATGTGCTATGTTATAGCATGTTAAAGGGGTATATTTTTCTGTTGTTTTGTTGTTAAAAACTGACGAAGAACGTGTTGGAAAAGATGTGGAATCGGACACAGGTCTCTGTTCCACACTTTGTGGATAAGTGGGTGCGGCCAGCAGAGGGGGTTATAAAGGCAACGTTGATGCGTCAGTTACTGAGGCGGGAGCAGGGGTTGGAGTCATTTTCCGAGATTCGCATGGGGCAGTTCTTCATTCTTTTGCAAAGACTGTTTGGCCATATTACCTAGTTTACATCTGTTTTCTTTACTTTTTTTTCGGCGTATGGGGAATGTCCATGCGTACATTTTAGTTCGACATGCTTTGTCAGTTTTGACTCGGATATCTTGAAGCACCTTGCTCCCGGGTGACGTTTTGACCGCCTGTTTGACGGATATTGCTTAATAAAAGTTCTTTTCCCTAAAAAAAAAACAAAAAAAAAACATCTTTAATCATCTTAAAAAATACAAATAATATTACCTACAAAAGACATAAGAAAGACGCGTATGACTTTAGAGAATTTCGTCATAGTTATTATAATTATAATATTTTAGTATAGCTAAAATACAATATATTTTTCTGAAGTCAACAACGACGAAGATTTTAAGCAATTAAAAAAAAATGATTGATCAACAAACAGCTCTCTAATCATGATATTAATTAAGTGTAAACTGGATCTTTGTATTTCATCCTCCTTTACAATTAATTGTCCAAAGACATGGACCAGTGTATTTCACTCTTGTATCAGTATCACAAAATTGTTTCAGACATCATGCTTTCTTAAAATATGAAAGAAAGAAATTGAATCAAAAGTATACGATGATGTCTGAAACATTTTGATATATAGTGCCAATAAAAACCACTCTTTTATTTATATATATATATATATATATATATATATATATATATATATACCTAGGATGACTTATATTTTGGACCGGAGGTAGTATATATCAACACAACTTAAAAAGAAGGGTTTTGTCCGACCTCTGTACTTGATAAGGTATACAGCTTACGATTTTAACAGACTGAGGAGATGGTAAATTGTATTTATTTGGGACTTTTATCTGCTCCAGAAAATTATTTTCGTATTCGTATTTATTGAGTTGCTTCTTCATGTCTTCAATTGTTTGTTTGTAAACCGATCGCCATGAATCTTCTTTAGGTGTAGTAAACTTGTCTGATTTGGACAAGCCTTGTCGAAGAACTCCGATTGCTTCCCCGATTTTATCATCATTTTTCAGGCTTTCTCCTAGATACATGTAACTCTTCAATTCATGTAGCACTGTATATGTTCTTACATAATCCTGCACATTTTGGGGGAAAAAATTTGAATATTAATATATATAATACATTTCATTTGTTATCTTAATTCAAAAAATACATGATAGAGGTATTCTTGATTTATATTTCTCATACTTTTCCAATATGAGATATTACATTATTTCCCTCTTAAAGAACTGACATCTTTGCTATGACCCTACCTACTCGAGTATTCTAAAGATGGCCTTACACCGTCTTCCACGGTGTGACACGTAATTTCATCTGATAGTCGGTTTCGATACCACATGTAATGCCCTAAAACTCTGGACTAACGGCACTATTTGAGTCATAGTAAATTCAATAAATACTTGAGTCATCGTTGTTGTTTGACCTAGAATGGTCAAACCCATGTATGAGAAAGACCGTCAGATGACTCAGATATTTATCGTAGGCAGTTTTGGCTTATATTTCTATAAGAGACTACATTAGCATATAAAAACAATATATATATATATATATATATATATATATATATATATATAACACCTCTAAAACATCGGTTTATGAGTAAATTTGCATAATTAAACTTAGTAAAAAGGTAATTAAGACAAGTTAATCTATGAGCAATTTCAATGAAATTAATAATGATGAGAGTCTAGCTAGCTAGTTAGTTATGAAAGTGCATACCATAAGCTTGGAGGATAAATCCTTGCATTCTTTGATTGATGAATTCAAAACAACAAGTGCTTCATCAAGAAACTCTTTACTACCATAATGCAGTTTAGACAATAGGCTTGGGGCATTTCCTTTTTCCTCACCCTTTCTTGCAGTCACAGCCTACAATTTTTTTTTAATGGAAACACATTTAAAACTCATCTACACATACATACACACATACACGCGCACATGATTAGGCCATACAAACTACTAACCTGAGCCTCAGCCAAGCATATCAGACTCATAACCGAAGAAACACAAGAAAAAGACTCCGGTGGCCTTTCTGATGCCTTTGAGGTTTGCAAATGTGGAAGAATCTCGCGAGCTAAATGTTGGAAAACTCCCGCCGCTTTTCTTAAAAGAGTGGCTGATTGCACCAAATCTATACAATGTAATGCAATAAGAAACTGCTGTATACTCTCAAGTCTCGAGTAATGATACTGTTACGATTAACACAATAAAGAGCTAGACCACAACACAACCACGTAATCTCAAATGGTTATGGGACCACAATGCGGCTTCACTGCCACATCAGATGATGACGCGTTGTGTTATGTCTTTAAGAGTATGTATGTATTTACCAGTTTGAAGAACGACTTGTAGGGCGTTTTCTCGAAGCAATTGGGCATAAAGGAAAAGCATCATTCCAAGCTCAAAATATATATTATCAACTTGAAAAAACTTGGATCCTTTAGGCTGAAGCAAACATGATGAAAAGAGACTAGTACAGTTCCATCTTATCTTTAGGTCTGACGTCCACCGAACTACCCGTGGATTATCACGTACCAGATTCACATGGTATACAAAGTTCTCAAATAATGGCAAATATTGTTCCAATTTTTGCACCTCTACCTTTAAATTTGAATCATCAAGAAAACAAATAAATGCATCGCAATCGAAAAATAGCATCTTTTCACACGCAAAACACCTGGAAAAGAATAATTAATGAATTACTCAGAAATTACTAACCTGAAGGCAGCGTTTATCTTTGGAAGTAGAGGAGCACTGATTAATGGACTCTTCGATAACTTTTCTTTTGCAGCTCATCTCTTGAAATTGCTCTAGTGTTATCGCATTTGAAACCGAAAATACTTCTTCGAAAACTATCTACAAACACCAAAACAAACAAAAATCCAGAAGACCAAAATGTTGATTAAAATACATATTCTTCAACAAATCCATTGATAAAAACACCCAAATAAAATTGAAAAACTTCAAATAAAACTACTTATACCTTTTTGGTTTTGAGTTTTGAAAGTCCTGGAAAATTTATCATCATCATCTTTCACGATCTTTGTGAAATTTTAAACCCTGAAATTTGTTTATTTGCATATAGTACCATATATGTATTCTTAAGCGATCGACGATGTAATTCCACTAAATAAGACGCTATGAAATTAAACAGAAAGTTCGTGTTTATATAATCTTTCTGTAGAAATTCTGAAAAGGGGCTTTCACTATTTTTGCATTAAATATTTATATATGCATGAAGTCCAAGTTGAATAGGAAAAGTGCATCGTAAAAACAAACGGGTTTCTAAGCTTTTTCTCTACATATTCCTCGTGTATTTAAAATTATAAACTGAATCGGATTAAACATATTTTTATGTATTCGTATTTAGTTGCAAATCAAACTTCATCTCTATTTTAATCCATATATATCCACCAAATAAATATATATAAAAAATTCAATAACATATTTACGTCTTTATTTTGATATGTTTTCCTTCATCCATGTCAACCGTAGTGATTGACTTGGAATATATATGGGTCCCATTGTTTTATTTTTTATATACTTTACATATACAAAATATTGAAAAATTGAAAAGACTTATTGGGTTGTAATCATTGCGGTGCTTAGGACTCTTTGGCCGTTCCGGGTAGGTCGACACATCTTAAAAAATACAAAGATAATTACAAACTTATATCATTCTCAAAATTTCCAAAATTTGGGGTGGTATCGGGTCGTGACCCGATCCGTAAACCTTTTACCCAAAACCTGTCCCGACAAAATTCGGAATTCTATTTTTCTTCCGAGCCCGTATCCGATAAGTGTCGTGTCATGACAATCGGGATACCCGAATATTCGGGATCTCGTCGGGTCGGGAATGAATTTCCCGAACATATGATTTTAAAAATATTCATGTTAATATAAAAAATGACCACAATTACTTGATCAAAACAATACTTCAAATGGTGGGAGCCGGAGAAATGAGTTAACAGCGACAGAGCCAACGGCCAGTGGAGGCGGATGGCTATTGTGAGGAAGAACACTCTGGAATATTAGAGAACAGAATAGAGGTGCAGAGAAAATGAAAACACTTCAAAGATAGAGAGTGTATTAGGTTTATATTTTTAGTATTTAGGGTTGTGGATATTTATATCGGGATGAAAAATGTTATATGTGTGTGTGTGTGTATATATATATATATATATATATATATATATATATATATATATTCGTAGGATCGGAAACCCGACGGGATTGTCCCGCATTTTTTCGGGTCTGAAAAAATCCCGAAATTTTAGGATCGGGAAATTCTCGAGATCGGGAATTTTGAGTACAGGAGCGGGACGGGATTCGAGACGGGTTGGGATTATCGGAAAATTTGTCACACCTACTCAAAATATATAGTACATTATGCACACTATTTTTAGTACATTTTTTCTTCTCGGATTATTGGTCATTTAACGATATTACAAAAAATAATAATAATAATAATAATAATAATAATAAATCTCCTTCCTTTTTAGACTAAAAACATTCGTTATTCTTTTTTTCCCCACAAATTTTACTATGGTCATGTACCAAAATCTAGTTGGTGGGTCAAACCAGTAGGATTTAAGAAATTTGTGGTGATTCCTTATTTTTAAAAATCAACCACCAATCGTGTTGTTTCAAATTGATGACATGGTGGTCCAATTACTTGGTCTAGGACCATCAAAAAGATTCATTTCTCCTTTTTAGTTCATCTCATGTACTCCGTTTTTCTTAACCGTCGGAGAGAGAAGAATCACACAAATTAAGAAAGTGATTAATGTGTCTGATATAGAGTGTAAAATAACAAAATTACCCTTCATTCCTTGTGCCTGGAAAATTGTACCAAAATTTGGGTTATTAAAATGAAGGGTAAAAGAGGAAAAAAAATGTTGCACCGGTATTGTAAACTGACAAATAAATCTTAGCAAAACAAATTCTGAGAAATGACGGTTAAAAAAAACGGATGGAGTATGATCTTTAGGTAAATGTTTATGAGGACGTTTGAGTACTTAATAGGTACTTAGAACACTAAGAAATCTTTTTTTTTTATAACTAGACAAAACTATCATTTTTTCTTTTTCTTTTTCCCGGAAGCTAAAAAAGTTATTTATTTATTTATTTATTTATTTCTGGACGTGTTTTTTTTTTCCTCTGGACGTGATTTTATTTTCTATTCTTTTTGAACGCTAAAGAGACATCGCGATGTCTCTGCATCGCGGTGTCTCTGCATCGTGGTGTCTCTGCATGGCGGTGTCACTTCATCGCGGTGTCTCTGCATCACGGTGTCACTTCATCGCGGTGTCTCTGCATCATGGTGTCTCTGCATTGGGGTGCCACTTCATCGCGGTGTCTCTGCAATGTGGTGTCTCTGCAATGTGGTGTCTCTGCATCGCGGTGTCTCTGCATCGCGATGTCTCTGCATCGCGGTGTCTCTGCAATGTGGTGTCTCTGCATCGTGGTGTCTCTGCATCGCGGTGTCTCTTAATCGCGATGTCTCTGCATCGCGGTGTCTCTGCATCGTCAAATGTTATAACATCGCGGTGTCTCTGCATCGTCAAATGTTATAACATCGCGGTGTCTCTACATCGCGGTGTCACTTCATCGCGGTGTCTCTGCATCGCGATGTCTCTGCATCGGGGGTGGTCACTGCATCGCGGTGTCACTTCATCGCGGTGTCTTTGCATCATGGTGTCTCTGCATTGCGGTGTCACTTCATTGCGGTGTCTCTGCAATGTGGTGTCTCTGCATTGTGGCGTCTCTGCATCGCGGTGTCTCTGCATCGTCAAATGTTATAACATCGCGATGTTTCTGCATCGTGGTGTCTCTGCATCGTCAAATGTTATAACATCGCGGTGTCTCTGCATCGTCAAATGTTATAACATCACGATGTCTCTGCATCAAGGGGTGGTCACTGCATCGCGGGGTCTCTGCATCGGGGGTGGTCTCTGCATCGTCGTGTCTCTACATCATGGTGTCACTTCATCGCAGTGTCTCTTCATCGCGGTGTCTCTGCAATGCGGCGTCACTTCATCGACGGTTTCTCTGCATCGCGGTGTCTCTGCATCGCGGTGGCTCTTCATCATGATGTCTCTGCATCGCGGTGCCTCTTCATCGTGATGTCTCCGTATCGTCTAATGCCATAACATCGCGATGTCTATGCAACGCGGTGTCACTTCATCGCGGTGTCACTTCTTCGCGATGTCTCTGTATCGCGGTGTCTCTACATCATCACATGTCACATCATCTTCACATGTCACTGAATCGTGATGGTCACTGCATCCTGACGGTCCCTACATCGTGGTGGTTCCTGCATCGCGGTGTCTCTGCATCGTCAAATGTCATAACATCCCGATGTCTTTGCAATGCAGGTGTCTCTGCATCGCGGTGTCAATGCATCAGGGGTGGTCAATGCATCGCGGTGGTCACTGCATCGGGGGTGGTCACTACATAGCGGTAGTCAATGCAGCGAGGTGGTCAATGCATCGGGGGTGGTCACTAGATTGCGGTTGTCAATGTATCGGGATGGTCAATATATCGCGGTGGTCGACGAAAAAAAAATGTTAGCATCCAAAAAAAAAAAAAAAAAAAGGACCAAAAAAATAAATCAAATAGATAAACAAGTCTTTTTTTTTTTTTTTTTTTTTTTTTTTTTATATATAAATATATATTTGGGTTGTTCGGTCCATGTATTAATAAAATATCATTATAACCAAATAAGATTTCTTAGTGTCCTATTTGTCCAATTAAATTTAATATGTGTCCTTTTGGACATTTGTCCTCTTTGACTCATCCATCGTTGTATCTTTATATTACGACCATTGTAGGAATATAATCAAAAAGTAATCTAGATATTTTCTTGTATAATTTATGATATTTTTTTAGGAGTAAAAGGAATCTATCCATCACAATATGCAATTCAATACAAGCATGAATAACTTGGGAAGGAAGTGTTCAATCTCATTCCTATATATAAAATGGAAACCTTCTCTAACAAGCACATGTGTCGGTATATTCCATTGTCTTTTTACAAAAGAAAATGAAAAGTAATAAGAAACAAAGGCCGGCAACAACGACTGACCGTCCTAAATAATAGCTCCAAGCTCGGACTAATTTTCAGCATGTTCCATGAGGCCTCTACTATCTCGCAGCAGCTACTGAATTTTCTCCAACAACGGCATCCAGATTAAATTTCAGAGTACTCGAAAGGAAGGGAGTGGGGCGGATGAAAGTGGCATTTGATCAAAAAATTAAGATTTTCAGACGTATAGTACGTTTCTAGTCTGATATCAATTTTCTTAAAAGGAAAAAGAATTTTTTTTCGCGGTATCCTTATGCAAGGAATGGATCATGGCATAATTCATTGAGCATTTAACAAAAGCTAAAGAAAAGCACGAGAAGTGCCAAGTTAACTCATGACAAACGGGTAAGAACCTGCCCTTAGGAAGGGAACAATAACTGAAAACGGCTGCTAATACCCTGTAATCTTCAATAACGCTCCAATCTACATTTGATGATTAAAGAAGCTTCATTGTCGATAAGGAATCACCTTCTACAATCAAGAGATAAACAATGTTTTGTTTTTCTAAAACAAGCATCCATATATTACAGTTTATTGTATCAGAGAGATTTACATCAAACCGTATGCCAATTTGCACCAAAGCCTGATATCAAATTAGAGAGCATCATTAATTAATGATGTTAACCAGAAAAAACGAAGAAAAACACCGTAGCTTTGGAAATATTAAAAACAAACCGTTTAAAAACCATAAAATATCATCAATTTTTTTTTATGATTTCCACGAAAAATTATTGAAACCACATATATTTACAAAGATGGTGATTCTGGAGGATATATACGAAGCTTAAACCCATGCGATCTCACTTCATTTTGTGGATTCTGCTCATTCTTTCTCTGTATCTCCATCTTTAACTCCTTGATACTCTTAGCCGAGCTGACAATTCGAAGACTAGTCCATTGCAGATCAATCATCTGCAAGCAAGCTATATTAGCAAAATCACGCGGTATGCTGTTCAGATCTGCACAATCCTTGAGAATTAACGTCGTCAATACAGGAAATTGAGCTGCCGAAGCTGTCCACTGTACTAAATCTGTTTTCCCAATATGCAGTACCATGAGACGAGCAAAACCCTCATCTTTAACGTCCCAGATCTTATTCACAAAAGCATTGTTCTTCAATTTGAGGACTTTAAGGTTTTCGAGTTTTCCGAGTGTAGACATGTGTTTCCAATCAAGAAAAGTATTCAATAAGCTCAATCTAGTCAATGTGCTTGGAAAATAAATGTCATCAGGAATAGAATGTAACTCGTTATCCACATGATCATTTACTAGCTTCAGATTCTCGAGCGATTCTAGTCTTGGGAGATGGTCAAAAAATCCGGGTCCATTTTTTGGGTATAAATATAAGGCTAAGTTTCCTCTTACTCCCAGTTTCTTTAAATCTTTGAACCTCTCGAAAAACACACTGGTGCAACTTTCCGGGGCGATGGTCGAAAGTGTTTGTACCTTAGATTTACTTAGAGAAGAAGAGAACTCTTGCTGAAGTTCTTGCAGAGAAGCCGAAGTGTTAGTGTGCAGATGCCGTAGTTGCTTCATCTGAGATATGTCAGCCTTTATCGTGAGTGTACTTGATTTTGTTTCAATTATCAAAGTTTGAAGGTTCCATAAGTAAGACAGTTTTGCAGCAAGGATACTTGTGCCGCAAGAAATGGCAAGGTATTTCAGAAGAATCAAGTAATAAATCTCAGCTGGAAAAGATTCTAAATACAATGCTCTGATATCTAAGACTCGAAGCAGTTGGAACGCCTTGGGAATGATGGAGATTTTTTCCTGAGGGATATTGATATCTTCTTCAGGGAAAGTCAAGAATGACCGGACACTATCGCCTGTAGGTTTCGAGAAAACATATGTTAACACCTGAGAATTAACAGTGATTCTGAGATATTCATCTTGAGATATGTCGGTGTTTACGGGAGAACTTCCTTCCATTTGCTGGAAAACATTTTGTCTCGTGGCTTCGGTTTTACAAAAATCTCGTAAAATATCATGGACACGACAGCTTTTTATCCGACCATTCAATCTATTCTCTGACACCATCACTAGGTTCCGATTCACCAGTTCCTCTAAATATCTCTCTGCAATATCTTCCAAGTTTCCATTCCCTTGTACAAAACCTTCAGCAATCCATAACCGCAGCAATTTCCAAACCGGGATATCAAAGTCTTCAGGGAATACACCAAGGTAAAGAAAGCATGGCCTCATATAGAAAGGTAAGTTGGTGAAACTGAATCTTATAAACTCTGTGCACCGATTCTCATTAACGTTACCGAAAATTTTCACATGCTGATGTACATTGTTCCACCACTCAGGAATAAATTTGTGATCCAAAAGAATACCCGCAGTAACCACTATGGCAAGCGGCAGCCCACCGGATTTCTGCAAGATATGTACTTCATAACTTTGAATTTGCGTTTCAAGATCCTTTGGACAGTCCGTTTTACCAAAAACCTTTGATCGTAGCAAGTCTTTTCTCTCATTAAAATCCATACAACGCAGCTCATATGGATCCACCAATGGACTAACATGACGTGCCACACGACTATCACGAGTTGTTATCACAACTCTACTCCTCTTTTGGTTCAAAGGAAAAGCATCCTTAAGGTCATCCCACGCCCCTGTATCCCAAACATCATCAAGCACTATCAAGTACTGTTTTCCATTCAGTTTCTCAAGGATTATTTCCCGTAGAGTTTCCTGAGATAACATAAGCATTTCCTCTGTTATCATCTCGAAATGACCAAGAATTTTCAAGAGCATGTCTTTCTTACTGTATACTTGAGAAACTGTAACGAATACACGAACAAAGAACCTGTATATTATTTCAGGGTCATTGTATACTTTTCTAGCTAGTGTTGTTTTTCCCAATCCAAGCATACCAACTATGCAATACACTTGTAATTCCTCTGATGTACCAGTCAAAAGTTTCTTTACATCGTTTGCCGCATCAACAAAACCAAAGATATTGTTCTCCACAGCAGTCTATTTGAATGAATGAATGATAATAAAGAAAAATTGTGTAAGTTTTTGAATGAAAAGCAAGGACACCATCACAAGCCAATGACACATAAAGTGGTTTTCCAAGCTAACACCATTTGATGAAATGAAATTGCCGAAATTGATTTGCTTCTACTCATACAAAAAAAAAAAAACAAAAAAAACAAAAAAAGGAAGAAAAAAAATAAAACTAACAAATAAAGAAATAGAAACATGAGAAGCTTGTTAAGGCAAACATACCCTTCTCTTGTCCGTAGTAAATCCATCGGCGAAATTCCCCGATCCGGTAGCATTCAAGGCCGTTGGGACCTCAATTTCATAAAGCCTCTGGATCTTTCCCCTCAATCTGATACATTCCTCCCCGACTTTTCGAAGCTCCCTCACGTAATCAAAAGCAGAAAGTACTTTACTCAGCCCACGCTTGTGGATCCGTCGTGACGAATACACAATATACTTCTCCGCCGCATCCTCCGCCGCAAAAATGACGTCACGAACGACGTCACCCAGTTTCTCAATAGATTCATTGCCGTCGGAATTCTTCGTCCACTCCTTGACAGAAGATCTCAAGTCTTGGATGTCGTTTAGCAGTTGCCGGACGTTCTCGTTGGCCCCACCGATCAAGTCAACGTTGTATTGAACGTAATTATATGTGCTCTCTAAGAAAACGGTGACAACGTTTCCACCGTTTTCTCCCATTTTATTTCCGTCTTTTCTGTCCACACATCAAGTCGCTAAATTGCCGACAGGCCCCATAAATAAACAAGTCTGTAAATTGTGATTACTTATGCCAAATCAGTTCTAATAAAATAATAAAGTAACACAAGAGAGGGCTTTTCTTTTTTTCTTTTTTAGGATAGAAAGATTTTTTTATTGATTCAAAGAATACCAAAATTAAATTGGAGGGCGGCATCGTGCTCCATTGTTTGAGACCGACAAGAAATAAGTTTTCATTTGCTAGAAGATGAGCTGGGATGTTGCCCTCTCTATTGACAAATGATGAATAAAAATTGACAAAAGCAGGAATTAGAGCTTTTTAATCATCGATAATAGAGCCTAAATGAGATAAATCATCATGCGACAGAAGCTTTTTATGGACCGTCTGTGAATCGCCTTTGAATATGACATCAAGAAATAGCGTGTGATTGAAAAGCATATACCGACAGTGGATGGCTAAAACTTGGGTATGACGACATCAAAGCCTCCGACAAGCTTTTGAGAGAAGCTGCGAAGAATGTTACCTGAGCTATTTCTAACTAGTCCTTCAATTGCTACCTCAGATCCTTTCACTGTTGCATCCACATTGAATTTTACCGAATTTCCCTTGGTGGCTCCCATAATTTCTTAACACTCGGCGGTTTAGAAATGGATGCCCTCATTGAGAGATCTTGATTGTAATTCCGAGTCTCGGTATCTGCCTGCATTATAATCTTCGTTGGGTGAGGCTCGCATTGCTCGTATATCAAACCGCACCTGCTTTTCCAAATCAACCAAATGATATTGATAAAATTGGCTGCAGATTCCTCAAGTTCTTTTTTCACCAACATCTCAAAGAGATCAAGGTTTGAGTTGATAGACAAGCTCCTCCAAAATTGGCCGTCCGGATATAAAGACCATACCGATTTAGCTATATAACAATCAAATAAGCAATGCCGCGTCGTTTCTTGAGCTTTTTTTTTTGCAAACAATGCAAATACCATCACCAATACCTCTAGACAGCAACCCCATAGCAGTTGGCAGTGAATTGTGTAAAAGTTTCCAACAAAAGTGTGTGATTCGAGGTGTCACTTTCAATCCCCATAGAGAACGCAAAATATTTTTATAAATTTGAGAGGAGGACGTCATGTCTCTTTCCCTTTCATGTGTTTTATATTGAAGGGCTGTTGGAAAAATTACTTGTCTGAATTCGTTTGTCGTAATCTGTTTTATATCGTAATTCAAGTAAAAGCAAAAAACATAAAATAGGACAGAAAATTTGTTGGCTGATGCGAGTGCAGCATTCTGTCTTTAAGACGTTTTTGCCCCGATTATGTGCACACGGTAATGACAATCGTCTCCCAAGATACAACAGTCATACCTTCTTCGGATTGTTGCACTTCAATGAGAAGAAGACGGCAAACCGACCATGTTCTGTAAATCTCTTTTTCTTTGACTCAAAAATATGCAAAGTATTTTGTATGAGATTTAATGCAACAGGCCAGAATTATTGTCTAAGAAAATTTCACATGAAAATCTGCATCATTTTCCATTATAATGGTGGGAATTTATAGGAGAAACGTGTCCGGTCATTTAAAGGTTACGACCTTTAACCGAAAAACACAACCTCTTACGGGGTTGTAATTTTTCACCGAACCGATGCGACCCTCCATTAATTTTTTTATTCAAAATCTCCAACAATCCCCCACATGAATGAAAATTAATGCAAATGCAATGCAAACTCAGAAGAGATCACAAGCGAAAATATGTTGCATCGGGCGTGGTGGTTTTTTGCTTGAACCTTCCGTAGTAGAGTACCATCGGACATACTTGGCTAAGCAGTGAACTAGGTCTTGAACTGCTCAGACTTTGATGCATGCCTAGACATGATACTTACACAACATATCTCCTAACATTCTCGAGGTTCTCATGGTTGTGTCCGTTTTGGCCCTGGAACACATTGGTTTCAGAAAGTGTGTTAGAGAATTCAGCCCTCAAATTCTCATGGAAGAGGCCACACTTCCACTTACATACGTGACCTCCTATAAAGAGTACTCTGCAATACCCCACTTGGCTTGACCAAGATATAGGAATCATTAAAAGCTTTATGCTTAACCTGAACCTTTCAGTAGACATCACTTTTGTTTTAACAGAATGAGTAAGTGCTAATTGTCCCTCATAAGTTAGTTGTCCCTTTTGAACCATGATCTTGGGATCTCCAGTCACTATGGTTGGGCTGCCATTATAAGGGAACATACGTAATAGGCTTATGTCCCATTCTGTTTGTCAAAAATTGACATCCGATCTTTAGCTAAATCTTTTTATAAGCAGATCCGCAAGATTCTCCTTTGACTTTATACAATCAAGGAAATCAAACCATTAGAGATCAATTGTTCAATGATATTGTGTCAACAATGTATATCTAAACTTACCATTATACATACGAATTTGTGCGCGTCCTATAGCCGACATACTATCACAATGTTTGCTGATAGAGGAATTGGCTTTGGCCAACAAGGTATATCCTCTAAGAAATTGCGGAGCCACTATGTTTCTTCTCTAGCTTTATCCAATGTAATAAAGTCCGATTTCAAGGTGAATCGAGCTATGCATGTTTGCTTTGAGGATTCTAGGACACTGCAACACTACCAATAGTGAATACATATTCACTAGGGGACTTAGAATCCTTACAGTCAGATATCCAGTTTGCATCACAGTATTCTTCGAATACTTCTGGATATCTTGTATGTTGTATACCATGGTTCATTGTAAACACAAATACCTTAACATCCGGTCAAGGCTATAGATTGAACCTGAACTTTCTTTCTCCTTGTCTTTACAAGGAAATATATCCTCAGTAAATACAACATTCCTTTAATCAATGATTACATTTTAATGTACATCAGAAATGTCTTACTTGTGCCTAAGAAACCGATATACACTATTGTTAATTGTTATTACACATTCAAAGAATGTGCAATCTTTTGTTTCAAACAAGTGCAATCTTTTGTTTCCGTCCCTTATCTTGACTTACTTTGCCTTAGGTATTTCAGCCTCGTTGAGAATAACAAGTGTTGAAAGAATTGCCCCCCTACAATTCTGGATAAATCCGAACAAATCAACATGACCTTCGTCATTTCTTTCAATGTTCTTGCATTTAAGCAACACCACCACTCGATTAAGGTGTGTATCGTGCAATGGTTTAATGAATAATGTTGGTACGAGAACAAAACTCATTAAACCATGCATCTTACTCTCCACCTCGATCACTACGAATTGTCTTAATTCGCTTGTCAAATTAATTCTCAACTTCAGTCTTATAATTTTTTAATGCATAAATGGGGCATTAAATATAACATCACATAATTTGACAAATCAATTGACACATAATTTATATCCATATATATACAAATATACTGCACATCTAGGATGCCAATCATGAGTGCAAATATAATAGTTGTTTTTTTTTTTTTTTTTTTTTTTTTTTTCAGAAACGAAAGGATTACATTAAAATAAAAAACGACATACAAGTTACACCGGACCAATGCCGGAAAAAAAGCCAGACTAAATCCGGACCACAACCGGCCTAAAGCCGGAAACCACCACCAGCAATGAAAGAAGAAAACAAAGGAAATGGTATAATCCATCTTCACCAAATACTGACTCATTATAGAGGACTTGATTTGGTACCAAATTACAATATCCAGTCTTTACCATAGTACTAACAAACTTAGACACTAAAAAACGACCCGGAATAATCGACTTTTACCTACCCGATCCGAAACACAAAAAACAAACAAACATAAAAACAACCACAGACACACAAAGCCGTCGGCTGCCCCGAACCACCATCCATCATCACGAACCGCCAAGCGACTAAAGAAACACCATCTCCAAACCACATTTGACTTTCCAATAAACCAAAGAGAGCAAAAAGAATCCGCATGCAACCGATCTTTATTGGAATCCTTGGCAGGCCAACCGGCGACCAGAAAAGAATCCCGGCAAAAACAATAACAAATCCGGCAGCAATATCCCCAAATCCATCGCCGGAAATCTTGCTCCTCTTCAAACATCGACCATAGGATCTGAAAGTAGAAGCAGCAAGGAAGAAGAGGAAGCCTTCGGTAACACCGCCGCCGACCAAACCTGAAAAGGAAGGAGATGAAGAAACAGATCTAAACTTGCCAAGGACGGTTACGGAGTAGAAAGGTGTGGATAGAGACAAAACCAACAAGCTATAAAGAAAACGTAAAAGAAAAGCCGGAAAAGGGCCGGCACCGGCGCCTTCGGTGGCCGGCGCCGGAAACAGTGGGCTGAAGCGGAGAAAATAGGGGGAGTTTTTAGAGAGTGTGGAAGGTTTCCTATGTGACATGATATGGACCACATAATAAAGTTGCTGAATGAATCTGTTTGGTCCAGATGATGCCACGTAGACATCTCTCTACAAGAGAGTCTCTATCATAGAGTTTCCTCATTTTTTATTTTTTATTTTTTTTGTCGGGAAACGAAAGACCTAATATTATGCCCCACGCGGGGCTCGAACCCGGATCTCCCCACTTAAAGGCCCGATTAGACCCTAGTGACAACCACTAGGGTATGTACCTTAGTACAACTTCCCCATTTAATAAGTTCATTTAGCGTACTTTTGCAAAGTAAACCTACGTGTATAGGCAACTGTTCAAGAAACATCATACACGTTTACATACTTGTAACAGTTTTCATGAACTTTGTTGTTCATCTACTAATACCCACTTAACAACTTGAAGAGACACAAAATGAATTAATAAACAATTTTTTTTTCCCTTTTTTTTTTCTTCCAACCTTTCATCAACTGTTGTATTTTAATGAAACTAATTACATCCGATAACTATTGTTTCCAATAGTCACGAATATTAAGGCACCAATTTCTAATTTGAACCGTTTCAATTTAATTTAACAAATGAATTTAATCACATAGTATGCCATGCAACCACATACAAGGACCCAAGTTGTATGGTCGGTTCACAGCAAAAATTTCTAAAAATCACAACTTTAGGAAGTTGAGTGTTAAAAAATTAATAATTATTCAACACAGAAAACACGTTATATTTTTGAGTCACGGTAGAAAATTCCCTTCAACCGAAACACAAACTTTATGTTTACTGAACATTTAATGTTTACTTTTGCAAACTGTATCAAATATAAATCGACACACTGGATTTTGAGCTAAGGACTCTGCCCCTGTATTGTCACAGTAAATAACAGGCTTCTTGGTGATCTTGATTCCAAGTTATGATAGTAAAGACTTCAACCAGGTAATGTCTGCAGCAGCATGGGCCAAGCTTCTATACTCTGATTCTGTACTTGACCTAGAGACAACTTGTTGCTTATTTGAGTGCCATGTAACCAAAGATGATCCCAGATAGATGCAGTGACCTGCCACAGATTTCCTGCCATAGGGGCAACATCCCCAACCTGCATCTGAATATCCTATGATATTCAATCCTCCTCTGGGTTTAAAATGTAAACTGTGTCCCAGTGTCCCCTTTATGTATCTCAGTAACCTTTTAAGTGCTTGCCAATGAGTGTCTCTGGGATCATGCATGAACTGGCTAAGGGAGTTAACCATATAAGCAATATCTGGTCTAGTGAATGTCATATACTGCAGTGCACCAATAATACTTCTGTACAGTGTGGGATTTTCCATGGGAGTACCTTCATCAGATTCAAAAGTCTTACCAGTCACCATTGGTGTTAGGACTGATTTCAAGTTGTTCATTCCCAAATTTGTCAGTAGCTGTTGTGCATACATTTTCTGACTCAAGAACAAACCATTTGAATCTCTAAATGCCTGCATCCCCAGAAACTGGCTCACCTCCCCTAAATCTTTGAGAGGAAACCTGGAGTTTAAGAGAGTGATAAACTTTTGAATATACATATCTGAGTTACCTGTGATAAGAAAGTCATCCACATATATCAGTATGTATAAAACAACAGTCCCTTCCTTTAGAATGAACAGGGAGGTGTCTGACACAGCCTGTCTGAAACCCCATGTTAACAGTTGTGTTCTGAGTTCCTCAAACCAGGCCCTAGGTGCCTGTTTCAACCCATACAAGGCCTTGTTTAATTTGCAAACATAATCTGGTTTGGTCTTGCTGACAAAGCCTGCAGGTTGATGCATATACACACAGTCTTGTAATCTTCCATTGAGAAAAGCATTATTAATGTCCACTTGTTTAATAGGCCAATGGTTTGACACATCAACAGCCAGAAACACTCTAATGGTGCCTGATTTGGCCACAGGACTGAAGGTTTCTGTGTAATCCACCCCCTCTTGTTGGGAGTATCCTTTGGCCACAAGTCTGGCCTTGTATTTGAGAATTGAGCCATCTGGTTTATGCTTGATTTTGAAGATCCACTTGTTTCCAACAAGGCTGTGTGTAGATGAGGGAGGCACTAGATCCCATGTTTGATTTTGCATAAGGGCATCATATTCCTCTTGCATGGCTTTCTGCCAGTGAGGATGAGCCAAAGCTTCTGACACAAATGAGGGTTCAGAAGTGGAATCAGGTGCACATTGCTCAGAGACCAGGGTGAAGAGATGTTTAGGTTTATGAATACCACTTTTTGACCTGGTTTGCATACCATGTGCAGGGGGTACATGAGGTGCACCTGGGGGACTCGGTGATGGATCAAGACTAAGAGAAGCAGGAGATGATGTAGGACTAGGAGAGTGTGTGATAGGTGGTGTAGAACTATGAGACTGGACATGACTGAGGGATGTGAATGAGTGACTGGAACTTGACACAGAGTGAGGTGTTGAGTAAGCAGTGTGAGTGTGATCACTGTGAGGACTAGCATGACTAGTAGTAAGATGAGATTGCATACCTGTGGGAGTGAGATCAGCAGCATCAGGAGCAGGTGTTACTGGAACCTGTGGTACAATGGAAGCAATGACTGGATTGGTGTTGTGTAAGGTCTGGTTTTGCTTGGATGTAGGGTGCATAGACAGATAGGGGAATTCAAGTTCATTGAAGGTGACATCGTACACCTTCCCAGTGGGATCCATACACTTGTGGCCCTTGTGGAGGTGACTGAGACCTAAGTACACACACTTTTGGGTATGATACTGGACTTTGTGGCCATGGTAAGGTCTGAGGTAAGGAAAACAGGAACAACCAAAGGTTTTTATGAGATTGTAGATAGGCTTTTTATGGTAGAGGATATGGTAGGGTGAATGATTGTTGATGAGAGGTGTAGGGAGAATGTTAATCAAGGCAACTGCATGCATAATGTTGTCCCACCAGTAGTTCTGGGGTAGACCTGCTTGGGCTAGAAGGGTAAGGCCAGTTTCAACTACGTGTGCGTTCTGATCTACCATTTTGGGCATGTATATGAGGACAGGGGTGTCTGAAGTGAACACCAGACTGAGCCAAAAGGGGAGCCAGGCTTCTATACTCACCTTCCCAATCTGACTGAACAGTTTTGATTTTGGTATTAAACTGGTTTTCTACAAGTTGCTTGAACGAAATAAAGGTATTATAGGCTTCTGATTTCAGTTTTAGAGGGTATATCCAGGTAAATCTACTATGATCATCAATGAAGTGTATGTAGTAAAGGTAACCAGCTGTGGATCTAACTGGGGAAGGTCCCCATAGATCAGTGTGTATCAGTTCAAGAACACGTGAAACTCTACTTTAGGAGACAGGAAAGGGATTAGCATGCAATTTTCCATATTGACAATCATCACAAAAAGGCATTTGTTCATTAACAGACACATTACATTCTTGCAATACTTGATTCAAAACCTTAACAGAAGGATGTCCTTGTCTCCTATGCCAAACAATGGCCTGATTATTCTGACTACTGGAGGTAACTAGAGCAAAGCACACATCTTTGTTGGATTGAGGGAGCTCGAGGATGCCAGTCCGAGACAGCAGACGAGTTTAATGACTTTGGCTGGCTGAATCTTGTAGAGGCCATTTTCCAGGGTTCCTTCCAGTAACACCTTCCTTGATGCTTGATCCTTAACAAAACATTTAGAAGCATAAAACTCAATGAGAACAAGATTATCAACAGTCAATTTTGAAACACTAAGCAGATTTTTCTGAATCTTTGGTACATGAAGAATATTTGATAAGTGTAGATTAGGGTAAAGTGTAGTGTGACCAGTGTGAGAAATATGCATATGATTCCCATTTCCTACCACAAGGGTGTCATTACCTTCATACTCTGACCTCAAAGATAGATTACCAAGTTCAGAGGTTACATGATTGGATGCACCACTGTCTGCATACCACCCAGAATCAGTGGACATTTCAAGTGCAGCTAAGTATGCATTCATTTGCTTTGAGTTATGTTGGTTTGAAGACTGATTCTGCTGCACATAATTCTCCTCAAACTTGTGCCAGCACTCAATGGCTATATGCCCACTCTTTCCACAGATATGACAAGCAGGTCTTGGACTACCATAATTTCCACTGGACTGATACTGATTGTTGGTCCTTCCTCCTCTACCTCTTGATCTGCCTCTTCCACCACTTGATCCCCTGCCCCTTTGTGAATTTGGTTGGTTGTAGGAACCTCTACCTCTATTTTGAGCCATGAGGGCAGTGTGAGGATTAGGATCAAGTGAACCAGGTGGATTGAATCTGGCAATGAGTCTTTCATGTGTAGTAAGTTGAGCTTGAACTTCTGCCCATGACATGGTCTGAACTCTAGATGTTATGTTTACAATGGCAGATTTGTTGGAAAGGTGTCCTAAACCCAATCGGGTTGGACCGGATCCGACCGGGTCGGGTCATTTACAGTCTATTTAGTTCATGTAATAACTTTATTATGATTAATAAAAGCACTTATGTTATTATATATTGTTTGTCTTCATATTATTTGTTGTATATATATAGTAACGTCCCTAGTATCAATCTGTGATAGAGAAACCATGATAGTGATTATGGTTGATGAAATCTCTAATCACTATAACAAAGTTGGTACTTAAATGTCTCTAGTCTTACGTATTATCAAATGGGACATTGATAGTATAATCGGACTAAAGCGTATTGGATGTCTTCTATCTTTTAGAAGATAGGGATAGATCTCGTCTATCGAAGTGTAGAGACACTTGACCGTGATGCGTGGGCGTGTATTAGAGAATGCGTCGTTAGGTGACCCACTTACATTAAGTGTCACACTATGTGGCGGCTGTGTAATTATCCTTTTTGACCGGAGTCTTCATGGCATCACGGTGTGGATTGTCATGCTTTGACACTATTGAGATTTCTCCTAACCACGGGGCGATCATGCGGTAGTGATTGGGTATGATACTGAAGCATGCGGAGTATACATGATTGGTCGTCCGGGAATCGCGTATCCTATGATTGAGATCGAATATCCGAAATGGCCTTCTTATAAGGAATGTCTTGTTCTCGTGAATCTTTGCAAAGTGGGAGTAAATGTGTTACTTCGAGAGAGCTTGATATCAAGATTATAAGATACGATCGTTAATGTATTGACACTCGAGATACGATCGTATGGATATTGTTATAGCGATAGGATTGTAAGTTACACGATGGCTTGTTTCACATGAAAGGTAGTAGTCATTGCATTTGACTCTTCCGATAATTGGGGTCACGGTGTGTTGCTGACGCTATCCCGTGATCGTTAGGCATGAAGGACATTTTAGTAAATTTGCACTTTGTGTCTACGGCCAACATATTCGAAGCCTATCGGGTCACACACATAAGGATTTTGTGTCGGATTAAAATGCGGTTATAGTTGATAGCCAAATAAGGAAAGTTTATCTCTAAGACTATAAAGGGTATAGTGGTAAATTAATATGGTGATATTTTATTTATTATGAATAAATAAAATACAAGATATTAATTATATATATAAATTATATTAATTAAAAGAATTTTCCATAAGTTATTTTATGGAGAAGGTGGCGCCATTTAGGTGTGAACATGTCACACTTGGATTGTGCAATTTAATTAATAAATATACCATAATAATTAATATGTGATATTAATTGATTTTGAGAAAATAAGATTTATGGTAAGATCATAATTTATTTAATAAAAGCTATTGGAGAAAAATAAATTATGGAAAGAGAGATCAATCACATTAATTAACTTTCCTTAATTTTATTGGAAAGAGGTTTTCTTCTCCTCCTCCCCCAAGCATCAAGGCGCCTCCCTTTATAAATAAGAGGGATTGCCAAGCTCTTAGACACACCATTCTTCCAAGAGTTCATTATTCTTGAGAGAAAAATTCTTAGAGCTAGTTTTCTTGTGCAAAAGAGGGCTTTTGTTGTGAGGTTGTGAGGAAGAAAAGTCCGGTCCCAACAACCGGAGCTTTTCAATAGCAATCTGGGAAGGATTCCGGCAAGGAGTTCGTGTGGATAAGCGATAGAGGCCGGACGCGTGGGCGGCTTGCGCATTGAACTACTCTCCGTTGGCGGTCAAAGCGGCGATCTTTAAGATCATTGAGGTATAATTGCCAACCCCTTAACGTGTTTATTGCATTATTCAAGAACGATCTAGTTTAGGAAATCAAAATTTTAAATTCATTGCGTTAGAATATCGATTTCCTTACAGTGGTATCAGAGACAGACTTCGAGCTTAAGCAATAAGCATTAGATAATTGCGTAGTAATCGATAGATGCAAGATTCAAATCATGATGCGTTAAGTCGAGGATGAGTGATGGCTTCTCGGTGAACCCACTCCTCCAAAAATTAGATGGGGATTCGACTTCTCGTGTCGTGATATTTATTGTGCATAGATAAATCGATTAAGTCATATAATTAATTAAAAGTTATTTAATTATTTGATTTAATGAAGACGCTTGAGTAGTTAGAATTAAAACTTAATCTTTTCATAAGATATGATAGTATAAATTAGATGTGTAGATATAATGTGATTATATGGACCCCGATTGATCATGGACTCGACCAATAGGATAGATGGGAATGTATTCTTTATGTTGGTTTTTTGAAAAATTGTCCTAGGCCGTTATGAAGAACGTGACCTAGTTTACTTTTTGCATTCATCCCATTCCCGTTAGCTCCCCCCCCGTGTGCGGCGGGTGTAATTAGTTATTAGTCAAATAATGATGTAACAAGATGGAGCAAGAAGATGAAGACCAAGGCGAGATAGAGAACCCATTGGCGAACAAAGAATAAAGATCCTATTGGCGGTTGCGAGATACCATTAGTTTGTGACCCGCGGTTTCGCTGCTTTTATTCAAACCGCACTCTAGGAAAAGTCCATGATCATACAGGTTATTTTGTGCGCGGAATGTTGTGTATGTTTTACTTTATATGATATCGTAGTAATATTCACATAGTAGATGAGACCATAATTAATTAAGTGAATTATTTTAAAATTATTCCCATGCTAAAAATCGAGCCAAAATTGTCTCCCAATATTATAATGACGGTGAAGAGCCTTTGTTCGGATCCAACCGATCGCCCACGTCGGGAGTTGACTCTACCACGGGTATATCGTCATTATTGAGATATGATCGCTATGAGATCTCATGAATATTTGGGTTCTGACTTTGACTAAGAATCTTGCGGTGATTGGCCCACGTCGGGACCGTTTGATTTTAGATACAAGGGGTGGCTATCACATAGAGATGTGAATTGTCAAAGAGTTGACTAGTCAACCAATGGGAATCGAATAAGATTCGATCGGTAATTAGTACCCACCTTCGAAATTGACCCGGTCGATCGGCCCACGTCGGGGATCGAGTCAACTAGATAAGATTCCATCCACTAAAGAATTGTTTAAATTCTTGAAAGCCAATTGGGAATAGTTGGCTAGTGGGAATAAAACCTTATAAATTTCTAAGTGCAAATTTAGGTTTTTTTATACATGAGCTTTTACTTATTCTATCTTTATTTATTGTTGTAGAAAATGTCAAACAAATTGAACCTTCGTTTTATCATCGAAAACAAGCTTGACGAAACTAATTTTCTCGATTGGGAAAGAAACCTCAAAATCGTTTTGAGGCACGAGAGAAGATTGGCTATGTCTTGGGCGAGGCCCTACCGGAAAAGCCCGCCGAGGGTTGGCCGCAGATGTTGTCGAGAAGTACAACAAGCACCGCATTACGACAAAGATCTTGATGCTACATGTATCATGCTTGCTTCTATGACACTGAATCCGAAACAACATGAGTCTATGGACGCCTACTCTATCATGGTCCACCTGAAGGAACTTTACGCTTCTCGGTCTCGCATCGAGAGTACGAGGTCTCGAAGGCCTGTTTAGTTGTAAGATGGCATCCGAGATCGCCGTGGGTCACACGTGCTTAAAATGATCGGGTACATAGAGAGGCTTGGGAAGGCGGGCCACAAGTTGGAGCGAGTTGAGTATTGACTTGATTCTCGCAATCTCTACCGACTCATTCTCACAGGTTTGTGATGAACTATCACATGAACAAGATAGATTGCTCCTGCGGAGTTATTGAACATGTTGAAAATCTACTTGAAGGCACTTTGTAGGGAAGGGCAAGCAAGTGTTCTTTGGTCACTTCAAGCAAGGAGCAAGGCAAAAGCCCGAAAAAGTCCAAGAAGGCGAAGGTGCACCTAAGCCAACGCCTAAGATAGCAAAAGACAAATCCAAGGATGCTTGCTTCCATCATGCGGTGAGACCGGACATTGGAGGAGAAACGCAAGGGCTTCTTGAGTACCAAGAAGAAGCATCCGATGCTTCGACTTCAGTATATTTATGATTGAGATCAACATTACTTCTTCTAAGTCTAACCACTGGGTATTAGATATCTGGTTGTGGTTCTCATATTTGTACGAATATGCAGGCACTAAGAAGAACTAGAGATCTGAGGAAAGGAGAGGTGGACCTACGCGTTGGAAATGGAGCAAGTGTTGCTGCGCTGGCCGTAGGAGTTTATTTTCTTTCATTGCCCAGGTGGGCTAGTACTAGAACTCAATAACTGTTATTTTGTTCCTGCTCTTACGAAGAGCATTATTTCTATTTCTGCATTAGATGTTGATGGATTTTCTTTTACGTTTGAGAATAAATGTTGTTCTTTTCACGTGATGGAATCTTTTATTGTCTTGGCATACTTAGCAATGGTCTCTACATATTAGATATGAATGTTGACGTACTTAATATAAATAACAAGAAAGCCAAAACAAATGACTTGAATGAATCCTACTTATGGCATTGTAGACTTGGCCATATAAATAAGAATCGCATTTCCAAACTCCATAAAGATGGAATGTTGGATCAATTCGATTCTGAATCGTTTGATACATGCTAAGCTTGTTTACTTGGCAAGATGACAAAGTCACCTTTTAGTAGGCAAAGGGATAAGATCCAATGAATTGCTTGAGCTTATACATACTGATGTGTGTGGCCCAATGTCGATTCAAGCCAAAGGAGGATACTCTTATTTTATCACTTTCACTGATGACCATTCTCGCTATGGTTATATATACTTAATGAAGTATAAGTCCTAAGCCTTGAAAAGTTCAAAGAATTCGAAAGTGAAGTGGAGAAACAAGCTGGGTAAAGAAATCAAAACACTTCGATCCGATCGAGGTGGAGAATACCTAGATGGAGAGTTTCAAGGTTATTTAAAGGAGAATGGGATTCTACCTGAATGGACCCCTCCAGGGACGCCTCAAATGAATGGCATATCTGAGAGGAGGAATCGTACTTTGTTAGACATGGTACGTTCCATGATGAGCTATGCAGTTCTTCCAAAATCGTTTTGGGGGTATGCTCTAGAAACCGCATCCTATACACTGAACCGAGTTCCATCAAAGACGGTTGATTCTACACCATACGAGGTATGGGCCAAGAAGAAACCAAACCTGGCATATCTTAAACCTTGGGGTTGTCCAACTTATGTGAAGCGGATGATGCCTGACAAATTGGAGGCCAGATCCGACAAATGTCTGTTTGTGGGATATCCTAGAGAAACTAGAGGATACCAATTTTACAACCCTGAGGAATGTTGTGTGATTTTCAATAGATAATCACTAAATCCTACCGCAGCGCACGGCTTATCGAGTAGTACTTAGGATGTCGATCCCACAGGGACTTGTAGTCAATCAACAAACAATTCCCGATTTATATTAGCTAGACAAATCAAAATCATGGAGGTTTTTATCTAAAAATCCTAAAATTTAAGAAAATAAAGATAATCTAATTAATAGCCAAGAACTTCAAGATTTAGGTAATAGGATTCAAGGTTTAGAGGCATTTCTTGGATTTCGGATCCACCACGGCGTTGTTTACGTAGAATTTCAACAATCTTTCTATCAATATGAATCTTCCATTTATGAAGACCAATTATCAAATATTACACGTAAACATTCTTTCGAACTGTTATCGTGATTGTACATAGTTTTATCCAACATTCAGTTTCCTACAATGATGAATAACATTAGGTCCATTGAATTACCATAATTAAAGGGCCACTTTAGGTTTAACCTAATTTTCATTCAAGAAATCCCTAAAGATTCGATCTTGGTTTCTAGGTTATCGATTAATTAATACTTTTTCTGTCATCAAGTAATCGAATGGATTTTCTCATGCAATCCTATAGTCATTCACTCCTTCAAGATATTATTTCCGGAAAATTACATGAATAAGCATACAAGTTCAAATTCATAAACATGACAAAAATCCTATAAATGAAAAGATTGTATCTTTAAAACTATATAATCATCGCCGGGCTTTTCCTAATCCAAGAAACTAATATTTACTCTCGTAACATATCAAGATTCCAAGATTCAACCATATAATTCATACTTTGATAAGAAAAATAAATAAATAGAATAAAGGAGAAAAGAGATAGAGAGAAACCGTCAAAGTATTGCATAAATAATCAAACCTCAAAAAAGCCTCGTTCTTGAATTCTTAAAACCTAAAATCCTTGTTCTTGGGGATGGGAGAAGATGATGATGAAGAGAGGAGGATGGTCGCCCCAAAATCTGATGTTGGAGGCGTGAATGTTGAATTACACGACTTAAAAGAATAAAAAGGGGATAATTACATCATATAATAAGTTTCCATAATTAATTTAATCAAAAAAATCTCCAAAATCAAATATTTATCAATCTTGGACTCTTGTAGTATGTGGACTCCTCTTTTGCATTGAAAAACACGCCATTATCAAAGAAAATTAGTTGGTGAATGTTTGACCAATCGTAACATTTCGTTGGCGAGGATCGATTTTGAAACTGTCACACCACAGGTATGATGAGAGACTGGTTTTTGAATTCTTCCACTTTAGCTCCGTTTTTTGGGCATTTTTCTTCTAATCTCGAATCATCCTGCAATAATTCAATCATCCGCAGTAATCTAGCCCAAAAAGGATAAAAACATCGCAAAATAACAACATATGGCACCAAATTGAGTCCAAAACATCTAGAATTATTCGACTTTTTAGGAACTTATCAAGGAACAAAAGGTGTTTGTTGCCAGGACTGGCCACTTTCTAGAGAAAGAGTTTATTCTGGATAGGGTCAGTGGGAGTAAGATTGATCTTGAAGAAATTCGAGAACCACTTACGGATAACAGTCCGTTGATGGAAGTAGAGGAGACACCACATACAAATGTGGCGCCACCTCTACCGTGAACACAATAGCACCTCGAAGATCCACCAGGGAACGCCGTGAACCCGAAGGTACAATCGGCGTGTATCTCATGGAAGATGATGACCCTAGAACTTATGAGGAAGTGCTATTAAGGCATGACAAAGAGAAATGGCTAGAAGCCATGAATTACGAAATGGAATCCATGAAGGACAACCAAGTTTGGAACTTAGTTGATCCTTTGAGGAATAGTTCCCATAGGGTGTAAATGGGTCTTTAAGAGAAAGACCGACATGAATGGTAACGTGACCACCTACAAGGCTAGGTTGGTGGCAAAAGGTTATAAGCAAAGACAAGGAGTTGACTATGATGAAACCTTCTCGCTTTGTTGCCATGTTAAAATCCATTAGAATTTTGCTCGCTATTGCAAAGATACCATGATTACGTAAATCGCGGATGGATGTGAAAACAAATTTTCCTTAACGGGAACCTGTCTGAGGAAGTGTATATGACACGATCGAGGGTTTCACAACCAATGACGCCAGGATGGTGTATAAACGCAAAGATCCATTTATGGATTAAAGCAAGCTTCTCGAGTTGGAATCTTCGCTTTGATGAGATTATCAAACAGCTTTGATTTCATCAAGAACGAAGATGAGCCCCGTGTGTTTACAAGAAGGTTAGTGGGAGTGCCATTGTGTTCCTAGTGCTTTATGTGGATGACATATCGCTCATAGGGAATGATGTGCCTATGTTACAATCAGTCAAAGCTTGGTTATCCAAGTACTTCTCAATGAAGGACTTGGGTGAGGCAACCTATATTCAGGAATAAAGATCTACTGAGAGATAGATCTAAGAGGTTGCTTAGTCTGTGCATAATCCACCTACATAGACAAGATCTTTGAAAGATTCGGCATGGAGCAATCCAAGAAAGGATTGCCGCCCATGTCACATGGGGTCTACTGTCGAAGGGGAATGAGTCCTAAGACAGAGGAGGAAAGGGCACAAATGAGTAAAGTCCCTTATGCTTCGGCAATTGGGTCTATCATGTATGCCATGTTATGCACAAGACCAGGCGTCTCGTACCTCTTAGTATGACTAGTAGGTACCCGATCCAATCCAGGTGATGGTCACCGGATTGTTTGTCAAGAATATCCTTAAATACTTGAGACGCGTACTAGGGATATGTTCCTATTTTTCGGGAACGATGATTTAGTATTACGAGGTTACACGGATGCCGCCTAAATCGACAAGGATGACTTTAAGTCACAATCTGATTTGTTTTCACGCTTAACGGCGGAGCGTGAGTGGAAGAGTTCCAAGCGAGAGACTACTGCCCGACTCTAAAACGGAAGTCGAATACATAGCGACCTCGGAGGCGGCAAAGGCGGCTTGGATGAAGAAGTTCATTCATCGAACTTGGTGTGGTTCCTCCATTGAAGGTCCAAAGCCTCAGATCTTGTGATAATAATGGAGCGATATCTCGATCAAAGGAACCAAGGTCTCATCGAAGTCCAAAATGTGCTACGGCGCTATCACTTGATTAGAGAGATAGTAGATAGAGGAGATGTAAAGATAGAGAAAGTCCACACGGATGATAACATAGTGATCCGTTAACTAAGGCATTGTCTCAAGCTAAGCATGAAACATGTTCACTTGCACGGGCTTAGGCATATGGGTGATTGGCTTTAGGCCAAGTGGAAGATTGTTGGAAAGGTGTCCTAAACCCAATCGGGTTGGACCGGATCCGACCGGTCGGGTCATTCTGATCTATTTAGTTCATGTAATAACTTTATTATGATTAATAAAAGCACTTATGTTATTATATATTGTTTGTCTTCATATTATTTGTTGTATATATATAGTAACGTCCCCTAGTATCAATCATGATAGAGAAACCATGATAGTGATTATGGTTGATGAGATCTCTAATCACTATAACAAAGTTGGTACTTAAATGTCTCTAGTCTTACGTGTTATCAAATGGGACATTGATAGTATAATCGGACTAAAGACGTATTGGATGTTTTCTATCTTTTAGAAGATAGGGATAGATTTAAATCTATCGAAGTGTAGAGACACTTGGACCGTGCGTGGGCGTGTATTAGAGAATGCGACGTTAGATCGACCACTTTACATTAAGTGTCACACTATGTATGGATTAAAATGCGGTTATAGTTGATAGCCAAATAAGGAAAGTTTATCTCTAAGACTATAAAGGGTATAGTGGTAAATTAATATGGTGATATTTTATTTATTATGAATAAATAAAATACAAGATATTAATTATATATATAAATTATATTAATTAAAAGAATTTTCCATAAGTTATTTTATGGAGAAGGTGGCGCCATTTAGGTGTGAACATGTCACACTTGGATTGTGCAATTTAATTAATAAATATACCATAATAATTAATATGTGATATTAATTGATTTTGAGAAAATAAGATTTATGGTAAGATCATAATTTATTTAATAAAAGTTATTGGAGAAAAATAAATTATGGAAAGAGAGATCAATCACATTAATTAATTTTCCTTAATTTTATTGGAAAGAGGTTTTCTTCTCCTCCTCCCCAAGCATCAAGGCCGCCCCTCCCCCTTATAAATAAGAGGGATTGCCAAGCTCTTAGACACACCATTCTTCCAAGAGTTCATTATTCTTGAGAGAAAAATTCTTAGAGCTAGTTTTCTTGTGCAAAAGAGGGGGGCTTTTGTTGTGAGGTTGTGAAGGAAGAAAAAGTCCGGTCTAGCAACCGGAGCTTTTCAATAGCAATCCTAGGAAGTATTCCGGCAAGGAGTTCGTGTGGATAAGCGATAGAGGCCGGACGCTGCGTGGGCGGCTTGCATGATTGAACTACTCTCCGTTGGCGGTCAAAGCGACGATCTTTAAGATCATTGAGGTATAATTGCCAACCCCCTTAACGTGTTTATTGCATTATTCGAAGAACGATCTAGTTTAGGAAATCAAAATTTTAAATTCCGCTGCGTTAGAATATCGATTTCCTTACAAGATTCGTATTCTCTAGATAATCCACCCAAAGTGGCAAGTATTAATTCAGAGCTAGAGATGGGATAACCTGCTGCAGCTAATCCATCAGAGTAACTTTTCATCAAAGCAAGATAATCCGGCATAAATCTCCCCCCCTTTTGTAGTCTTAGTAAGAGCATCTTTGTATTCAAGAATCTTAGCCTGAGACTGACTGTTGAACAAGGTTTCTAGAGTAATCCATACCTCATGTGGAGTGTTGCAACCTACAATCTCCTGGAGTGCCTGTTCTGTCTTGGATCCACACAGCCATCCAAGTAGTAATTGATCCACAGCTACCCATTCATCATAAGCTGGATTTCGAATTCCTGACTGTGGGTGAGATATCCCCAGGCCCGAGTTCAGAAACATTGGTAGTATGTTCATTCCAAACAGGTGATCTTCCAACTTATGCCCTCGGATGAGAGGAAGAACGGTATACCTCCATAGCAAGTAGTTGTTTCGATCTAATTTCACTGTAATGCTTTGGGATAAGCTTGATCCAAACTGAGGTTTGGGAGGCAGAAGAAAGGTTGGTGGTGATGGGAAGCTGGGTTGGCTGCTCAAAGTTGTGGAATACGGGAATGTTGAGTAAGTTGAAATTTGTGGCAGAGTGATTCCGGTGATCGGAAAAGTGACATTGGTGGTGGAAATATCTGAAAGTGGTGGAAGAGATGTTGTAGTTGATGCTGCACTCAGCACTGGTATAGTTCCGACGCTAATTGCAGAAGCTGAGCTTATGGTGGTTGATACCGGCGGAGTGATCTCGCCGGAAGATGGCTGGCCTATGGCGGAAGTGGCCGCCATGGCTCTGATACCAACTTAGAAAACAAAAGCTTAGAGAATAATGTTTTCCCTTGATAGATTTGTTATAGCATTTGATCCTTTAATACTAGAAGGATACTTTTGGATAAGATACTCAATCTAACAAACTAATAACAAACAGCTAGGTGTACCAATACTACAGCTAGGTGTACCAATACTACAGCTAGGTGTACCAATACTATAGTGACACTTGTACAACCACAATCACCAATCATATTACTCCAAAACACATATCTTAACATAGGGTTTAGCTATAATCTCGACCGTCCACTAAAGCCGAGTTTTAATCGGATTAAAACTCCTTTTAAATAACCAATTATATATTATTAGCATATTTCTTAGGGAAAACTAATTTCCTATAAGACCACTATTACGGGGAGGGAAATTAATCGGGCTCATTAAAGGCCACGGCATAATTTTCTAGAGGATTCTGACATCTCTCTCCTTGCCTACAACCGTTATGTGTTGGTTTCTTTCGTATGCTTTATGATGTAATAAAGCATTGTTTTTATAGGTGGAGAGATGACCGAAATCCGAATGACCTAGGGTTTAGCTATAATTTCGGCCGTCCATTAAAGCCGAGTTTTGATCGGATTAAAACTCCTTTTAAATAACCAATTATTTATTATTAGCATATTTCCTAGAGAAAATTAATATCCTATAAAACCACTATTACGGGAAAGAAATTAATCGGGCTCAATAAAGGTCACGACATAATTTTCTTACATAAAATTCTACTCAACATTATTAATTACGGAAGGATTTTTCGTTTCTTTTCCAAAACTATCAACCACTTATTATTATTAAATTTTCCTTCTTATTTCGGTGTGCAGCATAATATTTACCATTCAAAATGTATCGGTGCATGTTGATTAGAACAAGGACTTATGCACAATGTTATTTTACAAAAAAAAAAAAAAAAGGATTGAGGGAAAAGGACAAAAACCATTACAAAATGAATAAATAGGACACATTTTTTTTTTAGTTGCAAAAAGGACAAAAAAAATTTCAGACGGACAAAAACACCCCTTTTTAATCAAGCAGCGCGCACATATTCACTTGTTTCCGCCTTTTGCTTCATCATATATGCTACAGGTTTGACTTCTTCTTTTTTTTTTTTTTTTTTTTTTTTTTTTCCAAACACTCGTAACTTTTATTTTATAACTCCGATCATCGAAATGTTTTCACCAAAATTCATGTTTTTTTGTCTTCAATTTGAGCCCAAACACGATATCCTTCCGACGTATATTTTGAAAGACGAAAAAATATTTATATTAACCGGAGCGTTTCTTCTTATAAACGACCGTAACTTTTGATTTAGAACACCGATCATCAAAATTGTTTCACCAAAATTCATAATTTTTTTTTATCTTCAATTTGAGACCACGTTTGATACATTTTCGACGTAGTATTTGAAAGCCGAATTTTATCGCAGCTTTTACAAAGAATACAAGAATAAGAATAAAGAATACAAGAATAAATACACAAGAATACAAGAACAAAGATGATGATGAGAATAAAGATGACACGTTTTATCAACATCCAAAATATCATCAATGCTTCAACAATCATAATACAACTCCGGGGGAATCAAGAGAATAAAAACCTAATACTATTGGATGTAATCAAAAAGCATATTAATGAAACTAAAACATTCTTCAAGTTCTTGAAGACAAAAGCAGTCTGTTTTACCATCTATGGACCTTCATCCTTCAAACCCGCACCACATCAAACTCCATGAAAGATGTATGAAGCAGAAAATGCATCAAATAGCATCGGCCCGGCTTCATCAATAGAGAATCTAGGCTCCACCAATTTCCTAAAGACAAAAAAACACAAGCATAACCATTTGAATCAACAAAGTAACACACTAGTCTATTTTTGTTCACAACAAAGTAACACACTAGTCTATTTTTGTTCTCAACAAAGTAACACACCAACAAAGTAACACACGAACAAAGTAACACACTAGCCTATTTTTGTTCTCAACAAAGTAACACACCAACAAAGTAACACACGAACAAAGTAACACACTAGTCTATTTTTGTTCTCAACAAAGTAACACACCAACAAAGTAACACAGTAACGCACCAACACAGTAACACACTAGTCTATTTTTGTTCTCAACAAAGTAACACACCAACAAAGTAACACACTAGTCTATTTTTGTTCTCAACAAAGTAACACACCAACCAAGTAACACACAAACACAGTAACACACCAATAAAGTAACACACCAACAAAGTAACACACTAGTCTATTTTTGTTCTCAACAAAGTAACACACTAGTCTATTTTTGTTCTCAACAAAGTAACACACGAACAAAGTAACACACTAGTCTATTTTTGTTCTCAACAAAGTAACACACCAACAAAGTAACACACGAACAAAGTAACACACCAGTTTATTTTTGTTCTCAACAAAGTAACACCAACAAAGTAACACACTAGTCTATTTTTGTTCTCAACAAAGTAACACACCAACAAAGTAACACCAACAAAGTAACACACTAGTCTATTTTTGTTCTCAACAAAGTAACACACCAACAAAGTAACACACTAGTCTATTTTTGTTCTCAACACAGTAACACAGTAACACACTAGTCTATTTTTGTTCTCAACAAAGTAACACACCAACCAAGTAACACATCAACAAAGTAACACACCAACAAAGTAACACACTAGTCTATTTTTGTTCTCAACAAAGTAACACACCAACAAAGTAACACACCAACCAAGTAACACACAAACAAAGTAACACACCAACAAAGTAACACACTAGTCTATTTTTGTTCTCAACATCGCATAGCGTTTTGGCAACTCTGAATTTAGTGTGAAAAAAATAAGAAAAGATTCATAACATCAATCGTTTGACAATAAAGCCCTAAAACGTTATGAAAATTCAAAAGCATTGCAGACAACAACCTCATTTATGTATAAATGATAGTATACTTGTGATGTACGACCTCTTCTATAGAATCCAATATGATGTTTATGGCTTTATATTTTCCTCTTGGAAAAAAGTCATGGGGAAAGCTCTTTATGTACATTTAATCGAATTCTTTTACATGAAATACACCAAATTGTAGTAAAATACATCTTTATACACAACATGAAATTTTATTAACGGGATTGGAACAAAAGCTTTGCAGAATATCACAAGGTTCAAGCTGGAAATATACATTCACAGCATTTCAATTATACAATCAAGCATATGGCATGATCATTTCAATTTAAAGGGTTAAAAAAACAAATACAGAAAGAAAGGGGAAAAAAAATATAGTCACAAAACAAAAACAAAAAAAATAAGAATAATGATTGTGGTAGCAAAGTTTACCTAGATTTTGCCCGGCTCAAGCTATAATGGAGCTCCAATAATTATTAGGTATTATCAACATTTTTCATCGCGCATTTCTGTAATACATGTTGTAAAAATGTTAAAAATACAGTAAGAATCCATAGATGGACAAATTCGCAGAGCTCCATTTGATTGTTTAATTACACCCTTGAACCTCTTTCTGAGATAATTCCTCCCTTTTCAGTCCAATGTTTTGCACAACATTGATAAAATAATGAAGTTGTCTCCCCCATTGGGTATCAGAAAGAAAGAGATCTTGCTCTGTTCACCAATGCCACTAAAAACGTCTCTCCAGCGAGAATCCTAGCCGCAGTAGGCGAATTAGCAAAATCAATCGGCACAGAAGGATTAGTCGCTGGCCAAGTAGCTGATTTATCATTAATGGGGAAACCAGATGTTGGAAACGGCAGCTTTACTGGAAGCAGCGGCGGTGCTCGGTATTAGCTGTATATTCGTATATATTATTTAAATAATATATTTGTATTTATTAGGAATGTATCTAGCCTTTATTTTAATTCTACCAAGCATCAGATTTGTAAATCTCCTATATATATTGTAATACTGCTCAACTGTGAATATCAATCAAATCATAATTTCAAATTACTCTGTTATGGTAGCAGAGCCTCACGATCAAATTTTTTTTCTTTTAACCTAAATTCTCCAATAGCAGCCGCCGGTCCCATCCTTCTCCTTCTTCATCCCATCGTCCCTCTCAAGGTCACCGGCAATAATGGTTTGCCTTTACTATCACCTTCAATACGGCCGCTCAAGCCACGATTAAACTCGATTCTACCAACTATTATGTCCAGCACATGCAAATCGAGTCTCTCCTTGTCGGAAACGCGCCTCTTTGGATATGTTGATGGTACAAAAATTGCTCCGCACCACCATCACCACCACTGCCGCCGGACCTCGCCCAATCCCGAATTTGTTACTCATACGCCGCCAGACAACCTCATTCGAAATCTGCCGATTGCCTCTCTCACGCCACACACCGCCACCCTCCTACGGCACAAAAAAACAATGCTCAGCGTGGAAGACCTCACCGATGTCTTTGCCACTCCATCTCGGGCCGAATTAGTAATCTCAAGGAAGCTATGCAATCCTATCAACGTGGTACACCCCCATCCGTCAATACCTCTACGCCATGAAACACAAGAAGGATGAATTGGCTTTACTTGGGTCACCGATCGATCATGATGATTTTATCCATCGATTACGTGCAACATCGGCTCGAATACTCGGATATTGCCCGAGCCATCTCTGTTCGTGATACCTCCATCACCTTTGAGGAGCTCCATGAGAAACTCCTCAATTTCACCTACTACCGCCGCCGCCGCTTAATTCGGTCCGTCCACATCACTTTCTCATGCTGCTTATCGGCCTCCATCTCATCCCTCCCGCGGCAAAGAAGAGTCTTGGTGACTCCTGGTCAACAAATGGTATACGCACACCAAATTGGAGACATATAGGGCGGCTCAATCATTTAACCAGACTCGACTCGTTCTCGTCCATCCGCCCAAATCGGCGTTCCCATCAGTCCTCACGAACCACCAGCTCAGATCAGCGCCCTGGCTCGACTCGTCGACCATTTCTCGGTAAATGCCAATTATGCTTCATTCAGGGTCACTTTGCGCAAAATTGTCCAACTTTTGGTAGTCGACTTTGGTCATTTTTGGCTCGTCGGGTCCACGGTCTCCACAGCCTCGGGCAAATGTTGCGGCCCCGGCCCCCGATTCAGCTCAGTTTGATTCAAATGTTCCAAATTGGCTACTGGATAGTGGAGCATCGCATCATGTGACTTCGGATTTGCGAGAATCTGTCCTCCATGCTCCGTGCCGCAATTTGATGACCTTCGGTTGGTGATGGTAAGGGTACCGCCTATTACTCATACCGGCACTTCTTCAATTCCCCTTAATCCCATTAAATCTATTCCTTTGCGTAATGTCCTCTGTGTCCCCAGCATGTCTCGTAATTTACTGTCTATCTCACAATTGTGTAAAGCCAACAATTTATCTGTCGAATTCTTACCTTCTGAATTTGTTGTGAAGGACATTCAGACGACCAAGCTTATCCTTCGTGGTCCAGTTAAAAATGGATTGTACGAGTGGCCAAATCCTCCGTTGTCGCATTTGCTTCCAATAAAGCCTCCTCATAAGATCGGCATCACCGGTTGGGTCATCCGGCTCATCCCATTTTATCGTCTGTTTTAAACACTTATAATTTACAGTCTAGTAATAATTCCTTTACACATTGTTCTGCCTGCTTAGAGAGCAAAAGTCATAAACTGCCTTTTGGCGAATCTACTTTACATTCATCTCGTCCTCTCGAGATCATTTTTAGTGATGTGTGGACATCACCTGTTATTTCTGCTGATGGTTTCAAATATTTTGTCATTTTTGTTGATCATTTTACGCGTTATATCTGGTTTTATCCACTCGCACGAAAATCTGATGTACAACCTACTTTTATCCGCTTTCGCTCCATTGTTGAAAAATACTTTGAAAATTCAATTAAAATAATTTATTCTGATAACGGTGGTGAATTTATATCTCTACGTGAATATTTTGCAACCAACGGTATTTCCTTTTTCACCACTCCGCCCTACACCCCTGAACACAATGGAATCTCTGAACGTCGTAATATGCATATTGTTGAAACTGGCTTAGCTCTTTTAGCTCATGCTTCCGCTCCCACCTCGTATTGGCCTTATGCCTTCTCCACTGCTGTCTACCTCATAAATCGCATGCCCACGCCCACTCTCAAAATGCATACCCCCTATGAATCTATTTTCCAAAGTCCTCCAAATTACGCTAAACTCCGTATTTTTGGCTGTCTCTGTTATCCCTGGTTACGTCCCTACACCAGTCACAAACTTCAACCTCGTTCCCGTCCTTGTGTCTTTCTTGGCTATGTCCTCAACCAAAGATGCATGACTCATCGCTACGACCTAGTCGAGTCTCGTATGTATATCTCGCGTCATGTCAAGTTTGTTGAGTCAGTTTTCCCGTTTAAATCCACTCCCTCGAGTTCCCCACCCATCTCCCCGCCTCTTGCCTCTATATCGGATTGGCTACCTCCCTCTCCTATTCACCTTCCTATCACTACTCCACCTCCTACCCCACCCTGTCACCTCCTTCCACTCCTCCTCCTCCACCTCCCCCCCCGCCACCACCATCTCCACCTCCCCTCCCTCCTCTCACCACCTCCTCCTCCTCACCACCTCCTCCTCCTCCACCTCCCCTCCACGTCCACTCATCCCATGCGTACTCGAGCTCGTGATCATATTCATAAACCCATTCAAAAGCTCAACCTTCACTCTCATCTTTCAAATTCTCTTGACACTGAACCCACCACTATCACCCAAGCCCTTAAAAACCCGAATTGGAGAACTGCCATGCAGGAGGAATATGACGCTCTCATTCGCAATGAGACGTGGTCCCTGGTTCCTCCCCGTCCTAATCAGAATGTCATCAGTTCTAAGTGGATTTTTCGTCTCAAGCGTCACCCAGATGGCACTATTGATCGTCACAAGGCTCGCCTTGTGGCTAAAGGGTTCACTCAACGCCCTGGTATTGACTACTATGAGACGTTTAGCCCGGTGGTTAAACCTACTACAGTGCGTGTTGTTCTTACTCTGGCTCTATCTCAGGGGTGGTCTTTACGCCAGCTAGATATCAACAACGCATTTTTACAGGGTCATCTGTCTGAGGATGTTTACTTGGCCCAGCCACCGGGGTTCATCAGCACTGAGCTTCCTGACCATGTGTGTAAGTTACGAAAGGCTATTTATGGGTTGAAACAGGCTCCTCGGGCTTGGTATGAGGAGCTTAAGGGGTTCCTCCTTTCTAGTCACTTCAGGAATGCTACTGCTGATTCATCGCTTTTCATCTACAATACCGGTACTACTCTTATTTATCTCTTGGTATATGTGGATGACATTATTATTACAGGGAATGACACTAAGGCTCTTGAGACGTTCATATCTTTGTTGGGTCGTCGGTTTGCTCTCAAGGATCTTGGTGCCCTCTCTTATTTTTTAGGCATCGAGATTATACACAATGATCACGGGTGTATTTTATCTCGTGGCGATATGCGGCGAGCTCCTTGCTCGCTTTCACATGGATCAGCTAATCCGTCACTACTCCGCCGCCAAATGATTTGTCCGGTCTTACTCGCTCGATCTGGTTCTCCACTTGATGATGCGTCTGAGTATCGTGTGGTTATTGGCGGCTTGCAAGATCTTTTGTTTACCCGTCCGGATCTTGCCTTTTCGGTGAATAAACTCTCCCGCTCATGCATGCCCTCTGCAGATCTTCATTGGACTTATGCTAAGCGCATGCTTCGTTATTTGGTCGAGACGATTGAGTTAGGCTCTGCCTTTATCGTGACTCCTCCCGCTCTTCATGCCTTCTCTCGATGCTTGATTGGGGTGGCTCTCACGATGATTATGCTTCCACCGGGCTTACGTTGTCTATCTTGGCGAGAATGCCGCTCTTGGAGCTCCAAGAAGCAGTCTACTATTGCCAGGTCTTCTACTGAGGCTGAGTACCGTTCTGTCGCCTCTACCACTGCGGAGCTCATGTGGGTTACTTTTTTGTTACGTGATCTTGGTTTTCCCCCACCTGGTGCTCCGGTTGTCTATTGTGACAATTTGGGCACTACGCAGTTCTGTCACAACCCAGTTTTTCACTCACGGATGAAACACGTTGCCATAGATTATCACTTCATACGTGATCAAGTGCAACGGGGTTCCTTACGGGTTGCTCATGTTAGTGCTCAGGATCAACTTGTTGATTGTCTCACCAAGTCGCTCCCTCGCTTGGCTTTTGTTCAACAAATGCAAAGTTGGGTCTCGCCCTCAAATCCCAACTTAAGGGGGTGGTATTAGTGTATATTCGTATATATTATTTAGATAATATATTTGTATTTATTAGGAATGTATCTAGCCTTAATTCTACCGTTACTGTATTTGTAAATCTCCTATATATATTGTAATACTGCTCAACTGTGAATATCAATCAAATCATAATTTCAAATTACTCTGTTACTCGGAGCGATTCTCGGCGGCGGAAACCCAGAAGAGGTTGAGAAATTGAGGAGATTCGCTAGGTGTATTGGGCACACAAAATAGCTCCAGTGTAATGTAGAAAGGGCAAAATAGTCCGAAAAAAAATGTTTTGTCCTTAAATCAACAAAAAAAAAGCACAATGGATTAAAATTTATATATAAGACGGAAATTGGACTAAAACCTAATATTCCCAAAAAGAAATTATTCAAAAAAAAAAATTTACCCCCAAAGCACAAATCATTTCGCATAGTAATAAGCTTGCACTACATACATAGTACAGATTACCATAGATGAACACTGCCATTGAAAAATTCCTTTCATAATCTGTATTTTAAGCCTAAATCTGAAGACAAACAGTACGATCCATGTGAAGCATAATAGGAATATTACTTTCTGAACATTCCTCTATAGATGTAAAGGAATGTGTTGACCATTCTGCTCTGCCATATACGAATTACTTTGCACATACGACACACTTAGGCAAACTATTTGAAATCATCCGTTCAATTTTCCGTAGTAAGAACCAATATATATAAGGAGAGTGATAGATCCACAGAAATGGTACAGAGAAATTGACACAGAAATTGATCTCATTCTTACATTTACTCTATAAAAATTATAAAACACAAAAAGCAAAACATTTTTACCGTTAGATCATTTTCTGTACACACTTTTTTATGCACATTTGTTGTGCCTTAATCATTTTCCTATATATAAATATACAAACCGTGTCTCAAACATATTTTGTGCACCGAAAGAACCGCAGATTTCAGTCGGCATGCATAGATAAACGGAAACGAAAAACGTCTTAAGATTGTTGGAAAAATTACTTGTCTGAATTCGTTTGTCGTAATCTGTTGTATATCGTAATTCAAGTAAAAGCGAAAAACATAAAATATGACAGAAAACTTATTGACTGAGGCGAGTACAGCACTCTGTCCTTAAGACGTTTTTGCCCCGATTATGTGCATACGGTAATGACAATCGTCTCCCAAGATACAACAGTCATACCTTCTTTGGATTGTTGCACTTCAATGAGAACAAGCGGCGAACCGACCCTGTTCTGTAAATCTCTTTCTCTTTGACTCAAAAATATGTAAAGTATTTTGTATGAGATTTAATGCAACTGGCCAGAATTCTTGTGTAAGAAAATTTCACATGAAAATCTGCATCATTTTCCATTATAATGGTGGGAATTTATAGGAGAAACGTGTCCGGTCATTTAAAGGTTACGACCTTTAACCGAAAGAACACAACCTCTTACGGGGATGTAACTTTTCACCGAACCGATGCTACCCTCCATTAATTTTTTAATTCAAAATCTCCAACAAGGGCAACGTCATAACCAGACTTAACCGAGGAGACACCATTGTTTGTATAATGCCAGATTAATTTATCCTCAACATTCCTTGAGGACAAAGGAATTGACAGAATGATGTCCGCGTCGTAAGGGCAAAAAGTTGATTTAATCATCGCATGATTCCATTGTCGTGTGTAAGAGTTAATTAAATTACTGACCTTTCCAATTTGGTCTACTGTTGCCGAGAGGTGGGGCTTGAAGCTCGGAGCATAGGGGAGCCAAGGGTCCGAATTTGCATCCACTTTTGTACCATTACCAATGCGCCATCTAAGACCCCGGAGAAGAACGTCTCAGCCATGAAGAATGCTCCTCCATATTGCTGAAGGTCTGGAAGTGATGCTTTATTGAAACCCTTTTTTGCAAAATATTTGGCTTTAAGGACTTGTGAAGAGAGAGCACTTGGATCGTTGAGAATTCACCATGATTGTTTTGCAAGTAGATCCAGGTTAAAACATTCCAGATCTCTAAAGCCTATTCCACCCTCGGATTTCGGTTTACAACAATGAGACCAAGATTTCTAGTGGATTTTTTTATCTCCATCCGAGTTACCCCAGAAAAAGCACCTTGTCATGCTTTCTAGTTCAGTAATAATTTTTTTGGGGAGGAGAAAACACTGCATTTTGTACTGCGGGAGGGTTTGGATGACTGATTTTATAGGAATCTCCTTCCCGGCTTCGATGACTGATTCTAAGGGCTTTTATTTAATGGTAAATTAGTGTAGGTAAAGTAATCCACATATAAAAGAATCATAACACATAATTTTTATTTTATTTTTTTTCACTAATTGATTCAAACTCAAATTTAGACATGATATTGATTTGTTTACGACCGAAATCCAGTTAGAAAGTATCAACTGTGATTTCTAACCGATATTGGGTCCACAAAAAACCAACATCTTGACTCAAATTTGATCAGAATAAAACATATTTCATGACTCAAATTTGGTTGGACTGGATGTTGATTAAGTCCGAACCAAATTTCAGTCAGGAAGTAACAATCTTGTTTTCTAACCAATATTGGGTCTAGAAAAACCATCATCCTGACTCAAATTTGTTCAGAATAAAAACTATTTCCTGATTCAAATTCAAGGTGTGAAAAGACTCTAACATATTATATCTTCCATCTTGCATACCTAATATGGTCATTTAGCTTAATAAAAGACATTGCTTAGTGTAATCCTCATCATTAGTCCATTACAATTTCAAGATTCGGTTAAATTTTGACGTGTTTAAAGTGAAGTGTTTTTTCACATTTAAATATGAAGATATTTATTAGACTATTTATAATTAAAAGTCTACATCACATTTAATATCCAAAACTTTAGAAACGGGCAGACGTGTTAATTTGTAAAATTCGAAATATTATATTCATTAAATTATGGATTTAAGTTTTAGTATAAAAGAAAAGAATAAGAGAAAATAAAAGAAAAAGGGGAATTTTAGAAAAAATAATTACCAATTAAAGGAAATTAATTGTGGTAATTAGTTAATGGGAGTTATGGGAGTTATTGTTGAATAAAACTTCCCATAACATCATGAAGTTGTCGAAAAAACAAATGCAGATAAAACGTCACGACCTTGAGAGGAGAAAAAGAAACAGAAAAGCAAAAGGAGACTTCTCCAAAATTCTTACAAGTTCTTCATCGGTTTTCAAAACGGATAGAGATTCAGAATCAAAAGAAGAAGGGCTACGAGTTGGTACAAAAAGTTCAGAGTTTCCTAAAGGTACGAGTTTTAGCCCTAGTTATGGATTTGATCAAGTCTGAAGGTTTAGATTTCCCAAATTCGTAGATTTGTTGCTATAGAAGCATGTGATCGAATCTAAACCAAGTTTGGGTTATTTACATAGGTTCTTAGTAAGGGGTTCGAGTTGCTGTAGATTTCTGAAGGTTTTGGTTTGGAATTGTTTGCTAAGAAGAGTAGAGGCTCTTCCTAATTTTTAATTAAGGTTTTGTGGTGCTAGGGTTGAGTTTTGGCATGTTTTGGTGTTATAATTGTGCCTAAATGTTGTAGTTAAAGTGGGAGATGCTATGGTATGTTTAGGAGATGTTTCCATGATGTTTTGGTGCTTAAAAAGTCTGATTTTGGGTTTGGAAAGGGGTGGAAATCGTTCAGGACGAAGAAAAGGTGCAGGCAGGCAACGGGCCTGATAGGCGCAAACCTAGCCTTTTTGTAGGTGTACACCTACGAGTACGGAGAGTTCAGGGAATTCTCAGTATCCGTAGGCACGCACCTATCAAATCCGTAGGTGTGCACCTATGGCCTAGAAATGTCGTTTTGCTCGTTTTCGCGTATTTTCAAGTGTAGTAAGTTGAGATTGGTTCATAACCTTATATTAATGATATAAACAAGTTAAATGAATATGAACAAGTCATGATTAAGCTTCTGATGCGTTTAGTTCTAGCACCGAATGGATTCTTCACAAGAGTTGAAGTTCGGGACCGTCGGAAGAGTATGACTGGCTTGTGCTTTGATAAATTAGAATTCATCAATGTCTGTGTATGTGCTAGGCTTGTCCGTGTCTAGTGGTCTAAGTAAGAGTGTAGGAGTTGTGAGGGAGCTTACTTGAAAACATTTAGGTGGTTAGTTAACAACTAATAACAAACGTACTTGGGTAGTTAAAAGACTAAACATCATGTTATTCTTGGTAAGGCACTTGACTATATCGCGATGTGTGGGCCATTCGGATAAAGCAAATAACTCTGCTGGCCTTTCAAAGGCACCAGGAGTAGGGGACTTTGTGAATGAATAAATTTGCTGACCTCGAAAGGGCACTAGGAGTAGAGGGAATTCACCGAACGCGTACTCTATCGGAGTCTTCCGGAATAGACTTCCATGGTTATTGGTGTGATCCATCAATATGTTGTACCAGATACGCAGTGCCCTTAAATACGGATATACCAAAGATAAGATAAGCAAGAAACCGTTGGTCACAATCTGTTGATAAGCATGAAGTGAACTCTAAAGTTGTGTCGGTCACATAAAGATAACTTAATTAATAAAATGAACCTTTTGTTGTAAGACTTATTTATACATTAGCTTCTCCCTCTTATCTAAGTACGTTGTACCTACTTACATTGCATTTTGTTGTATGCTTTGTGGGTGAGAAGATGAACATGTTGACTATGAGCTTGCTGAGGAGGATGTTTGATGATGTTAATGCCATGATGATGCTTTCGCTTTCCTTTTTACTTATTAAATGTTGTACTAGACTTGTTGTACTTTAATTTCCAGACTTTGTAATTTAAGTGTTGTGTCCTTTTTTTTAAGACTACTTCTATGACAAGTTTGTTGTACCTTTCTTCTTTTAAACATCGTTCTTTGTAACCTTTGGATTTCATTGATGTAAGTTAAATTTTCCATCTTTAGTCAGTTTGTAATCTATTCATGGTAGCATTTATGATGTTTGCCGAGTCTTTTGGCTTCCGTTTGCTTTATTTTTTATACGACGACGTAATGACTTACGTATAATATTGTATTTATTTTATATTATACGTGTCGAACTGTAATGCCCCGTCTCGAAAACCCGAGTATTTTCGGAATACGGACCGTTCGGCCATGCTCCGAGACGAAGTCTCGTAACACGAAGCATTTCTAACTAAAACTTTCCCTTTAAATTAATAGCGGAAGTCAAACAACACAACTCGGGTCTAACAACATCCCTCTTCCATTTCCCAATTATCTGATCTATTACATCATGAATTACTAACACCCAAAAATATAATAATCTTCACAACCATATTTTACGTACAATATACAATTCAATATTACATCCTCAAATGTCCTACCTCAAGAAATAATCGCACTAAAATAATAACCACTGTCACTGATACTTAGCTAGACGTCTCAGATCACCAACATACGTCTGACTGCATACTTTATCTTAAAAACACAAATATGTAAAAAGTGAGCAATAATGCCCGTAAGGAGAGTCGTATCAATAGGAAACTAAGGCAGCCACTGGGCAGACATGCCATAGTTCATTTTTGAGTTAAAAACAAAGTCTTGCAACTTTAAAAAAAATACATTAAAAATAAATCAGATTTAAGTCTACAAAATAAAAATAATAATAAAGTACTGAAAAGTAAATAAATTGCTAAAGTAATATATTGCTGGAATTGTCTTTTTCTACCTTTTATTTCTGGAGCATGCATTAGCCTACTAAGGGAGGCTCATACTTATCCTGACGTGCGACGGCTCACAAGATTACGCCTCATTATCAGAAATGCCAGAGAAGAAACTAGAATATGTAGCAGACCAGATGTTCACTATTATCGCCCGTGAACAGGGAAATTGACCAACTCCGACCTTTTCTCACTATTATAGCCCGTGAGCAGAGAAATTAATGTCACGGACCCTCGAAGATTCACTGTTTTGTCTAATTACATACTTAACTATGAACCGTAATATTTCCTATTTCTTGTTACTGTCATGGTTTATTCTTATTCATATGTAAATTAATGTTTCTGGAAAAATAAACTTTCTTGCAACTTTAATATATGTAACTGCCGGAATGAAAATTCTTTTATTTGTCTAAAACATTAAAAAAAAAGGTCTGGAAGTTAATATCTAAAATAGATAAATATACATGCATATATCGATATCTTAATAAAGTAAGGGAAAAACCATCACTATCAGTCTATAGGTAAATAAAGTTGAAGTGCTGAAAGTTTATATATGCCTTATAATTATTATCTTTTTCTTCAATAACTGTAAACAAATTTTTATATATGTATTAGAATAGTAAACCAAAATACTTGTTCTTGCTAATCTTTGAAATAAAAAGCCCAGTATATTAATCAAAAAAATGGTCATCTACTGTGAATTGTTTAAATCAAACAAATATGTACATAATTAAAAATATATGATAAAAAAACATTCAATTAATACATTTCTCCTTACCTCTAAAGATTGTGAGACTTCTGCAACTTAAATCTTTTACGGTTATTGCTTAGGAATCACAACTCAGCTCCTACAAATCATAAGTTTCTATGAATACTATAATTTATATTGATATAAATAAAAGATAGATAATGGTAAGACTAAATGGAGAATTACTTACCAAAGGAGTCTAAAAAGAGAAATCCAAATGACCTCCTCTTTTTAGCTGCTAAGGAACACTTGTGGTTGGTTCTGAAAACACATGACATTCTCATTCTTAAATGATCACAAGCTTATTCGATTATTCAAACCATATTCTTACAAAATTTAAATAACTCAGGTTCCCCAAAACACTCTTCTTCCTGGGATAAGACTTTCAGATCCTGAATCTTGCATTACATCATATTTACATCTAACATGATGAGAAGAAGATGAACTAAAAAAAAAAAAGGTAGCATTATTTTCAGGAGGAGAGTTGGTATTACCAGAACAAATGTATTTTACTGACTCTAAACCAAAAGGTAGACAATTGTTCGGTCAATACCAAAATTGAGCCCCGGCAAGGCATTAGCAGCCACTTAAGAAAAAGTTGTAACCAATGCGTATGTGGAAGTGATTTTTTTTTCCCCAGTAAATTTTATAGTGGTGAATAACCATCAAACTCAATCTTGAATTCACGCCATCACATGGGATCAGAATCATGTGTGTTAATTCTCAACCATCAATTCAAGATTGAGCCACATGGTCGACCACCATAAAATTTGCCGTCTTCCAAATGATAGTTAAAACATCAAACCTTTTTTTTTATATCTTTTTTTTTATGTATATTTAGACAATGCTGTGAATGCAATAGAATACACAGAGCACAAGAACTTGCCGAATACAACATCCTTATCAATTAAGGTACACAATACATAAAATATGAGAAGCCAGACAGAAATGACAAACAATCGATCAAATCTGACTTGATTATTGATGTTTACTGCACTCAAGAGGTATAGCTATAGAATTAGCACCTTCAATGAGAAATGATTATCTGTCAAAAGGAAAATAATGTCGAATTAGCAAACAAATAAGTAAAAAAAAATCGAAAAATAAAACAACTGGAACGATAGATTGAGTTGAATTTGAACCATTGCATATATAATTTTGTAAGAGTTAAGCTTCTAGAGGATAAACACCCAACTTAAACTTCTTTTGTGTTTGCAGCTTTAAAACTTGGATATCTTTAGCCGACAAAACCACCTTAGGGTTGGTCCAATGCAGATCGATCCTCTGGAAGCTATCTATCTTCACGAAATCACGTGGGATGCTTGTAAGCCTATTACACTGTTTTAAAATCAGAGTTGTCAGTACAGGGAAATGAGCGGACGAAGCTTCCCATTCAAGTAAATCCGTTTTCTCAATATGCAGCACTGAAAGACTAGTGAATCCTCCTTCTTTAACGGTCCAAAAGTCACCAACAAATGCATTGTCTTTCAACTTCAGAACCATAAGATCCGATAGTTCTCCAAGTGTGGACATATGGTCCCAATGAAGAGAGGTCCTGTATAGAGTTAGCCTATTCAGATTGGAGGGGAATTTCTTGTGATTAGGAAGAAAAGGTAATGGGACATTAGCATCGCCGTTTAGAAGCTTCAGATTTTCAAGGGACTCTAATATTGAGAGATTGTCGAAAAATCCTGGTCCGCTTGTGGGATTCACAAATTTGGCTAAGTTCCCACCACGTATGCCCAACTTTTTTAGGCCCTTACACCTCTCAAAGACTTCTCTGCTGCAACTTTCAGGGGAAATGGTCGAAAGTGTTTGCATGTTCGAGTTAGTCTGAGTCGACTCTTGTTCGAGGGGAACATGTGGCAAGGTAGCTGAAGTGTTAACATGTAGAAACCTAAACTGTTCCATCTGCCATATGTCAGCTTTTATATTAAGAGTTGGAGATTTTGTCTCAAATATGAATGTCTGGAGGTTCCAAAGGTTTGTTAATTTCGCGCTAATGGTGTCTACATCACAAGACATAGCAATGTACTTTAGAAGAATAAGATAAAAAGCTCGCCCGAAAGCTTTTGAAATTAACTGCCTTGCATCAAAGACGCGAAGCAGCTTGAAAGCCTTGGGAATGACTGAGACACATTCTCCTGGAAATAGAGTCTCTTCCTTGTTGAAACTTAAGAATGAGCGAAGCCTCTTACCGGATGGTTTTGAGCGAACATAGTTTAATATATTCGAGTTAATTGTGATTCTTAGATAGTCATCCTCGATATCTCTCAGAGTTACGAGATTAATCCTTTTACTTCTTGGAAAAGATTCCTTTTCATAGCCTCTTTCTTGCGTAACTCTCTCGTAGAAAGTCATGGACACGACATTTTTTAATCGACCATTCCATTTGCTTTCACCACCATCACTAAATTTCTATCCACCGGTTCCTCCAAATATCTCTCTCGCTATATCCTCCAGGTTTCCTCCGCTTGTATAAAACCTTGACAATCCACAATCGCATCAATTTCCAAACCGAATGTCAAAATCTTCGGGGAAGACACCGAGGTAAAAGAAAACACGGCTTCATGTAGTAAGGCGAGTTATTGAAACTTAGTCCAATAAGTTCGGTGACATTTTCACTTACATGTTCGTAAATTTTCACACGATCACAAACTTTCTTCCACCAATCAACTCTAGTTTTACGATCCAAAAGAATACCAGCAACAACCACGATTGCGAGTGGCAGTCCCTTACACTTCTCCAAGATAAGACATTCATATTTCTTAATATGTGATTCAATATCACCTTGGCAGCCAACATTACCAAATACCTTCCATCGTAGCAACTCTTTGCTTTCATCATCTTTCATGAAACGCAAGAGATACGGGTCCACCGATGGGTTAGCATGACGAGCCACGCCATTGTCACGAGTTGTAATCAAGACTCTACTATGCCTTTGGTTCTTGGGAAAAACTTCTTCAAGATCATCCCAAGCAGCATCTTCCCAGACATCATCCAGTACTATAAGGTATTGCTTCCTTTTCAGTTCATCGTGAATCTTGTCCCGTATTGAATCCACATGCATCTTACTTATTTCATCAGTTATTGCCACGAAATGATTTAAAATTTTCAAAAACACTTCTTTCCTATCGTATACTTGAGACACAATCGATTTAATGCACGAGCAAAGAACCGATACTCGACTTCGTGGTCATGATATACTTTTCTAGCCAATGTTGTTTTCCCCAACCCAACCATGCCCACTATTGAATGCACTTCCAGCTTCTCAGAGTCTCCAGTGAGAAGTTTCTTTACATCTTCAGCCACATCGTCGAAACCAATAATGTTATCTTCCAATGGTGTGTGAATCTGTTCACACATATGACATATCAAGGAAGATGATTCATATACATTCTGAATCGAATCAATGGTATCGGTTATTTTAAAATTGGCATAATGATAAGATTATTGTACTCACTAATATTATTCCCTCCCCCATTAAAATGAAAAATCGTCTTCCTCACATTCCATGCATAAAGGTGAAATTTAAAAGAGATACATATAAAACCAAAGTGGGTATTACTCATGTACGTTAGATATGTAGAAAATTTTAGTTTTACGTCTATTTATCACTTTCTAATTCGCCACAAATAAAGGAACTCTCCCACGGAACTGGAAATGGTGAAGTGAAGAAACAACCCGCTCCGAGACCGGATGTAATCGAGGCTTGCTCTCCTTAGACTTCTCTTAATAAAAGTCTGTTGTGTTTCCTAAAAATAAATTTAGGGGAGACTTGTGAAAAGATTTTTATTTTTTTTTCCTTAATAATTAGACTCAAACTTTTCAAAGATGTCGTTACTTAGAGGTAAATCCATTGTTATAGTGCGGATCTTATATATGGGCAAAGGGGCTAAGTTCATCCGGACAAAAAAAATCATACAATAAAAAAATCTATGTAGTCCAGTTTGATCTATAAAAATTTTAATCCAAATTTTCATCCGATTTAACTCGATATATAATTATTAATTTCACTAAAATTGAAATCCTGGCTCCGCCAAGGTTATTACATACACTATAATAGTAGTAAAAAAAAAAAATAAACAGGAAGAGGAAGGAGCGTACTCTTCTCTTCTTCATGGTACTTCCACCAGCGGCTTTTCCAATCTCTTTAATGGCGATGGGCATCTTGTTTTGGTAAAGCTCCTTCATCTTCTCACTCACTTGCTTGCATTCCTTTCCGACAGCTCGAAGCTCCCCCCAGTATTCCGTCATATGAAAAGTCTTGTCAATTGTTCTCCTATGTTTCTGCCTCGACTTGTAAACGATGTATTTTTCAATGGTATCCTCTGCTTGGAAAACCACTTTCTCAACTTCGTTGGCCAGCCTCTCCAAATACTCATCGTCGTTGTCGTACTTCTCCGTGCATTCCTTCACAAAAGCTTTCAATTCTCCAATGTCTTGCATTAGTTGCCGGATGTTATCATTTAAGCCGTCGATTAAGTTAACGTTGTATTGAATGTATTCCTTTGTGGAATCCAACAATAAGCTTATAACTACTCCTGTTGGATCCGACATTTTTCTTTTCTCTCTTTTCGGATACTATTAATTGCATTGATGCGGGTTCGGTTAATTATTTATGGACGAGCTAGCCGAGCATTTTCATGTTTTAGCTCGTGGAATTGACTATTGGACTAAAGTTTTGCCGTATGTTAGCTAGGAGTAAACCGATAGTGAGACTGTGAGAGAGTAGAGCAATCATATTCCTACCTCCCTCAACAATGGCCATATCTACAATTTTGTGACGGTCACGTTCTGGCTTTTCAATCAGATTGTGACATTAATATAGGGAAAATTAGAATTATACCTTCTTTTCGAAAATTAAAATGAAATCTACACCTCTCAAATTTCAAAATCTATATATATCTTCCGCCTAAAAATGGCGGTACCGCTGCTTTTTTGCTTTACCCACCGCCCATAAATGAGCGGTACCGCCCATCTCCGCCCTCCTTGTAATACTCCACTTTCACCCATGCGCCCATCGTGCCATTCTGAGAGAGAGGCTAAAAATCTCACCGCGACATTAATGACTAGACTATCTTTTCCAAAATAATCTCATAAATTTATAATTAAATTTACAAATATTCACCAAGTGTTTCAATTATAAAATTACAACAAATGATATACTACAATTGTAATTAACATAATTTGCATAGAATGTTCTAAATCCAGATCCATATCATCGCTTTCATCCTCATTACATCTCCCTCGATCCATTACATGATTTTATTTGTAGGAAAAAACAAAACAAAACAAAGAAACAAAGAAAAGCGAGTCGTCATAAGAAAACGCCAGATGAATGTAAGTATGTGAGAGTGTTAAAAATAAATGTTGTAAATATATATATATATATATATATATAGTCAATAACCCGTACATTGCACGGGAACGTATGATAATGTCATTACATTCAATTAGTAAGCATAATATGTACTACAAAACAAAGACCTTTCGAAACTTATTGTAGTGCTAGCTATTAAAACTGTTTTATTTAATATTAGTATTCGTTTCCGACGTCAGATAGAGTAAAAAACAGACAACACAACATGTCCCAAAGTTATACCGATGCCAACAAATGTGATTATATTTCCACTTTTAGCATTACACGGGAGAACGTATATTTAAAAGAAGAATTTTTTTGAAGGATGCAAAAAAGATTTTATCGGCATGTTTTTTACGCGGGAATGAAATAGAATGGAATAAAATAATAGATGCGAAATGAAATATAATGGAATAAATTAGGTCTATTACTGCGTTTGGAATATGCAAGATTGGAATGAAACAAATTATATAAAAGATGACACATTGAATGATGAGTAAAGCATGGTAGTGAATTAATGTTGACTAGAGTAGGGTATGGTATGGTTCGCTCAAAAAGATGATATAAGCGAAGGGGTGGGGTAGCCCTACGTCATCATCCATTGCACCCTACCTCTCTTCCCACCCCGCCTACCCACCGCCGCTACCATACCCTACCATATTTCACCATATCTTACCCTCGATATCTTACCTACCTTACCCATTACCTACTCTACTCCACTATCACCCACCCCTACCCTACCTTACCCATTACCTACTCGATCTACTCCACTATCACCCACCCCTACCCTACCTTACCCCCACCTTTACCTATCATACCACCCTACCTTACCCACCACCCCACCCTTCTCTACCTTACTTAACCCACCACCCCACCGTGCACTTTACTTACCACCCAACCCTACGCTACCCCCATCCACCATTCCACTTTACCCTATATTACCTACCACACCACCCTACCTTACCTTACTCACCGCCTAAACCTATCCTACCCTACTCTGCCCTACCATACCCTACCAACCATACTTTACCCACCACCGCACTCTACCTACCATACCCTACCCACTCTTACCTACCCACAATTCCAATCACCCTATCTTACCTACCACACCACCCAACCTTACCTTACCCACTACCCCAACCTACCCTACCCTAACTACCAACCCTACCTTACCCACCACTTCATCCTACCTACCCTACCATACCTTACCCACCACGTCATCATACCCTACATTACCCACCACCCCACCTTATCCAAATACGCTACCTACCTACCTTAAGCATTAAATGAGGTGGCTAATTCGTAAAAGATAACATAATCTAAAAATATCTCGTATTAATTGACATATTTGAATTTAGTTATTTTTCAAAATATAATTTAATTTTTGAATATTTTGTATAAATGGAGAACTCTGATTTGTACGGACTGATTTTTTTCTTAACATATTGAATTTATTTATGTTCCATATAACTAATTTAAAATAGTTTTAGAGGATTATTTTCTTTTGGCATATATGAAATTGTTTTTTTAAATGTAATTTCATAAAAAAAATCACATCGAATAACATATTTATTTAATCTAAAAACATTCGCATTACACCGCAAACATTTGAATTAAGTTATTCTTGGAAATATGATTGATTGTTTGAATATTTAGCATTAAATGGAGTGGCTTATTAGTAGGGAATGACTTTAATATAAGAATATTATGAATTAATTGGCAAAAATGAAATATTTTTTCTAATTAGGGCTTAATTTATTCCATATTTTTATTAGGAGAATCAAATTCTAAATGATTTTCTAATTAGGGTATGTGAATCAAATTGAATTTTGTAATTATGGTAGTTTTTTTTTTGTAAAATTAAGAATGTAAGCGAATTTATTCCCTATTTTATTAGGAGAATCAAATTTTAAATGATTTTTCCGATTTGGGTAAGGGAATTTTGTAATTATGGTAGTTTGTTTTTTGAAAATTGGAAGGATGTTTGCCAAATTTATTTCCTATTTTTATTAGGAGAATCAAATTTTAAATGATTTTTCTAATTAGGGTAGACGGATTTTGTAATTATGGTAGGTTTTTTAAAAAACAATTAGAAGAATGTGAGCCGAATTTATTCCCTAATTTTATTAGGAAAATCAAATTTTAAATGATTTTTTTAATTAAGGCCGAATTTATTCCCTATTTTTATTAGGATAATCAAATTTTAAATGATTTTTCTAATTAGGGTAGGTGAATTTTGTAATTACGGTAGGTTTTTTTTGAAAATTAGAAGAATGTGAGCCGAATTTATTCCCTATTTTTATTAGGAGAATTCAATTTTAAATAACTTTCCTAATTATGGTAGGCGAATTTTGTAATTATGGTAGGTAAGAATATCTGGCATTAATTAGGGTGGCTAATTAGTTATTTCTGAATTTACTTATTCTTGATCATTTATTATGTAAGAATATCTGGCATTAATTAGGGTGGCTAATTTACAGTGATGTATTTAATGTGAGAATATTTCTCATTAGATGACATAAACACACAAAAAGAAAACGGGTCAAAATTAATAAAAAAAATTTATAAATAAAAATAGGTGCAATGTTAAAAAAATAATTCAAAGTTTGAATATTTGGAATTAAATGAGGCGGCTAATTTTCCGGAGATGACATAGATGTAAGAATATGTATTTTTATTAGCGAATTTGAATATAATTATTTTTAAAAACAAAATTTAATGTAAGAATATTTAGCATTAATAATATGATCCGTGCATTATTCCCTACTTTTATTAGGAGAATCAAACTTTAAATGATTTTTTTTTAATTAGGGCCGGATTTATTTCATATTTTTAATAGGAGAATCAAATTTTAAATGATTTTTCTAATTAGGGTAGGCGAATTTTGTAATTATGATAGGTTTTATTTTTTGAAAAATTAAAAGAATGTGAGCCGAATTTATTTCATATTTTTACTATGAGAATCAAATTTAAAAGGACTTTTCTACTTAGGGCCGAATTTATTCCCTATTATTATTAGGAGAATCAAATTTTAAATGAATTTTCTAATTAGGGTAGGCGAATTTCGTAATTATGGTAGAGTTTTTTTTTTTGAAAAATTAGAAGAATGTGAGCCGAATTTATTCCCTATAATTATGGTAGGTTTTTTGAATTTAGTTATTTTTGAATGTGAAATGAGACGAATTTAGTATGTAAGAACATTTGGCATTAATTAGGGTGGCTAATTAGTTATTTTTGAATTTAGTTATTCTCGATCATTTTTTATGTAAGAATATGTGGAATTAATTAGGGTGGCTAATTTATAGGGATGTATTTAATGTGAGAATATTTTTCATTAGATGACATAAACACGCAAAAAGAAAACGGGCCAAAATTAATTTAAAAAAATTATAAATAAAAATAGGGGCGATGTTAAAAAAAATAATTCAAAGTTTGAATATTTGGAATTAAAGGAGCCAGACAAGTCCATAAATTATGGACGTAAATCGATTCGGTAACTGACGTTATAATTAATTATTGTTTGATTTTTTTTTTGTGCCATATGTTTGAATTCTTATAATGCTTTTAATATAGTCATGGTAAAGAATAGATTTTTTTAATAATTGCTTGAATTCATATATATGGCGAAATCGCCCATCTTCAAGAGCCTTACTACTTATCTTGGGCATACAAGGGAGTGATTTATGAGCGATTTCGCCCATTTTAAGGCGGGGGATAGGCTCAAAATAATTAAATGGCGTCGTGATATTGTTAATGATTAAAATCATAATTAATTAAAACCAATCAATATTAATAGACAATCAATCATATATTTAAGAAATAAGATTTTTATTTTAATTCATGAGAATACATGATTTTATAGTATATAATAATTGATAGAATCACAATCAATTATAATTAATAGGCAATCGGTCAATATATTTTTACTTATCAAATAAGTTTTTATTTAGCCTTTTTTTCTCTCTCTAATTTATCTTGTTTTAAATTAGTACATATTGAGACGACTTTGCCATAGGACAGCCTTATCGTACCATGAGTAATTACTTTATGTGATGACTTGATCGGCGTTGATTTAAATTATGCTCAATGGTTTAAATTGTTCTGTTGATGTATTCTTCGTGATCCTTATAATTCATGGTTTAATAATGAAGCATAAATCTGGCAAGAAAACTAACTAAATCAAGCCTATGTTAAAAATAAGTAAAATTCACATTGAAATTGTCAATAAAAATTAGGATGATAGAAATCTATAGTTAAATGTTTGTGTTCCTACTTGAGATATGTAATATGATTTTGAATAACTTTTGCACTTTCTAAACTAGCTTTGCTTAGTTTTGTCGTATTCTATTATTTCTTTCGACATGTTTTATTTTCATGCGTCATTATGTGGTTTTTATATAATCTGTCATTATGCTAATAATTCAGATAATGGACACTCAATTAGCATCACAAAAATAGGGAGTGGATGGGGGCAGTCTGACTCAATGACTTGAGAGGACTCTACCAATTGAGTTTTCTCCTAAACGCAAGGGAGTTTGAAAGATTTTTTTTGACATGTGTTTGAATTATAATTAAAGGCGATAATTAATGACAATAGTTTGATTGATTTTTGTGTGTGTGTGTTTGAATGGTAATTAAAGATTTATAATTAATGGCAATAGTTTCAAGGGTTTTTTTGACATGTGTTTGAATGAGAATGAAATGCAATAACTAATACCAATAGTTTGAATGCTTCTTTTTTACATGTGTTTGAATGATAATCAATAATTAATAGACATAGTTTAATAATTTTTATTTTGACATGTGTTTGAATGAGAATTAAAGATGACAATTAATTACAATAATTTGAATGATTTTTTACATGTGTTTGAATAGGCATTAAAGGCGATAATTAATGAAAATATTTGAATGATTTTTTTTGGAATGTGTTTGAATGAGAATTAAAGGCGATAATTAATGACAATAGTTTGAATGATTTTTTTTTACACGTGTTTCATTTAAAATTAAAAGTGATAGTTAATGTTAATACAATGAATGTTTTTTTTTTACATGTGCTTGAATGAAAATTAAAGGCGATAAGTAACGACAATAATTTGAAAGGTTAAAGGTGGTAAATGACATGTTTTAATCTAAAATGGTTGAGAAGGACAAACATGTAGTAACACATGTAGTAACACATGTACAAAAATGTAGTAACACATGTAGTGACTGTCCTTCTCAACAATTTAAGTTTAAAACATGTCATTATGGTCTCTGACCCCTAATTTGAATGATTTTTCAAGTAGATTATCAAGTAGGCCCGCCTATCCTATGATGCACCGACACTCCAATATGGGTGACGTGCGCCGTATCCGACACGCGCCCGACACGACACGCGTCCGACACGCGCCCGACACGACACGCGTCCGACACGCGCCGACACGCGTCCGACACGCGCCGACACGCGTCCGACACGCGCCGACACGTGTCCGACACGTGTCGGTTGATTTAAAATAATGTTAAATTAAATTTTAAAAACCGACACGCCAGGGACACGTCTCCGACACGCTAGGGACACGTCAAGGACACGGAGCGACACGGAGGGACACGTCCCGGACACGGGGGGGACACGTTCCGACACGGCTATTTATATTTTTTTTATATTTTTTTGTATTTTTTTGTATTTTTTTATATATATATATATATATATATATATATATATATATATATATATATATATATATATATATATATACACACACACTACGTGTATCCCCGTGTGTCGTGTCCTATATTTTTGAAAGTTGCCGTGTCGCGCGTCTCACAGCCAAGTGCTAAATGCCCAAGGTCCGTGTCGGTGTCCGTGCAACATAGCGCCTATCAATAATAATTATTCACTTTTCAATTTTATTTTTATTTTTTTATAAAGTCCTCATAAAATGAGAATTTAAATTGATTTGTAGGTCTTCATGTTTGAGTGAAATCTATTTATCTTCTTTTATGACGGGGAGGGGGTGGTGGTGGTATGTCTGTGTGTTGTGTGTGGGGTGTGGAAGCGGAAACAATAACATATATGTTATTTTGTTTTCATCATTCAATAACATCATCATCACGCACGTAATTGTATATTCTTATTTATTATATGTTCTCATTTTCAATTTCATTTATATACTTACAGTATATTGTTCGCATTATTATCCATGGGTTTTTGGTGGTAGGATTGAGGACATGCGAAAAATATCAAAAAAATATATTGTGTAACAATTCCTTTATATGTTACTGTCCTTGCACTTTGTGGGATTTTATAAATATTTAGCACCAATTCCTTATTGAAAGTGAACATTTTCATTAAACATATCATGAGTTCACATCTTCAAAATTAGTACTTATTTTCTCATTCTCTCATGATATATGTGGTTTATGCATGACTATATATATATATATATATATATATATATATATATATATATATATAAAAACTTGTTCAATTATATACATATATTTCTAGAAAACTTGTTTAAAGTTCCAAAATTCCGCTCTTATGGGTGGCCCACCCAAATTTCAAAAAAAATTTAGAATTTTCGCCATTTACTCCCATTTCATTCCTTCAAACCGAAAATATTACTATTTCATCTCTTTCTTCCAAATTTGAGCGAATATTGCATCAATTTTTTGCTTTTAAACAATTTTCTAGCAATTTATTGTATCGAATTTCAAGGTTTGAAGGTTTCTTGAAGGTTTCGACGGTTTGAAAGTTCAAGGTTTGAAGATTCAAGGATTCTTGGTAAATTTCAGTATTAATTTCATCATTATAATTGTTTCTTCTTTGTAAATTTTGTGTTAATAATCGCTTCTTCAATTTGTTGATTTTTTTTTTCTTTAAACAATCTTGTACTACCTCCGCCCAAAAATGTAAGTTTATTTTGTTTTCACAAAGATTAAGAAAGTTAGTTAAATTGGTTGTGTGTCATTAATTTTGATGAAAATGTCAAAATGACCTTTGGATGTTGTTAATGCAAAGTATTGAAAAGTTAGTGGGTAAATAATAAATGAGGGGTAAAAGAATAAAAAAGTAATAAACGCTCCATTGGTTATTCAAATGGGCCTACATTATGAGACAAAACCAAAAAGCTAAATGAACTTACATTTTGGAACAGAGGTAGTATAAATTAATCTTGTTTCTTTGAAGGGAGTAAATGGGAGAAACTGAAATTTTTCGAAATTTGGGCAGACCGCCCATAATGGGCAGAATTTTGTAAAATTTTGGGCAGGGCCTTCCATCTTGGGCGTAAGATAGGCGGTTAAGAGGGCGGAGAAGACGGCACGCCCGTTTATAGCAAATGTAGTAGAGCGAAAAATGGGCGGTTCCGCTCTGCTTTAGCGTGGGATAGGTATGATTTTGAAATTCGAGGGTGTTGATTTAATTTTAATTTTTGAAAACAATGTATAATTCAAAATTTTCCTTTAATATATTTGAATTTATAACAAATCGTCCAAAAGTTCGAGTAAATTTTAGGAGGAAGGGGCCATAAGGACATTAAATGTCAAAAATAAGGATCCAAGGACATTTTCTATTTTGAGTGATTAAAAAGGACAAAATGATAATATATGTAATCAATACCCTTAGAAGATAAAATTTGAATCAATATTTATGTTATTGATATTGGATCAAGTAATTATCTTTTTTTTTTTTTTTTTTAAAATTAGATCACGTAGCCTTTAAGCAAAGCAAAGCAAAGATCACGTAGCCTTTTTTTTTTTTTTTTTTTTTTTTTTTTTTTTTTTTTTTTAATTGGTTTATCACTTACCTAAAACTAAGGAAATTAGTTGAAGTAATATTAGGGAATCGGATACAACTAAAAATTGGTTTTTTTTTTTACAGAAAAAAAATGTAGTTTTTTTTTTTTTTTTTCCTTTCTTGAATATAAAAAAAAATGCAATTAAAGTGAGAAATAAAATGTAGTAACAATAAATAAAATAGATGTAGTTACATAAACAGATAATATAGTAACACTAATAATAAAGATGTAATTAATAAATGTAGCAACACAACAAACTAGTACGACCGGTAAAACAGATGTGGTTGCAGGAAAAAAAATATAGTAACATTTTAACAAGAAATGGTAATGAAAAATAATATAGAGTTGATGAAAGCGATGTTAACTTTACATCCGATAGAAATGACATAGTATGCTCTTGTGTGTTAGTGTTACTTCATATAAATTTCTTGGGATGTTATATCATGGAGTGTTGCTTTATAAACATGTAATTGCGCCAAAACCCTTCCACAATTGTCGGAAAAAAAAACCCTAAAGCAACACTATCCTAGGTAGCACTATGTGGACTAAAAAAGATGTAGTTAAGGCAAAAAAGAAAATGTTGTTACAAACGAAAAAAAAATTATGTAGTTATAGTCAAAAAATCGTAGTAACACCGGAAAAGATGTAGTAACAAGCAATAAAATAGATGTTGTTATAAAAAAAATGTAGAAGCACTAATAAAAATAGATGTAGTCAAAACACATAAAAATATAGTAACACATAAAAAGAAGTAATACAACAATAACAAATGTAGTAAAACTTTAATAAGAAGTAGTAACACAAACAAGTGTATATGGAGTAAATGTAATAACACACACAAGCGTAGAAGGAGTGAGTATTTTTTTCTTTTCCATTAGATTTAAAATCATGTAGGGATAATGGATGTCTAGATTAAGATTTTTTTTTTTTCTTTCAGTTACATGAATTTTTTTGTTGTTTAAGAAATCACTTATTTTCATGATAAATAGCAATTTCTTTTTGATTAAATAATTACAACTGGCAAAAAAAAAAAAAAAAAAAACCGATAACAACTTATATGATTTGTTTTCCACTCAAAAGTCATTATTTGTTTATTTTATTTAAGGAATCTCCTATTTTCATGGATATTGAAGATTTGTTTTTTGAATAATGACAACTAGCAAAAAAAGTAATTTAGGCAAAAACATAATCATTTGTCCTGATTAATCACCGCTTCTTAATCTCGATTTATTAAGAATACGTCCTTCTAAAAAAAATCTATAAATTTTAAGATTCGAGATCGTTCAATCATGACTCGACTCTCAAGAATATATAGTTTACTATAAAAATTTCTAGAGTCATCAAGCCATTAGGCAGAAATGTGGGTTTTTGGCAGAATTATTTCCAGACTTCTTCGGTGGTTATCTTTGCTAATATGTTTGTAATGAAGCTTTGGTTTTTGTTTTTTTAATCCAAACAATTTTCACCAATAAAGATGAGTAATTTTTTCGTGGTTTCGATTTATTTACTGTTTTTTATGAGCGCATTAATTACTTGTAGATTAGGCTTCATGTGCATCTCATTATACTTCCTCATCTCACTGTACTTTCAGCATGATTACTCCATGGAACAAGAAGAAATGTTTTAATTAACTTAAAATGAGTTGGTGTTCAACTGCCACCGGGAGGTTCTAACACTGAGACTCCAATACGGAGAAATGACCAGTGTGGCGTAATCTGACTCATCGTTTGTTTCATTCTCTGAACGAACCGCAATGGTCCAATATTGTGTTACATGGGTGACTCCCTATGTTAGAATCTTTAGGGTAGAATTTCCCCTGGCTACCTGTTAGATTTACAGAGGAGCAGTAGAGTGTTCAAGAGGGGAAGTTCTTCTATGGAGAGTCTATTTGAGAGTGAAAACATGCATGAATCTCACCATACAGCTTCAACTCAAATTCAAACTTTATGGTCCATAATCATCCACGCTGTTTGACAAGCAAATTGAAATGACTAGGAAGAATTACCCGTTCAAGAGGTTTATTGTCATTTTTTTCTATGGAAAATTAGGGATAAGGACACAATCTGTAATATTTTTAAGAATGCGACAAATTTACATATTTTTATAGGGAGAAGAACAATCGCATAATTTTTATAAATGGTAGACAAACACAATTGAATCCTTAAAATCAAATGAATCTCCTCAATAATCCCGAAATCAAATGATTTTGATAAATAATCCTTAAAATTAGTAATTTTAATTATTGAATTTTGAAAATTAGTAATTTAACAATAATTTCGTCGATGAATTTAAATAAATGTTGAATTTCAAACACAAGTGAATTTCGATAAATAATAAATAGTTATGTCTTTATAAAAGCTTTCAAAAACTGTCCTTCTACTCAATTGATGAAATATTTTTGTCTTCTTTCCTCATTCCCTTTTTCTATATGAAAGGTTACTTACTTATATAGGAAAAATGGGGTGTTTTTTTTTTTTCCAGATTTACATGAAGGCAGTTTTCTACAGAGACCAAGACAAAATGGCTTGTCTGTCCTGCAAATTTCTTAGTAACCTCATACCATAGCCATTCATCATATCAAGCATCCTAACACAGTCAATTAAATACCAAGTTTATTATTATAACTCACAAATGAAACACATTATGTAGAAAGCAATAGATAGTACATATTAGAGAACAAGTGAGAGCGCTAAGTAGCTGTGAAGATGTCTATTTTCTCATGAATGCAACATCATTCTTGTTTACTGTACAAAATAACATAAAACATGAGAAGGCAGATAAAAATGACAAACAATCGAGCAAATCTGACTTCATTATTGATATTTACTGCACCCCAAGACAATTGATAATCTGCCAAAAGGAAAATAATGTTGAATCAGCAAACAAACAAATAAATAAATAAAAAGTAGAGGAAACATTACTTGAAGAAAGTACAGTTGATGAATGATGATAGATTCGGATATGCTACCTCTCAAGAAAACGTAAGATTAAGTTTGAACCCTTGCATTGCTATGTAAAAGTTAAGCGTCCGGAGGATAAACACCCAACTTCAACTTCTTTTGTGTTTGCAGCTTTAAAACTTGGATATCCTTAGCTGACAGAACCACCTTAGGGTTGGTCCAATGCAGATCGATCCTCTGTAAGCTCTCTATCTTCACAAAATCACGTGGGACGCTTGTAAGCCTATTACAGTGCTTTAGAATGAGAGTTGTCAGTAAAGGGAATTGAGCAGATGAAGCTTCCCATTCAAGTAAATTTGTTTTCTCAATATGCAGCACTGAAAGACTATTGAAACCTCCATCTTTAACGGTCCAAAAGTCACCAATAAATGCATTGTCTTTCAACTTGAGAACCATAAGATTCCTTAATTCTCCAAGTGTGGACATATGATCCCAATGAAGAGAGGTTCTATACAGAGTCAGCCTATTCAGATTGGAGGGGAATTTTTCGTGATCTGGAAGAAAAGGTAATGGGACATTAGCATCGCCATTTATAAGCTTCAAATTTTCAAGGGACTCTAATATTGAGAGATTGTCGAATAAACCAGAACAGCTCGTAGGATTCATGAATTTGGCTAGGTTCCCACCACGTATGCCCAATTTTTTCAGATTTTTACACCTCTCAAACACTTCTCTAGTGCAACTTTCAGGGGCAATGGTCGAAAGTGTTTGCACGTTCGAGATAGTCTGAGTCGTCGACCCTTGAACGGGAACGGGAACGGGAACAGGTGGTAGGGTAGCTGAACTGTTAACGTGTAGATTCCTAAACTGCTCCATCTGCCATATGTCGGCTTTTATATTAAGAGTTGGAGATTTTGTCTCAAATATGAATGTCTGAAGGTTCCAAAGGTTTGTTAATTTTGCGCTAATGGTGTCTACATCACAAGACATAGCAATGTACTTGAGAAGAAAAAGATAAAAAAGCTCAGCTGGAAAGCTTTTGAAATTTACCGCCCTTGCATCTAAGACGCGAAGTAGTTTGAAAGCCTTGGGAATGACTGGGACGCATTCTGCAGGCAATAGAGTCTCTTCCTTTGAGAAACTTAAGAATGAGCGAAGCCTCTTACCGGATGGTTTGGAGCGAACATAGTTTAATATATTCGAGTTAATGGCGACTCTTAGATAGTCATCCACAGATATCTCTGTAGTTACAGGAGTACTTCCTTTTACTTCTTGGAAAAGGTTCCTCTTCATGGCCTCTTTCTTGCAAAACTCTCGCAAAAAGTCATGGACACGACATTTTTTAATCTGACCATTCCATTTGCTTTCTGCCACCATCACTAAATTTCTATCCACAAGTTCTTCCAAATATCTCTCTCCTATATCCTCCAGGTTTCCTTTGCCTTGTATGAAACCTTCAGCAATCCACAATCGCATCAATTTCCAAACCGGAATGTCAAAATCTTCAGGGAAGACACCGAGGTAAAGAAAGCATGGCTTCATGTAGTAAGGCAGGTGTTTGAAACTTAGTCCTATAAGTTCTGAGCTGATATTTTCATTTACGTGTTCATAATTTTTCACACGATCACAAACTTTTTTCCACCAATCAACTCTAGTTTTACGATCCAAAAGAATACCGGCAACAACCACAATTGCGAGTGGCAGTCCCTTACACTTCTCCAAGATAAGACTTTCGTAATTTTTAATTTGTGATTCCAGATCGGTTTGACAACCGACATTACCAAACACCTTCCATCGTAGCAACTCTTTGCTTTCATTGTCTTTCATGAAACGCAAAGGATAGGGGTCCACCGATGGGTTAGCATGACGAGACACACCACTCGCCACGAGTTGTAATCAAGACTCTACTCTTCGTTTGGTTCTTGGGAAAAACTTCATTAAGATCATCCCAAGCAGCTTCATCCCAAACATCATCCAATACTATAAGGTATTGTTTTCTTTTCAATTCCTCGTGAATTTTATCCCGTATTGAATCCACATGCATCTTACTTATTTCATCCGTTACTGCCACAAAATTACTTAGAATTTTCAAAAACACTTCTTTCCTGTCGTATACTTGAGACACATTGACAAAAGCACGAGCAAAGAACCGATACTCGACTTCAGGGTCATGATATACTTTTCTAGCCAATGTTGTTTTCCCCAACCCAACCATTCCAACTATGGAATGCACTTCCAGCTTCTCGGAGCCTCCGGTAAGAAGTTTCTTTACGTCTTCAGCAACGTCGTCGAAACCAATAATGTTATCTTCGACTGGTGTGTGAATCTGTTCACATGTAAGAGATATCAAGGAAACAAATTCACAAATATCATGGATCAAAGCAACGGTATCAACTATGGTTTTATATAAGCCAAGAATCATTCTAAATCAAAGAGAAAATAGCACTAGAATAGAGTCGAAGCTGAAGCAATGAAGATCAGAGCTGAATCCAAAGCTAAGGCAGGCTCATGAATTCATGGTTTTAAGCTAAGGCACTGAAGTTTGCAGCTAACTGTGATTTTCCCTCATAATATTTATCATCAATTGCAATTCTTTCGTTTCTCTTATATGTATCAGAACTATTAGACTCAAGTCTTTTGGTATCATGAATAATCTGTCTAGAAATATGTCCTGGTGAAAGTTAGCTACAATTTTAGCACTTAATTTTGCAATTCATTGATTTTGACTCGATTTGAAAACGAATAGTGATATTTTTGCTGATTAATTTTTCTCCAGAAAGCATCACATATATATGTACTTTCTAAGATGTACTGGTATTCTAGTATACTTCAACACCCGACTCAAAGTAGGTGAGAAAAAAATTTATTTTACTACTCATATTCGATCCGAAATGAGATATCATCATAATCAATATGTAAAATTTGTCGTGATAATTTTTATTTTTTTTAAAATTTTTTTTAGGGAACAAATATTTCCCTTTTCGTAAAAGAGAAATTAAGAAAAAGCGTACTCTTCTCTTCTTGGCGGCTCCGGCAGCGACGTTTCCAATCTCTTTAATGGCGATGGGCATCTTATTTTGGTAAAGCTCCTTCATCTTCTCACTCACTTGCTGGCATTCCTTTCCGATTGCTCGAAGCTTTCCCCAGTAATCTATGATGGCGAGAGCCTGGTCAATTGTTCTCCTATGTTTCTGTCTCGACTTATAAACCACGTACTTTTCAATGGTGTCCTCCGCTTGGAAAACCACGTCCTGAACAACGGTGGCTAGCTTCTCCAGGTACTCGTCGTCGTCGTACTTCTCCGTGCACTCTTTTACAAATGATTTCATTTCTCCGATGTCTTGCATCAGTTGCCGGATGTTGTCATTTAACCCGTCGATTAAATTGACGTTGTATTGGATGTATTCTTTTGTGGAATCCAACAAGAAGCTAATAACCACTCCTGTTGGATCTGACATTTTTTCTTTTTCTTTTTCTTTCTCTCTTATGAATTATTATTACACTCTGTCCCTCTTTTTCTTCTTTTATCTTTCTTCTACACACAATACAATGCTCGGAGCATCTTTGTTAATTTATTAGCGCGTCGAATTGACTCTTCGATTATAAAGTCTTCCTCTGTGTGTGTCCACCAAAAATGGTAGGGAAGGCAGAGGAGTAAAGTGATGGTGACACCAATTTTATCCTACTTCCTTCAATAATTGTCTCCGCAACAAATACGGAAAAATTCTATCCCGCACTCTCTTCGAACTCACCGCTTCATTAGATTTACGCTATGTTGTTTTTGTGTTCTTACGATCAGTAATATCCCGATTTTTGAAAAGCAAGCGATTCGGTCTTTTTTAAGAAAATCGAGAATATTATGTTATTTTAATTAAAGATTTTCAAAAGAAAAAGAAAAAAAAAAGAAAAGGGATAAACAAGGATTTATCTTTTTAGGAAAATAATTAAATAATTAGGTAATTGGGATTATAAAAGAAAACTAATCCTAATTTTAACACAGTTGTTTTTACAAAAAAAGGAGAGGGACGCAGATTAGAAGGGCCGCAAGTTTTGAGAAAAAAAGGGAGAAGAGCTTTCGATTTTCGGCGCTTATCCGTTGTTCTTTTCATCGACTCATCAAGAGAGAAGGATCACCATGAGATTTAGGATCGTTTTGATATCAACAATCCTTAAATCCATTAACGTTTGGATTTAAAGGTTAAACTTTTTGACGGTTGAAGCTTTGGTTCGTTGTACCACGCAAATTAAGCGTAACGTGGTTTTCTTATCGTATGATTAGGGTTTCGTAAAGTGATAGGGCAATTAGCATCATTGTTTTCATGGTTTTAATTCGTTTAAAGTCGATGTCGGGTTGAATTTGAGTAGAAAACGCAGAGCGTGGAGAAAAACCGTAACGTTGTTGAAAAAAAAATTTAAAAAAAAATATATAATTAGGCTCGGCCGATCAACCAAGCCTTCCGTCGACCGAGTGTCATGAAATCAGATAGATAGATTTTTGTGGATCATCTTGCTATTTTTCCAATGATCGGACGATAGGTTTGTCCGACGAGGGCTATTACAATCTTCGCTTTTCTTTCCTTTTATGTGTTTCAAGCTTTATAATAGTGTGTTTAATGCATAACCTTACGTGACAAAGCTCTGAACTAACTTCAGTGCGTTTAGTTCGGCACCACACGGATTCCCTAAAAGATGAAGTGTGGGACCACTTTGAAGCTTCGGATTTGCCTTGTGCTTCGATAAGCTAGGGTTTATCGATGTCTCGTATAATTCAGGGGCTTCCGTGTCTGTAGAAGTCTAAATGCGAGGTAGGAAGTGTGAGGAGCTTACCCGAAAACACTTAGGTGGCTAGTTAAACATCTAATCAAACATATGTGCTAGATTAATAAGCTTAAACATCATGCAATGCTTGGTGAGGCATAGTACAATATCGCGATGTGTTCTCCGACCGCACAAAGTAGATTGTACCCACGCCGGTCAATCGATTGGCGATAAAGCGTCTGGTGCATTCTCGCGGTTATCACACTATCGGGACTCGATATTCCCGGGCTACTAGAGCGAGTCTCTAAGTAGTTGCACCCAGCTTGTCCTAGTACATCCTATTACTAGCGTAGCGTAGTGCCTTGTTATTCATGATGTAACAAACTTGAGCTAAGCTAGATACCTTTGGAACCTCATGTTATGCAATGAACATAATATGATAGTTAGCTAGGGCTAATAACGGAAATGAATTAATAAAAGACGGCGTTGCTTTTATTTCTTTATGAGATCATAGTTATACGATCTTCTACGCGTTACTAAGTACTTTTGTACTTACCCCGTTACTTTATGTTTGTCTTTCCCTTTCCCCAAAGAAGATGAACAAAGTTGTTACTGTGATGAGTTCTTTGACGAGGATGTGTGAGATGGAGCTCTTGAAGACTTAGTTCATTTAGTTTTGCTTTCTTTCAATAATGTTGTTGATTCAAGTTCAAACAATGTTGTCTTTCTTTTGGATTAGTTCTGTTGAGTTCTTTTGAGATCTCTTGGGATTTGAATGTTGGATGATTAGTTTTCTTTATTGGATTTAGTTTCACAAATTTGAAAACCGTCGTTCGATCTTTTGTCTTTTGTTTTTCCCGGTCGTTTTATCTTCCGTGTCGTTTTAGTTCGATGTATGGCGTAAGGCTTACATATATTATTGAATTTATTTGATAATATATGTGCCGGCGCTTCTTTCGGATAAGGACTCGGTGTGCAGGAGCAGGGCGTTATGAGTTGGTATCGAGCAAGGTTTTCCTTGCTGTGTAGGACTTGACTTCTTCTTTAAGATAAGGTTAGAGCTTTAGTAACCCCTCTTTCTCTTGGCTACAGGATGGTGCTTACTGTAGGAGGAGCTAGTTCAGATAACGCCGAGGCGAGATAATACCCGCACAAGTAACGCAGAGACGGATTTTACTGAGGTTGTGGTTCCAAGAAGGAGGAGGAGTGGACCAGCTACTCAGGTCCCTCCGGTCGCTCAAGTGAACAACCCCAGTCATGGTGGAAATCAAGGACCAAGTAATTCTGTTAGAGGTCGAGTGGAACAAGCGGGTCCTTCAAGGTTTAGCACCCGCGTGCCAGTTTACACATCGCCCCAAGGACCACCACTTGACTGGTTGGGACTTTCTAACCCACCGGCCGCCGGGTTCTTGATTATCCACAGTATCCATGTTTCCGTCACACCGTTGAGTTTCACTCCGCAACCGACGGTTCTACCTCCACCACCGCCTAGGTCGGATTCTTTTGTAGCACTGCTACACTCATCCCCAACGAACTATCGAGATCGAATGCCCCACCAAAGGCGGCCAGACAAGACATCATCATCGGGCCGGGGTTATGATGATGCACTGGATTGGTATGAGAAGATGAAGAAACATAGGTGCGAGAATTCTTTGGCAATGTTGAGCCAAAGCCGCGCATTTATGGATTCGTGGGTTCGAGAAGGCGTGCGAGAAATATGAAAGCTCGAGAATCTGAGTGGGCTCATTTAGCAATATCCTTGTTGGCGTGAAATGCAGAGTTGGATGGAAGCTTATGAAGCGAGTTAATCCGAGATCACGGATTGGGCGGTGTTCAAAGATCTGCTCTACAAGGAATACTTTCCTAGAACATTTCGAATGCAAAGGCTAATGAATTTCGAGTTTGAAACAAGGGAGATATACTACGGTGACTCAAGATTCCCGAAGTTCCATGAGTTGGGCGATTCTACCTCGAGATCATGAAAAGTGAAGAGAAAATTGATAAATTCATGGAAGGATTGTCACACGAGGTGGCAAAGGGCATGCTAGGAGATAGACTCTACGAGCATGGCAAGCGTCATGGATAGAGCTTTGATCATGGAGAGAGATTTGCCAAGAGAGATGGCGGTTGTAGTTGAAGATAAGAGGTCTTTCTCAAATTTTCAAGGAAGTAATAGAGAGCACCGCAGTGAGAATGTTAAGAGGGTAGGAAATCCGCCACAAAGAGTTCAACAAGTGGGGCGCCATCGCTTTGTGCTAAGTGTAACAAGACACACACAGGAGAGTGCATGGCGAGTAGCGTGAGTTGTTTCCACTGTGTGGGAAGTGGGACATTACTCGAGCGTGTCCTAAAGCTCTCTCAAGGTAATCAGTAGGAGGGCGAGGTAACCAAAGCAAGGTAATCGTATTACGGGTAGCGAATCAGATTCGTGTCTTCGCAGCATCTGCGTAACCGAAGAGTTAGATGACCTTGTGGTGACAATTACTTTTCGGTGTTTGTGTTTATTATAGATATTTAATATGATATAAGCGCGCATATGATATTACATATTTGTACTTAAATAGATTCACTTGTTAGGTACCATAATCATAGATAATCTAAGCGGTTTCAAAATCTGCTTGATACCTTGGAGCATCGGGACTTTTGTTTCCTCTAAGATAGCTAAGAAGTTGAACCTACCCCTTAAGGAATTGGAGAGACCTTTGAGTATAACCACACCTTTGGGCAGAGTCACTAGATGTGCTCAGGTCACACCCCAAGTTGACATTAGAGTTGGGACTTACAAGTGCCAGTATGCTTTGACGGTGTTGGATTTCTCGGATTTCGATATTATCCTGGTATGGACCGGTTGTCCAAGAATTATGTCTACTTGGATTGTAGGGGTAAGAGGGTGATCTTTAAGGCCCCAGGAAAATCAACTAAGACGTTTGAGGTAACGTATGCAAGCTGTAAGCAAGCGGTCGTTATCCGATTATCTCGTGATTAAAAAGCCCTAAGAGCTTTGAAGAGGAGTTGCCAGGGTTTCGTTGTTTATGCATTAGATAAGGAAAAGCATAGGCCCGAGTTAGGAGAGACTCGTGTAGTTAAGGACTTTCCCGAAGTTTTCCCGGAAGATTTGCCAGGACATATGCCTGATAGGGCCATAGAGTTCGAGATCGAATTGATTGCCGGAGCATCACCAGTGGCTAAAGCACCTTATAGGATGGCACCAGCGGAGTTGAAAGAGTTGAAAACTCAGCTTAAGGAGATGCTAGAGAAAAACATCATCCAACCAAGTACATCACCGTGGGGAGCACCGGTTTTGTTCGTAAAGAAGAAAGATGGGAGTATGCGTTTGTGCATCGACTACAGAGAGCTGAATAAACTGACGGTCAAGAATAAGTATCCTTTACCAAGGATTGATGATCTGTTCAGTCAGTTGCAAGGTAAGAAGGTGTTCTCTAAGATTGATCTTAGGTCCGGTTATCATCGATTGAAGATCAAGGTGTCGAGATATACCCAAGACACCTTTTCAGCATTGCGAGATATGGACATTATGAGTTTTTGGTCATGCCGTTTGGACTCACTAATGCTCCATCGAAATTCATGGATTTGATGCAAAGGGTTTTCATGCCTTATCTCGACAAGTTTGTGATTGTCTTCATAGACGACATTTTGGTATACTCTAAAGACGAGGAAGAGCATGAAGAACACCTAAGGATAGTTCTACAGACCCTAAAGGAGAACAAATTGTATGCCAAGTTTTCTAAGTGCGAGTTTTGGTTGGACCAGGTTAGTTTTCTTGGGCATATAATTTCGGAGAAGGTATTAAGGTGGATCCAAATAAGATAGAAGCCGTTTCTAAGTGGCCTAGACCGACATCGCAATGAGATAAGAAGTTTCTTGGGTTTAGCCGGGTACTACCGGAAGTTTGTAAAGGATTTCTCTAAGATAGCTACACCTCTCACGAGGCTTACTCAAAAGAACGTTAAGTATGAGTGGACCAAAAGAATGTGAGGAAGCTTTTCGGACTTTGAAAGAAAAGTTGACCACAAAGACCCGTGTTAGCATTACCGGAAGTTTTTGATAACTATGATGTATATACTGACGCATCGGGTCAAGGTTTGGGTTGTGTTTTGATGCAATCGGGAAAGGTGATTGCTTATGCATCTAAGCGATAAAGGCGCGTAGGAAAGAATTACCCTACACACGACTTGGAGTTGGCGGCGAAGTGGTGTTTGCGCTGAAGCTTTGGAGACACTATATCAGTATGGTGTCAAGGCAAGGATCTTCACGGATCATAAGAGTCTTAAGTTCTTCTTTACTCGTGAAAATCGAACACGAGACAAAGAAGATGGTTGGAGTTCGTGAAAGATTACGACTTGGACATTCAATACCACCCGGTAAAGCGAATGTTGTAGCAGATGCACTTAGCCGGAGAGCGGTTAATGCTATCACTACCTTGCAAGAAGTCGTAGATCAGATTGGATATGATGCGATTCAAGTGATTGAAAGGAAGGGTGAAGCTTCGAATTTGGCGCCATTGATGGCAAGGTCGATTTGCTAGATGAGATTCGGGCTAAGCGGGATAGAGACCCGTGTGTTGATTAATTTGAAGCGAGTAGCTCAAGAGAAGCCTCTGATGGGTTATCGCTTGGACAAGAGTGGTCATCTTTGCACGGAGACCGTTTGTGTGTGCCCGATGTGGATGGCCTAAGAGAGAAGGTTATGGATGAAGCTCATAAGATTGCTTTTGCGGTACATCCAGAGCCACTAAGATGTATAGAGATCTCAAGGGAAGGTATTGGTGGCCTGGTATGAAGTTAGGGATCGCAGAGTTTGTGGCAAGATGTGATACATGCCAGAGAGTGAAAGCAGAACACAGAAGGCCAGGAGGTTTTTTGAAACCCTTGGAGGTACCGGAATGGAAATGGGAGAATATCACGATGGATTTCATCACCGGTTTGCCAAAGACTAAGGGCGGTCATGACATGATTTGGGTGATTGTGGATAGACTCACAAAATCAGCCCATTTCTTGCCGTGTAAGGTAGACATGCCTATAAAGAAGTTCGCTACTATGTACATCGACAATATAGTGAAGCTTCATGGTGTGCCTTTATCCATTGTATCCGACAGGGATAGTAGATTCATCAGTCGCTTTTGGAAAGGTCTGCAGAAAGCTTTTGGAACGAAGACCGATTTGAGTACGACGTTTCATCCTCAGACGGATGGGCGATCTGAGAGAGAACGATTCGACTCTTGAGGATATGCTTAGAGCTTGTGTTTTGGATGCCGGAGGTTCATGGATAGATTACCTCAACTTGGCGGAGTTTGCTTACAATAACGATTTACCATGCAAGTTTGGGAATGCCACCTTTTGAGGCCTTGTGCGGTAGGAAGTGTAGAACTCCACTTTACTTGGGATGAAGTTGGAGAGAAGCACATCACGGGGCGGAGATGGTTCAACAAGCCAAGGAGAAAATTGAGTTGATAAGGAAAAATCGAAAATTCGCCAAGATCGTCCGAGAAGAGTTGGGCCGATGTTAGAAGAAGACCGCTAGAGTTTGAGGTCGGGGATAGAGTTTACCTTCGAGCGTCCTCCGATGAAGGGTATCAAGAGGTTCGGACAGAAAGGAAAGCTAAGTCCAAGGTATGTAGGACCTTTTGATGTCATCGAAAGAGTTGGGAAGTTGGCTTATAGACTACGGTTACCAGAATCGATGTCTAGAGTCCACAATGTTTTTCATGTATCTATGCTTCGGAAATGTCTATCTAAAGTGGACGTGGAATCTGAGATTGATCCGGAAGTGTTGCAAGATAATCTATCATACGTGGAGAAGCCGATTAAGATTTTGGATAGGAAGGAAAAGATGATAAAGAGGCGAGTGATCCCGTTAGTGTTAGTGCAATGGAGCAATCATGCACCGACGGAAGCCACTTGGGAAGTGGAAGCGGACATGTTCGACGAGTTTCCAGAGTTCCCTCATCTACCAGGTACGATCTAGTTTCGAGGACGAAACTCCTCTTAAGGGGGGAGGAATGTAATATCCCGATTTTTGAAAAAGGGCAATTCGGTCTTTTAGCAAAAATCAGAATATTATGTTATTTTAATTAAAGGATTTTCAAAAGAAAAAGAAAAAAAAAAGAAAAAGGGATAAACAAGGATTTATCTTTTTTTAGGAAAATAATTAAATAATTAGGTAATTGGGATTATAAAAGGAAAACTAATCCTAATTTTAACCTAGTTGTTTTTGACAAAAAAAAGGAGAGGGACGCAGATTAGAAGGGCATAAAGTTTTGAGAAAAAGGAGAAGAGGCTTTCGATTTTGAGGCTAATCCGTTGTTCTTTTCATCGACTCATCAAGAGAGAAAGGATCACCGCGAGACGAGGATCGTTTTGATATCAACAATCCTTAAATCCATTAACGTTTGGATTTAAAGGTTAAACTTTTGACGGGTTGAAGCTTTGGTTCGTTGTACCACGCAAATTAAGGTAACGTGGTTTTCTTATCGTATGATTAGGGTTTCGTAAAGTGATAGGGCAATTAGCATCATTGTTTTCATGGTTTTAATTCGCTTAAGTCGATGTCGGGTTGAATTTGAGTAGAAAACGCAGAGCGCAAAAAACCGTAACGTTGTTGAAAAAAAAAATTAAAAAAATATATAATTAGGCTCGGTCGACCGAACCAAGCCTTCCGTCGACCGAGTGTCATGAAATCAGATAGATAGATTTTTGTGATCAGATCGCTATTTTTCCCAATGATCGGACAATGAGGTTTGTCTCGACAAGGGCTATTACAAAGATCGTTTTCTTTCCTTTTATGTGTTTCAAGCTTTATAATAGTGTGTTTAATGCATAACCTTACGTGACAAAGCTCAACTAGCTTCCTCAGTGCGTTTAGTTCCGGCACCACATGGATTCCCTAAAAGATGAAGTGTGGGACCACCGGAAGCTTCGATTTGCCTTGTGCTTCGATAAGCTAGGGTTTATCGATGTCCGTGTAATTGCTAGGGCTTGTCCGTGTGTCTGAGAGGTCTAAATACGAGGGTAGGAAGTGTGAGGAGCTTACACTCGAAACACTTAGGTGGCTAGTTAAACATCTAATCAAACATATGTGCTAGATTAATAAGCTTAAACATCATGCAATGCTTGGTGAGGCATAGTACAATATCGCGATGTGTTCTCGACCGCACAAAGTAGATTGTACCCACGCCGGTCAATCGATTGGCCAGATAAAGCGTCTGGTGCATTCTGCCGGTTATCACACTATCGGGACTCAGATATTCCCGGGGCTACTAGAGCGAGTCTCTAAGTAGGTTGCACCCAGTTGTCCTAGTACATCCTATTACTAGGCGTAGTGCCCTTGTTATTCATGATGTAACAAACTTGAGCTAAGCTAGATACCTTTGGAACCTCATGTTATGCAATGAACATAATATGATAGTTAGCTAGGGCTAATAACGGAAATGAATTAATAAAAGACGGCGTTGCTTTTATTTCTTTATGAGATCATAGTTATACGATCTTCTACGCTGCTACTAAGTACTTTTGTACTTACCCGTTACTTTATGTTTGTCTTTCCTTTCCCCAAAGAAGATGAACAAAGTTATTACGGTGATGAGTTCTTTGACGAGGATGTGTGAGATGGAGCTCTTGAAGACTTAGTTCCTTTAGTTTTGCTTTCTTTCAATAATGTTGTTGATTCAAGTTCAAACAATGTTGTCTTTCTTTTGGATTAGTTCTGGTTGAGTTCTTTTGAGATCTCTTGGGATTTGAATGTTGGATGATTAGTTTTCTTTATTGGATTTAGTTTCACACAGATTGAAAACCGTATGCGTTCGATCTTTTGTCTTTTGTTTTTCCCGGGTCGTTTTATCTTCCGTGTCGTTTTAGTTCGATGTATGACGTAAGGCTTACATATATTATTGAATTTATTTGATAATATATGTGCGGCGCTTCTTTCGGATAAGGACTCGTGTGCAGGAGCAGGCGTTACACGCACGCACATCCAATAGAAAGGTACGTGTGAAGACTTTCCGGAATAGAATTTCCCGTGTGTAATGGCCAACAATATTTCTTATCCATTCCTTTGAATAGATACACTTTAAAGAGTGAATGTCCACTACACAATCAAGGGCGGAGTCACGATTTAGATATGATATGGGCTAATGGATTATATCGAGTTCTTCAGATGAGCTTTGGATTAACAACATTTTATGGATCAAACCCGACTACATAGATTTTATAGTGTAATATTTTTTTATCCGGGTGGGCTTAGCCCACCTATGTCCATAAGAAAGGTCCGCCCTTGTACACAATATATGTAGTGCACATATCATTTTTCCTTAGATTAACACGTTTTATTTTTTGAGAAATGTTAATGAGTAGTGATAGTGCTATAACAAAATGGCTACAACAAAGTGCACAACATACTTTTGATTCATTTGAGTCCAATAAGAATCAATGGTGTCAAAATATGTTGTGGCAATTTGTTGTGCATATTTTATTGCTGCATAAATATTTCTTTGAATTAAATACTTTACTATGGGAGATTTTTAATACGAATCGTTGTAAGAATAGTCTATCAAGTCCAATCATTATACTATTTCATTTTTTTTAACCTTACAAATCCTATTATATGAGAGATACAATAACAACAACAACAAAAAAAACAATGGATATGATGCATGTTAATTGTTATATATGTCTATAATAGTTGAATGAAATAATAAAGAGAGTTTTGTTGAATAATTGAAAAATAATAATTTGCATTTCATTCCATCAAAATTTTGTTGTGCCAAACAACGGAATGGAAAAAAAAAAATCATTTTCATTTTGATGCTAACAAACGTTGGAATGGAATAGAAATGTTTTTATTCCATTGTCTACCAAGCGCAGTAATAGAATGATATTATTGAATTACATTCCATCACATTCCATTCCATTTCATTACATTTCATCAATCCAAACGAGCCATTATATTAACACGTTTTATTTCTTTCATCAATTAAATGCTTTACTAAGGGAGATTTTTAATACGAATCGTTGTAGAAATATTGTATCAAGTAACATTCATTATACTATTTCATTTTCTTGTTTTTGTTTTTTTTGCCTTACAAATCCTATTATATTAAAGATACTACAAGTCTACAACAACAAAAAAAGTATTGAATATATGGATATGATGCATGTCAATTATCACAACATGTCTACGATGGTTGTATTCAAAAACTTTTCTTCTACAATGGAGGGTGAAATTTAAAATTATGGGATGATGCATGTCAATTGTTGGCACCAAAAGTTCGGTGGCCACCGGCTCAACACTGGCTCTCCATAAAGGAGGTGGTGGCACTCGATATAGAAAATTGTCTCTCTTCATTTCCAACAACATCTAAGTGGTTGTTCAATTTTTAGACAACCCTTCGGCCCAAAGGCTTCAAAAATGAGTGGAAACCATATTAATTTTCCTCTCATTCTCATACTAGCAAACATTTATAAGTTTCCCTCTATCTCAACATCAAGGCCTAAATACTGCATTTCAAGATCAGAAGCTCCCCCTTCTTCCACCATTCCAAGTCCTGTAAGTATGTAATCATAATCTTAAGTTTCTAACACTTTCTTATCTTAGAAAAGCTAGGTTTTGTTTTCAGATTATAAGTAAGTTGGGACTTAAACTTGTAGTAGAATGATTCCTCTTGGACAGAGAAGAGTTATATGCAGTAAATCTTCTAAGACTCAAGCATCAATTTTTTTTTCCATCATTTCATGTTATTTGGCTAACTTGATCGTATATGTTACTGTAAATTCATTCATCACATTAACTTGGAGGAAATAAACATCATGATACATGTTAAATCGACTTGATATAACCATCAAAGAACTAAGTCTGCAGATATTTCTTTCACCGGCTTGGTGTTTTGCAGAGTCTATGCAATAAGTTTTTAAGCATTCTGTAAAAAGAATGGATCAATTCTGAGTCAGTATGCATTTTCTATGAATTTTTCCAGATTATATGTTGATAGAAAGCAGTCTTTAAGGTTTTAATGTGTATGATGTGTTAAACATGTTTAATGCAGTATTTACAGCCTGAAACACACGTTAAAAAGAGTAGATATCATGCCTATAGGACATACTATGTCGATCTTATGTTAGATTACATTTTATGTGCTAAATGGTTAGAAGCATGTCTTGATAATCCACGTAAGTATATGACATGTTGAATCTGGAAATTACGTGTCTTGTAAATGTGTTAGATGTTAGAAGTCGTGTTGATAGGGATGGAACCTTGTATGAAATGTTTAGTATGAAGTACGCATGAAATGACCTTAATATGCAAGTTGTTGATGCTAAAATAATCATGTTGGTGAACTGAAGTTCCATACTTGTTTAATTCATTGTTATGATAATATTAATGTCTTGAAATGATAAAGATCATGTATTGGGTGCTGAATTAATGATTCCATGTGTATAAAGTGAAACATGTTTTATATGATCAAAAGTTGCTTATGTTGTCAATGTATGTCATACTGAAATGTAATCTGAAAGTTGTGGATCGAATGATGTATTACGTTAGTAGATATATGTTGTTCGGATTGAGATGTGCTTATGATGATTAACATATTGTAGATATCATGACATTTGGATTGTATACATGAAATACATGTTACTAGTAAAATATGAAGACGTGTAACAATTGTTTGGTATGAAATGAATTATGTGTTATGTGATACGTGATGACATGCAAGTTAAAGTAAAGAAGAATGATAATACACATTTTGTTATGCATGACGGCGATATGTAACGATGCATATCACTAAGTAAGGTAAGTAATGAAAAGCATGATTCATGATTAAATACTGGCATTGAAAAGAAAAATGAATCTTCAATGGTCCCCGACATTAGTTTCCGTACTCACTGGCAAAAATAGTGAGTACATGTCAGGTCTGCCAGTGTCCCTATCCATGGACTATAATAATGGACATCCGGTTTGCCTCAATACAATTCAGAAAGTTAGACTATCTATGTCAGCACTATTAAACATGGCGTAATACTCATTAACCACGACAAAAATTATGATACATATATGTTATGTTAACGGTAAGAAGTAAACTTCATTTGGGTATTGATTTCAAGTATGTTATGTGACATGATTGTTATGTGATTCAAGTAAGTTAGTTCATTGCTTTTATTCGTGTACCTTGTATGCTTTAACTACTATGTGAACAAGCAATAGTAGTTCAATACTTTGATTTTATGTCTTATATTTGCTATAATTATGCATTTTCATAAATGCGAAAGAGAATTTGGAACTTTACTATGACCCTAGTAAGTGGTCTATTTCACTTTGATGCGATGCGATGTTTCGTTATTGAGCATCATAGTTCACTCCATACTTTTCATCTAGATGAGTTGCAAAGTATTGTATGATGTAGATGATATAAGTTAGTCTGGAAATGTAATTATTAATTAATGCCCACTTTGAGGATGATGGTACTATTATGGTGATGATCTTCTACAAGGACATGAAGATAACTGTAGCAGTTCGTGATGTAAATTATGTAAGATGAATTTAGTTGTACTTGTTCATTTTATAAGATATGCATCAAACGAATTACTAGTAATTAATGAATATTGTACATTGAGATTTTAATAATCCGAGTCTTTTCATTTCATGTTCACCTTCCGCATTTAATGTTTAGTGCATCATACGAGGCCTCGTGATTCGAAAACAAGTTAATAGCATTTTTGGATCATGGCCGAACAGTCCGGATCCGAAAATTTACTTGGATTTTCAGATTCAATCGTTACAAGGCACCATGTGTTGAAGATTTTAATTGTAGTTTATTTAATAGTGGAATATATTAGGGTTATTTATGTTTTTACGCTTCTAGGTTAAATCTTCTTGTTCTCCAAGTATTGCAAGGCTATAGTGCATATCCGTAGTGCATATATGTAGTGTATGTATTATCACTTTTTTTATATTCAGGAAAATATATGCACTACACAACATAGACAACATGTATCACTATACAATTTTGTAAAGTTCATTTCTCCTTCAATTCCCCTGTTTCTACAAGTTGGAAAGGCCCTTAAGCTTATGCAAAAACATCTACATGTTGCCCATACTTAAGCTAAGTTTAAATGCTCATCATAAATAGAAACATCCATGCCACAAGTAGACATGACCGGTTCCGGGCCGGTTCCGGGTCCATGGCACGACCCTCCGGTTTCGGGTCCAAAATGGAACCGGAACCGCGGTTCCACTTTCTAACCGTTCCGCTGGTTTCCGGGAACCGGCGGTTCCCCGGTCCAGGTCCGGGTCTCGGCGGTTCCCAGGTCCAGACGGTTCAGATCACGGTTCCGATTACGGTTCTGATCACAGTTCCAAAAAATTCAAATTTTTTTTTTTTACAAAATTTGTAGAACTTACGTTAAAATTAATAATAAATTCTAATTGGTTATTAAAGTATGTATAATATTTAATTTTATAACTATATTTTAAAAAAAACACGGCTTGTATAATATTTAATTTCATATCTATATATAATATTTAATTTCATAACTTATATTCTAGATAATTTGTAAGTAAATTAAAGAATAATGCGTAGTTTTCTAATTGTTTAATTTTTTATGATTGATTTGTAAGTAAATTAAACTTATATTTCACTAGTATGTTGTGTACTGAATAAGTGTTACAAAAAAAAAATTAATGTTTGCTAAACACTAGCATGTGCTCTTCCTTGTCACAATAATTTATATAGTAGTACTATTTGATTAGTCAAAGTGTCATAATATATTTCGGCCAAAAAGTTATAATAAAAAGCAATATATTAGTATGTTGTGACACTAGTGTCACAATATTTTTTTTAGTTTTTTGCTGAAAAGGACATTTTAATTCATAAATCCGGTTCCAAGTACACTAGATATTAATCAGGACAAAACATATTATTTCTTCCCAAAATACCCTTCAAAGCCTAATCCCTAATTCATTCATTCAGCCGCTTCTTCAAAGCCTGCCGCTTCTTCAAAGCGTAATCCCCAAGTCCGGCGAGTCCGCTGCAAAATGCCCCTCTTTCTTCATCATCTCTCTTGTTTTTGAACGCTGATGAATTGCCGGAGATTGGTTATTTACAGGGTTGTCCGAATTCATGGGTAGAGGGATGAGGACGTCGGATGGGAGGAAGCTTTGACCATGGCAGTGAGGTTGGAAAGGTAAGAACAGGCTGTAGAGGGGGCGGCGGCAGTTCAGTAGGGGGCGTGCCATGGTAGAGGGGGCGGCGGCAGGCTGTAGAGGGGCGGCGGCTATGGTTGAGCAGGCTGTAGAGGGGGCTGCTTCATCTTCTACGGCTGTGCCGCCGGGCTGGGGCCATGTGCACCGGCGAAGGAGTTAACGATTGAAGAAGAAGACGATTGAAGATTTGGGATTCATTACCTGAAACGATTGAAGAAGAATACGATTGAAGATTTGGGATTGAAGGAGTTAACGATTGAAGATTTGGGATTTGGGATTTGGGATTCATTACCTGAAACGGTAAATGTTACTCTGTGCTGTATCGATCAATGCTACTGTATGATGTGGATGAATGTTACTGCTTGTTTAATCTGATCGTGTGCAAAGGTTACTTGATGACTCATGAATTCATGAATGTTTTTGCATCTGGATGAATGTTACTTGCTGATTCATTAATGTTACTTGATGATTCATGAATGTTCTTGCATCTGGATGAATGTTACTGTGAATGTTACTTGATGATTCATGAATGTTCTTGCATCCGGATGAGTTACTCGATGATTCATGAATGTTCTTGCATCTGGATGAATGTTACTGTGAATGTTACTTGATGATTCCTGAATGTTGTTGCATTGGATGAATGTTACTGTGAATGGGTATTTTTGTCCAAAAGATTTGTTTTTGTCCTTTATAATCTTTGAAAATGGAAAATGTCCTTCCAGACCCATTTCTGTTAATTCTTGTCCTTATGGCCCCTCCTCCCTATTTTTTTTTTATCAAAGATAGACTTTCCAACATTTTATGGTATATTTTATACATTAATTAACAACACCATTTACTAAACAAAAGAATTGCTAAGAAAATAAATGATGGATACCGATTATTCTACGTAACGGTTACATTGATAAAAAATATATTACTCAAAAATTTTGAAAAAAATATACGTTGGATTCAACTTGGAGAAAAGGGAAGAAAAAAAAAACCGCCGGTTCGGGTCCTCCGGGCCGGTTCGACCGCCGGTTTTCTGTCCGGTTTCTTGAACCGCCGGTTTCGGGCCGGGCCGGGTCCGGTGGAACCTAGAACCGGGTTGGACTCGTGGAACCGCCGGTTCCTGGACCCATGGAACCGCCGATTTGGAACCGGGAACCGCCGGGTCCAACCCGGATTTGGACCCGGAACCGCCCAGATCTAGCCACAAGTATCATTTTTTTTAAAAAGGTTTCGACACCACGATAGATCTATCGAGGCACAACACTTCACGAAAAGGCCACTTTGCGGGTTCGATTTCGCATTCAACCTATCCACGGTCAAATTTTAAGCTTAAATTCAACTCTAGAAAAATCGAATGTCATTGTGTTGTCACGAAAATAGTTCGATATTATGTAAATAGCAATAGTGGTTTTTTTTTTTTTTTTTTTTTTTTTTTTTGTTGAGAACCAATAACTATGAATACTAGTGGTCGATAACACCGCATGCAGGCACGGTATGCCCAAAGATAAAGCATCATCCGAAGTTGTATGATCATGGTTGTAATTATTTCTTCCGTGCTATTTTTTTGCCAACTCAATTACAGAAAGAGAGCTGGTATAACACCATGTTGAGTGTCTTGAAAGGCTAATATATAAAGCTAAGCCTAAGGAGCAAGTATTGTGCAAACACGATTATTAATATAATGAAGCAATAAAGTCGGCAACAATAGCAAGATATGCTGTAATACATGTACATCGATCATTTCCAATGCATGGACAACGGATGAACTACTTCAATATCATTCGGCGTAATATGTTGGACGAACTCAAAATCCTGCCAACACAAAAACATCAAAAGCAACCTATAATCCCAACATGAAACATAACAAATGATAGTAAATAATTTTCTTTATTCAAGATCGCGTGCCAAGATAATGACATGATCTGCAAGAAACTTTTTTTGCTTTTCGAATAATTGAACAGAAAATGTAATCCATACATATGACCTAATGAAGAAGGCATTCCAAAAGGCAAAAGTTGTGTAAACACGTTTTTCTTAAAGCCATTTACGCCAAAATAATTTCCAAAAATTGAATGACAAATAACACCCAAACTCTAACCAAAATTCAGCCTAGTAAACTTTGCAAGTTTTTATTTTATTTTATGAGAACAGTAAAACTCTAGTATTAACAACCCTATTTCAATATCAATAAGTTGTTTTTTCTTAGGAGCAAGAGAAGGCGAGGGTTGGAAGGATATGTTTCACCAACAATAAGTTGTTTTTTCTTGGATATGAAAGAAGGCAAGAGTTGGAATGATATGTTGTAGTGAACATTGATATTCACAACCCTTTAATAACAAAATTGCATAGATTCTAAAGGGCTTCGATAATCATGGAATCCTTTGCTCAAATACCTGAATTTCCCCGTGTGCTCAAGTTTTCAGCTCTCAATTATGGTGTTTGCTGCAATAGCTGTCTCATAAAGAAGAGCATTATTCCCATGAAGTAGTATACAACATTTTCTGATGGCAGCAACCAAAACCTGAACAATTCTAGCAAAAAAAAGAACATCTTGGTTTCAGTTTGAGGTGCAGCATGTTACCTAAGAAGAGATACACAACTATAACGTCCATAGTAGCAACTGAAATACCGAATCCCCAGCTTTATTGAAGTTCATTTGTATCACAGTTTCAACTATCTGCATAGTAAAATATGCAATATGCTCATCGCACATTAAACAGTCTCCAAGCTTTCACTAATCTGAAACAAAATCCATAAATTCACCCACAAAATAAAATATCAAAGTACACAACTATACACTACTACCCATTTAACAAGTTATTAGTATTTGGCCAAAAAAAGGCTTGCATGTGCTTTAATTTCTTCCAAGTACATACAAGTAGTGAGATCTTAAATTCCCATGAAAAGGGCTTGCTTTCATGCATTTTCATTTTGTCACGCCAAGACATATCTGTATTTTATAATGCGGATCACAATAATTAGATAATGTATGTATATTAGTACAAGCTTTCCACCTTTAGTAGCGACTTCCTAATGCTTCTCCATAATCTGCTCTGTAACAATTTCCTTCACAAAAGGTAGGAACCATTGAATGATGCACTTGGAGTACTCTTTCACCTGACCACAGAACCTCAACTTCAATTTCATCTTGTTTGGTTGGCACATCCATTTGCATAAAATATCTATTTTTTTATTAGATTTTTTTTACACACATGTCACTCATCTATCGGTGTGATCCAATAGAGACTTTGTAACTATAGAAATCTATTTAAATTTCACGCAATATATACCACCTTGTATAAGTCCATGGTTCCTTGGTCAAGACCATGAAGAACTGGTCCTAAGATTCCAACATTCTATGTCTCGTAGGGCAACCCGACATTCTACGCGTAAATAAAGTCATACGATTAAATTTTACGCTATGTGACATGGAAGCATATATAGACATATAATAGTCGTAATTCGAAATAATACTAACCGGAAGTCCAACAACAATATTTAGGAGAGCAATTTGATTTGTTCCAGCTTGAAATTGTATTGGACCAGTAAAAGTTACTCTCTTGTTCTTCCTTGTACCATAAGCAGATCATGTTAGAACAAAGAAACGAATTGTGTCATTAATTCATAGTACAATGAATGAATCATTAAAAGCTCCGATTATTGTAGACAGTTTTACCAGACATAACTCCGTTGATAAAGACGTGCAGGGCATGTCCGCTCGAGTGCACTGCAAGATTGAACTTTTTCCTGTCTAGTAGAAATGATTCTGATGGACTAATGTCAATGCAGTATAAATTCAGAGTGATTATTATATCAGATGTTGTGTCTATTCAAAACAAAAGGGATAAAAGACGCTTTCGGTCCCTTATGTTCCATGATTATTACATTTATATTCCCATGTAATATCTTGACACTTTTACCCCTCGTCAATGCATTTTTTTCACATCTTCAGGCTATTTTTTCCACATGTCAATTTTCTATTGGCAGAGTCAATTGTACCTTAATGCCGGTTGTTTGACACGTGGCAAATAGGACAGAAAATGGAAAGAAAAAAAAACAAACATAGATGAGGGGTGAAAGTGCCAAGGTGTAATGTCCCACATAGGAAAAATAGTAGAATGATCACCCCCATATAAGTGTGAGACATAAAGGTCTTGTCAACTCGGGTTAGCCCTTTTAGACCAAGCGAGGACGGCGGTCTAAGCAGTTGACCGGACATTTATGACTCATTTAGCGCTACCAGGCCCGGGGTCTGGGGGCGTTACAGAATGGTATTCAGAGCCGACTATCAGACAAAACTATGCGCTGCACCGTACAAGAAGACGGTGTAAGGATTGCCTCTAGTTACCTCTGGTAGGGACGATACGGGAACAGTTTCGGCCGTCCTGGCGAGGACGCCAGTCCCTTATAAGTGGGGGAGAATGTAATGTCCCACATAGGAAAAATAGTAGAATGATCACCCCCATATAAGTGTGAGACATAAAGGTCTTGTCAACTCGGGATAGCCCTTTTAGACCAAGCGAGGACGGCGGTCTAAGCAGTTGACCGGACTTTTATGACTCATTTAGCGCTACCAGGCCCGGGGTCTGGAGGCGTTACACAAGGTGAAACAATTAGGGGTAAAAGTGCAAAAATCATAAAACAAAGGAGAAAATGTATCATTATCCTAAATAAAAATATTGAACTTAATTGGCTAACATAAAGTGGTTTTAGGGAGATATTCTCTTAAATTTTAACACATGTGACCTCCAACTTTGATACCATGTTAAATTATCATCTCTCACAACCGATAAATCTAGGGGCTGATTAATTTACGTATATAAACACAACATGCTTCAACACAAGCTAATAGAAAGGTTTCCAGTATAAAGGAAACTCGGGATCACCTAATCAAATACCGCAAATAATCACTGGTATCTGTGTTAATATGAATCTGCTCAAAAAGTCCAACTGCTTTAAATGCTTTACGACCATTTAAAGAAGATACGCCTTCTGTATAATTCTCCCATGAATGTGGCTGCTGATTGGTTGATGACATTTGTGGCCTTGATGCTTGAATTGAGACCTATGTAAAGCACAAAATCAATCCATTTATATCATCCAAATTATCACCCAAAGTGACTGTGTTACGAAACATATAGAACTGGAAATGCATCTGTTGATTAATCAGATTGCCTCACTTTCACGGTGTTGAAAACTTCGTTTTTACAGTCAGGAAGGACGCTAATGGACCAAGGAGTTAGCATGTAATCAGTGTAATTGAAAGACACGTTTGCTGCGGGTTTCACATTATAGTTTGCGAGAAAAGCTACACAGTTCCCTTGTCCAGTAGTAAATACATGAGACTAAGAAAATCGTATGCTCGATAAGAACGTTAAAATACTATCAAGATATGCGAGATAATGACACTTTTGGTACCTTTTGTTTCATGACTTCTGCACTTCATCCCCAATGTTTCATATTCGCTTTTTTACTCCATCTATATATTTGTTTTACATTTTCAGTCCAAAGTGTCACGTGTCAAACAACCAAGACCGAAGGTACGACATACTCAAACGATTAAAATCTTGACACATTGCAAACATGGATTGAAAACGTTAAAAAATGCATAGATGTCTGGTAAAAGTGTCAAAATGAAACATTTGGGATATGAACGCAAAAACCATAAAAACAAAAGGACTTAAACTAAAGCATCTTAATCCCTATGAAATGATAGTTACAATATAGAAATGAGTAAAAAAGCGATTTATATTTCAAGGGATAACCTCTTGAGAGTTGCCCAAAATCGTGATGATAGGATCTAAAGAAACTAAAGCTCTTTCACATAATTCAATAGCCTTATGAAGCTCCTGCAAGTGACTATACTTAGGTTCTCTGATCAAACCTGAAGAATGATACAATTTACGTAGTCCCGTAAAAGTGAATAGTTAGTACTGAGAAACTGAGAGCCTTCACACTTATAAATGAATGCAACATAATATCTAATAATTAGATATATTTTGTTGTCGTACCATAATTGTCAATCGGAGCATCATGGTCATAACTTGTCATGATAAATGGGCAACCGAAATGCGCCCAAAGTTTGTCCTCCATGGAATCGTGACAAGCAATCAAAAACATGAAACCCGATCAATTGTACAATCTCGGGGCATGAATGTTTGTAATACCCACACCGGCCAGGAAAACCTGCAGCCATAAGAACCACAACCTCATCAATTGGCTAATCCATATGATGAGGAAGGAGACCCAGCTGTATATGGCCCACTTATGGATGTTCACACATAATGCACAAAGAAGGCAGAAATAAAGCCAATTTATATGAATGCAACACATGCAGAGAAACAATAAATAATTTAATGGTGAGAAGTATTCAATAAGAGCTCATAAAGATGGAAACTTAAACCCCCTTCCCAGCATTTAATTAATTCTCCCAATGCAATGAATGCGTATGAACCAAAGAAGACCAAACGCTTCTCCAACCATGTAAGAAATTTCTGTTTTTTTTAGGAAAGTATGAAGCAATTAGGATAAGAATTCTATAATACAAAGCAAAAAGAAGAGAAAGAGAGAAGAAAGTAGTATACATATCTTGTGTTAGAGGAAAAAGCTCACGCGATTTCCTTAGGTTTTTCATCCGGATGAGGAATTTGGAGAAAAATCCAGTGGACAAAACACATTCTCAAGCCAACCATTTTGCCCCACCGCCATCAGTCATTCTCGGACCACCAAATCGAGGAGCAGTCGGATGGAGACCCAAAATCCACCGGATAGATGAAGCATATCCGTTTAGCTACCACCATGTAATGCAACATACATTTTGGCTGATTGAAAGCATTCACCCAAGCACTCACCCTCGTTGTTATCACAAGGGAACAAACAAAAAAGATTCCGTACAGGAACTAATGGGTAAAGCACAAGCAGCTGTGTTGCAGAGGTTTTCATAGACGAAGAACTCAGCTTTTCTCCATAATCAGAAACAGAGAAGATGGATATAAACAACCCTCTTTCTCAAATTTGGACGATTGAGACAACAGAGAAATTTGCAGAAGCATTTCTACTGTAATCAAGAAGCTGTATTTCTTGAGGAGAAGAGAAACAGGAGAAATCAACGGATAGCAGCGTTTGAGAAGAAACAGGGAGGTGGAGTACAGCGAGATAATGACTGAGGAATTTGGATGGAAGTTTCTAGGAAAGAGAAGGAGAAGAGAAACATGAGAAATCAACGGATAGCAGCGTTTGAGAGGAAAGAGGGAGGTGGAGTACAGCGAGATAATGACTGAGGAAATTGGATGGAAGTTTCTAGGAAAGAGAAGGGACACGTGTCATTCCCATAATCACTCTTGGAAAAAAGCGACGTGGAAGCACGAGAGGAGAGCTTTTTTTGGCTCTTAATAGTAGATAGATTTCCCTTTCAAAAAAAAAAAAATAGTAGATAGATTATTAACCCAAAGTTAAAGCTACAGTCTGTGTTTTAATCTTTTTCTTCCCTGACAACCTTTTGCCAATTATCTTTTAAGTTTGTCATAACCCATTTTTGTTTTAATGTTTGTTCCCTGACAACCTTTTGTCAATTATCTTTTAAGTTTGTGTTAACCCTTTTTTTCTACCACCCACGCTCTTTGATAATTCCTCTGAACGAATAAAACGGGGCGCTCACTGAATCTTCCGTTGCACCATACGTTGGGCTATGTTCGACTTTATAGACATCGAAAATGAAAATTCAATCTTTGCAAAGTCGAATGTTAAACTTACATTTCATTTTATAAGATCGGATGTTTGTGTGGTATCCCGAGAATAGGTTCATTGTTGTACCTTTAGCAAGTGCTAATAAGATGATGTCAATTGGCCTCCATCATACCATGCCTTTTCAAAACCATCCCAACTAACAGAAACACAAAATGGAAACATGTAAACTAAGTAGCAACTTACATAAAACACTGTTACCTTAAAAAAATAAAAATAAAAAATAAAAATAAAAACACAACCAACCAACCAAACAAACAATTCTCATTGCCAACACAAATTTTGTCATCATAATTCATTACAGCAAGAACAAAGAAATTGCAAATACATCAACTTTTTGAGCACATCGAATCAAATACAACTTCATAACAAACTCACAAATGAAAAGCCTTCTGTAGAAAGCAAAACAGTGCATGGGAAACGAGTGATGTTTATTTTCTCGAAAACAAGAAATAGCCGAATAAAACACAATAACATTAGAAAGAAGCCAAATAGAAAGAACAAACAACCCAACAAATCTGGCTTGATTATTGCTGTTGACTGGCACTCAAGAGGTAGCTAGAAGATTAGCAGCTTCCATGAGGAATGATAATCTGCCAAGAAGAATAAACACAAACGCAAACAAACAATTAAATAAGTTGAAGAAGCACATTGAAGAAAATAAAGTTGATGATAGATTAGGACATATGCTTGTACTAACCTCCAATATCGAGCTCTTGTTTAACTTAGAGTATAAGTTAAGAAGATTCTGGAGGATAAACACCCAACTTAAAACCAGGGGACTTCTTTTCCGTCTGTGTTTTCAGCTTTAGCTCTCGGATAGCCTTAGCAGACGGAATCACCTTAGGGGTCCAATGCAGATCAATCCTCCTGAAGCCAGCTATCTTCCCGAAATCACGTGGGATGCTTCTAAGCCTATTACAATGCTTTAGAATAAGAGTGGTCAGTAAAGGGAAATGAGAGGATGAAGCTTCCCATTTGAGTAAATCTGTTTTCTCAATATGCAGCACTGAAAGACTACTGAAACCTCCATCTTTTACGGTCCAAAAGTCACCGACAAATGCACTATCCTTCAACTTTAGAACCATAAGATTATTTAGTTCTCCAAGTGTAGCCATATGATCCCAACTAAGAGAGGTTCTACATAGAGTCAACCTATTCAAACTGGGGGGAAATTTCCTGTGATCAGGGAGAAAACGTAACGGGACATTAGCATCGCCGTTTAGAAGCTTCAGATTTTCAAGGGACTCTAGTATTGAGAGATTGTCGAACAAACCAGGTCCACTCGGGGGATTCACATGTTTGTCTAAGTTCCCACCACATATGCCCAATTTTTTCAGATTTTTACACCTCTCGAACACTGCTCTAGTGCAACTTTCAGGGACAATGGTCGAGAGTGTTTGCACGTTCGAGGTAGTCTGAGTCGTCGACCGTTGAACGGGAACAGGTGGTAGGGTAGCTGAAGTGTTAACGTGTAGATTCTTAAACTGCTCCATCTGCCATATGTCAGCTTTTATATTAAGAGTTGGAGATTTTGTCTCAAATATGAATGTCTGAAGGTTCCAAAGGTTTTTTAACTTCGTGCTAATGGTGTTTATGTCACAAGACATAGCGATGTACTTGAGAAGAATAAGATAAAAAAGCTCAGCTGGAAAGCTTTTGAAATTTACTGCCCTTGCATCTAAGACGCGAAGCAGTTTGAAAGCCTTGGGAATCACCTGGACGCAATCTGCAGGCAATAAAGTCTCTTCCTTTGAGAAACTTAAGAATGAGCGAAGCCTTTTACCGGATGGTTTTGAGTAAACATACTTCATAATTTCAGAGTTAATGGAAATTCTTAGATAATCATCCACAGGTAATTTTACATTTACAGGAGAACTACCTTTTACTTCTTGGAAAAGGTTCCACCTCTTGGCCTCCTTCTTGCAAAACTCTCGCAAAAAATCATGGACGCGACATTTTTTAATCTGACCGTTCCATTTGCTTTCTGCCACCATCACCAAATTTCTATCCACCAATTCCTCTAAATATCTCTCTGCTATATCATCTAGGTTTCCTTCTCCTTGTATAAAACCTTCAGCAATCCACAATCGCATCAATTTCCAAACCGGGATGTCAAAATCTTCAGGGAACACACCGAGGTAAAGAAAACATGGCTTCATGTAGTAAGGCAAGTGTCTGAAACTAAGTCCAATAAGTTCTGAGCTTACATTTTCACTTACATGTTCGTAAATTTTCACACGATCAAAAACTTTCTTCCACCAATCAACTCTAGTTTTACGATCCAAAAGGAGACCAGCAACAACCACAATTGCAAGTGGCAGTCCCCCACACTTCTCCAAGATAAGGCTTTCATAGTCCTTAATCTGTGGTTCTAGATCGTCTGGAAAGCCAACACTACCAAATACCTTCCACCGTAGCAATTCTTCGGCTTCTTCATCATTCATTAAACGCAAGAAATAAGGGTCCACCGATGGGTTAGCATGACGAGCCACACCACTCTCACGAGTTGTAATCAAGACTCTACTTTGCTTTTGGTTCTTGGGAAACACTTGTTTGAGATCATCCCAAGCAGCGTCTTCCCAGACATCATCCAATACTATAAGGTATTGCTTTCCAATTAATTCCTTATGAATTTTTTCCCGTATTGAATCCACATGCGTATTACTTATATCATCCGTTACTACCACGAAATTACTTAAAATTTTCAAAAATACTTCTTTCATGTCGTATACTTGAGACACATTGACAAAAGCACGGGCAAAGAACCTATATATGACATCAGGGTCATGATATACTTTTCTAGCCAAAGTTGTTTTCCCCAACCCAACCATGCCCACTATTGAATGCACTTCCAGGTTCTCATTGTCTCCAGTAAGAAGTTTTTTTACGTATTCAGCTACGTCGTTGAAACCAATAATGTTATCTTCGACCGGTGTGTGAATCTGTTCACATATAAATATAGATCAAAGAAAAAGATTTATATATTATCTTCAATTGAAACAATGGTATATCAGCTATATATGTGTACAAATCCACTAATATATATATATGTGTGTGTGTGAGAGAGAGAGAGAGAGAGAACAAATAATGAGTTTGCCTCAAATTTTTTGGTACATGTTTTTGTGTGGATATTTTATAAGTTTCTCCGACCTAAATAATATCATCAAATATCATGGGCATTCAAACAGTCGTGTATGCAATTTTAAATAGATATATTTTAATAGTTCTATTTTATTTTAGCTGCAACTAATATTTGTTATCAAATTTATTGTCAATCATATTTCTTGACCATGTAGATGGAGAATTATGATTGATGTTACATGAGTAATACAAAGTTCTATGTCTTGTATAACGATCGATCATTTAAAAGGAGCATGTCATAATATTATCTTAAGCTTGATAAGAATTGATAAATAAATAAAAAGCGACAATATTTGACAGAATTTTTTTTTACAACAATATTTGATAGAAATTAAAAACGTTAATAAATAATGAGAAACATGTTACGATAGAAACCAACTAATAATATAAATATCAGTCATATGCTGCATCAGGAATCAGACATTTATATTTTTATCATTATTGGTCATATTAGATAACTATGACATTTTTTAATTTCTAATTAAATAACATTCAAATATATGTGGTTAAAAATTTATCTATGATTTTAATATTTAATTTTATTAACATAATAAAAGAACACACCAAGATACAACAAAGTATACTTCAACTTAATTGTATGAAATAAATAAATATTCTATATATATGATACAATAATTTTTTTTGAAACAGATACAATAAATATTTATGCTAACTATATCAGTATACTGTGCCAAAAAACTAGCATACATGAATTTTATTTGTTCATGCATAATCATATATATACTTATGTTATACGATGATAATAATTTTTGTATTTAAGTTATATAAGGATGAATAGTACTATATATAATCATTTTTCGTTTGTATTTATTCTATGAAAATTGTTAAATAGTAGGATCAAAGTCCCACGTCGTCAATTTAGCTTCAAGACCCGGCAATGGCTTAGTATATAATAGGGTTGAGCCTATTATTTTAAAATGTACCAATTATGATGAACTCTCAATCGCCTTAGCCTATTTTGCTTTTGTCTTTAGGCTTCAAAAATGTTTTATCTTTTTTATTTCTCCACTATATAGATATTCTCTCTATCGCCCGTGGATGTAGGTCATATTGCCCAACCACGTAAAAATGATGTTTGTCTTTTTTCCTTTTGTCGATTATTTTTTGTTGCCATCGTGAAGGCTATCGCTCGGATTTGTTTTTCTTTACAAACTGGTATCAGAGCCAATGTTTTCCGAGTTTTTGAAAATTAGTCATTATGATGGCAACTAAGTATTATTTTGAGAAACTCGAAAGAGAAGTCAACTTCGAGATGTGACAACTGAAAATGGAGGCCATGTTGATTCAGGATGGCTTGGATGTTGAGCTACTTGGGAATGAGGAAAAGTCATAGAATATATGAGATGAGGAGTTTGTTGTTCTCGACGGGTTAAGTATCATCTTATGCCTTTTTTATGAGGTTTTAAGAGAGCTAATTACTGATGTTGCTGCTAAAGATTTGTGGGGAAAATTAAAATCCTTGTATATGAATTTTTTTTTTTGTGGAGAATAGACTTTATTTAAAGGAGAGTTTGTATATGTTTCGTATGTATGAAGGGTCATCTATATCATTACATTTGGATTAATTTGATTCCCTGCTTACGGATTTGAGTAATATAGATGTTAAGATTGATGATGAGGATCATGCCCTATTGTTATAGTGTCCACTTCCCCATTCGTTTAAGCATATTATAGAAACAATGTTTTATGGTAATGATACTATTTCTTACAAGGAAAGTAAATCGATTTCGAAATCGAAAGATCAGATTAATAAATATGTAACTAAGGGAAGTAGTTTCATTAGACATGTTGGTAGTTCGAGGCTGATCAATTAAGAATGATGCAGATAGTGAAACATTTGACTTGAATCCTAGACGTAAAAATTTGATATGCAATTGTTGTAAAGAGATTGCTCATATCAAATCTGATTACTTTCGACTAAAGAACAAAGAAAAACGTAAAAAAAAAAAAAATAGCATTAGAAAAGAGTCACCTCAGGCCAGTATCGTAGAAGATGAAAATGATGGAGAGATTTTCTTTGATGATGACAAAATAAGTTCTGTTAATGAATGGATCTTGGATTCTGGTTGCACGTATCATATGTGCCTCAATAGGGACTGGGTTTTCACGTATGAGTCAATTCAAGGTGGAGTTGTTTTGATGGGACAATTTGCAAGGTTGTCGGTATTGGTACGGTTAGAATCAACACCCATGATCGTGTTAACAGAACATTTACACAAGTCAGACATGTTTCAAATTTGATGAAAAATCTCATCTCTTTGGGCGCATTTGAGACTCTTGGAGATAGGAAGGTGGAGTTTTGAAAGTAACTAATTAAACACGCTCTGGTTGTCATGAAAGCTTACAGGTATGGTAGTTTGTGTATTTTGCATGGATCAACAATCATTGGCACTTCTGCAATCTTTACATCATCATGTTCAGAGTTAGATATTACGAAGCGTCGCCTGTTTGTAAAGTTCAACCGGTACTTGGACTTGTTTTACACTGTTTAAAAACTTTGGAGTTTGTGGACTATTCTAGATGCGGGACTTTGTCCCACGGTGGAGATTTGTTAAGTAGTCGGAGCAAATTTCCACATCATCACTTTAGATTTAAGAGCCGACAATGGCTTAGTATATATAGAGAATTAGGTAGAATGACACATTTTGAAATACTTTTAACTAATAGGACACCCAACTATTTTTTATAGGGAGAAGACAACTCCTATAATTTTTATAGGCTAAAAGAAAATAGAATTAAAAAAAATCCGCGCTGATGGACTGAATCGCATGCTTCAACCTTTTTCATTTTTTCTCTTTCCTCCCCTGTTTTCAAATAATCGTATCTTTTGATAAAGATCTTCATACGTGATGAAAATTTTACTGAAGTTTTTATTTTTTCATACTCTTCGTTTTGAGACTTGGTTCGATATAATTACATCGTTTTTCGTGAGATTCACTGTCGAAGTTCACTTGGTGAATATCGACAGTGAATCCTAAAAAGTAGTGAATTTCGAATAATAGTGAATTTCGACAACGGATTTTGAAAAATCACATCGGAATACGTTGAATATGGTCTCAAAATAAAGAGTATGCAAAAAAAAATAAAAAATTTGGTGAAAGAATTTTCAAATTTGGATTTCTAGATTGAGAGATATAAGTGTTTAAAAATATGGATGAGAGAGAAAATGTGTAGGTTTTTTTATTTTTTTTTAAAGAGGCGTCCAGAATTTATAAAAAAAAATAAAAATAAGTTTGCCCATTATGCAATTTTTTTGAAAAGCTGTCATTCTCTCTCAATGATGAAATATTTTTGTCTTTCTCCCCCCAAAATCCCCCTAACATATTATAGGCTTGAGCCTATTATTAGTATAATAGATTCGTATAATTTAGGTAATAATACGAATAATTGTTTATATTTTTGGGGCATCTTTTTGGAATTACGGAGCATTAGCATCAAAATCCCTATCCCGGTCCCAAAAAATACTATAAAAAATTACATATCCCTACTTTACAACAACTAAATTCAAAGATCTTCTGCATCAAAGATCCCTATCTCTATCCTTACACCAAATATTCATTCTTTATCTATAAACATTTTTTTCAAAATTAATTTTTGTTAGAAAGAGAGAGAAAGAATGAATAAAAAAATATGTAGGGTGAGCTACAGTACCACCCTACATTTGTGGTGACACTGTTCATGGTCCTTATTGTAGGAAAAGGATAGGGAGGCTGATGGAGTGTGTTTTTTTTGTTATATCCCTATTGTGGAGATAAAAGAAGGTGTAGGGAGTTTGATACTAATGCTCAAACTACAATTACAATTCAATTTGATTTTAAGTTTTGTTAGCAGACAAGATGAATAGGTTTCAAAATAAGGTTGACTATATCATGTATTTCATCATATGTTTTATGGCTCAAGTTTTGAAATTTTAATTACGAAAGATATTTTCCATAGAGAACAAAAGTATCAGCATGTTGTATCTTAGTGAAAATATATTTTCATGGCATTTATAATTACCATGTATAATAACTTATTAGTTATTACTACTTAGGTACTTAAAATAATAGTTATATTGATAAAAGTATGTTATTCTAGTATTTGTTTTCTTTAATGCACTTGAAATGTGTTTTTTAATTTTGTTATTTTCGTAGTTGTTATGTGGAATAAAATAATAGTAGTTATAAAACAAAAGTATGATAATGTGTGAATATATATTTTAATTATGATATAATCACTATTCATGCAACATGAGTAGTATAATATAATTTTATTTTTGTATGCATAGTTATATAATCACGTTAAACCATTATGACAAATCATCTTTGAAGTTCGATAATGATGAACAATGATCATAGAATATGTATATATGTAAATAAACTTATTATAATTAATAATGAACATTATTTTGCAAAGGGTGTCCACTGATAATATTTTTTCAAAGGTTGTCCACTAATAATATTGTTGTCACACTCTAATATTTTCATTGGTGCATCAAATCCAAAGGCTATTCTTCTGTATTTTGGTTAATCAACGGAATTACTCTTCATTTGACATTCCACCTAACCAAACCTAATCTAATAATAAGTATGCCTCTGATTGGGAATAAGAAGTACTAAGCAACACCATTCCATGACAATATAACAACAAAAATTCGAAGACCAATCCAGTTCAGATGACACTAATCAATTTTCTACCGGCTTATTCAATCGGATAACATAGACACATTAAGAATATATTGGGAAAATGGCCCTTTTGTTCCTATTTGTTTATTTTTGTCTCATGATTATTGTACTTAGGGCGACCTACGTAATGTTGATGTATTTAGGACGACCTACGCTTCATAAAGTCTACTCTGTTGAGACCACCCAATATCCAGCTAAGACCGTTAGGCTTGTTTTACTTAGAAGATCCAAAGTGAATCATTGAATGTCACGTATATGAAGTCGAGTCATACTCCATGTCATTCAGGGGGAAGTATTGAAAATGAAAACAAAATTGAATACTTGATCAACTAAATTTATTAAATTGAAAATATGGGGAAGCACACCTAATAAAATCAATTTACTATAAAATATAATATTTTATTGTTATTTTGTTGGCTGTTATGTAATATTTTATTTTGTTCGCCGTATGTATAATAATAATAATAATAATAATTATTATTATTATTTTGTTAGTTTGTTATAATAATTATAAATCTTGATGCATAATATATTTAAGGGGGAATGAGGGAGTAGGACAGAAATATTTCATCAATTGAGTAGAATGACAGTATTTTGAAACTTTTGCATAAAGGACAAAACTATTTATTCACTGTCGAAATTCACTGTTTAAATTCACTGCTGAAATTCAATGTCGAAATTCATTAATTTTCAAAATTCATTGTCGAAATTCACTGATTTTCGGGATTCACTGTCAAAATTCACTGATTTCAGGATTCAATGGGGAGATTCACTGATTTTCGGGATTCACTGTTTGTCCTTCTCGCTATAAAAATTATGCAGTTGTCCTTCTCCCTATAAAAAATATGTAGCTGTCATGTTACTTAAAAATATTCCAGATTGTGTCATTATCCCTAATTTTCTAGAATTATGAATATCACGTAAAGTTCGTAAAAAAAGGGGATATGCATGCTAAAGGAATGTATGTATAATATATAATATGGATAAACACAATAGGTTTGACAAATTAAAAAACATACGTAACTAAAAACTAAAATTATAAAAAAAAAATGATAAAAAATTATGGTAGAAACACCGAAGGTAGAAAACACTTTTTGCGAGAAACATCGAGGGTAGGAAACAATTTTTAGGGAAACACCTCATCGCACTTTTATTACGAAGGAAGTGTGTGTTTGTGTGTGTGTGTGTGTGTATAATAAGGAGTAAAGGTTTTATATGGCAAACCATATATAAGGGGTAAAGAATATATTAATATATGCTAAACTACGTCCTGCAGCCCATAGATTATTATAGTTCACCGGACAAATTAAAGATATAACAAGTAAAAAAATTCATTGTTTTCTGAGCTACATTGTGTGTGTATGACTGAGATTTGTTTCCTTTTCACCTTCTTCAGGTGTCATTTGATCTAAACCTACAATCTAAGATGGTCCAGGGCTATTACTTATTTGGTGAGACAAAAGGCTATTCATTGTTCGTCAAATGCCTGCGGCATTAGATTTTCTAGAGTTTAGTTTTGTTTTTCCTTTTTAGGGTTGAAAACACATATTTATTAGTCTTTGATTATATATTGATGGTTAGATATGAAGTTTTGGAAGTTATCAAAAACATGTAATCCGAATTTCAAAATTTGTTTTCACTTATTTTATATGTCGGATGTGTTGCTTGGACTTCAGGTTATTCTTTTTGCAACTGCTATAGGTTTTCTTTTCCCTGGTGCTGGAAAATGTTAAATGGGGAGAAGTAAAGATGGAAAAAAATAGGTCATACCATTTTAACGCTCGGAGGGAGGAGTTTGATGTAGTAATTGTTTACTGGAATAGAGGTGTACGAGTTATATTGTGGTTTATATGCATGAATTGTACTCGGTGATGCTTGCTTTGTTGTAATGTACCTAATGTTATTGCATCAAGTTTGCCAATGCAGCCATAAATGATTTTTGTTTGTTAGAATATAAAAGGCATTTAAGTCTTTTATAGATATGTCTTTGTATTAGGGTTTACATGAGGTGGCATTGTACTAGAGAATCTAGGAATATATTTTATTCCTTTCTATCTATCATATATATAATGAACTCGGCTGAATAATAATCAACGAGAATGTTATCCTAAATTCAAGTTGGTATCAGAGCTACCTAGGCTATGGCCAACTCCGACGAGACAACCACCGAAGCTTCAGCTCTTCCGATAACATCCACTCATACAAACAGATCTGAAGATGGAACCTCCACGCAGACACAACCGGAATTCATTCTCAGTTTGTTTCACTACCTTTCTCTGTCGAACCTTTTCCCACTTTTGGCTCCACCTCCTATCTCAGGCCAACAATTCCAGAATTCTCAACCTTTATGCAGCAAAACTCTAATGCCACCTCATTTTTGCAAACTCCAACACCACAGTTATCGCCTTCGCCACCACTAAGCACGTTAGCTCCCTTCATCAATAACCTAAATCAGATCTGTACCATAAAATTGGATAGATCTAATTACCTTCTCTAGAAATCCACCATCCTACCCATTGTGTGAGGCCAAAAGTTGGATGGACATCTACTCGGCACCAAACCAAAGCCACCTGAGGTAATTTCTACATACAGCACCACAACCTTGGTTTCGTGTACAATCCCAAATCCAGTTTATGAGGAGTGGTATACCAAGGATCAGCTCCTTGTTGGTTGGTTGATGAGCTCGATGAAGGATGAGACACTCTTGGAAGTTGTTGGATGTGATACTGCACATGAAATCTGGACCGGTCTGGAAATTCTCTACAACAACCGGTCTGAGGCAAGGATGCTGGAGTACAAGACTGCCTTAACTCGAAGTGAAAAAGGATCCAAGTCGAAGATGGATTACCTTGCCTAGATGAAATCCTATTCAGATGGGCTTGCTGCTGCTGGATATCCGATTACAAAAGGTGAACTAATCATTGCCACTCTTGGAGGTCTTAGCAAAGAGTACGAATGTGTAATTGTGAACCTAACTTCAAGAATAGGTTCACTGTCCTAGCAAGAGGCCCAGTCACAACTGGTGACTCATGAAAGACTTCTGGCATATTTCAATCCCTCTGCAAATTTGGATCTAAGCATAGTTTTAGCAAATGTAGCAGTGACAAGACCTGGGGGAATAGATCATCAAGAAACATGTCTGGAAATCAAGGAGGAAACCAAGACCATGGATCAGGAAGAGGTAGAGGAAAAAGAGGCGGAAGAAACTTCAGAGGCAGATGAGGTAAAGGTAATGCAGCAGGAAATGCAACAGGAACGAGTAGGCCAATTTGTCAGGTTTGTAACAAGACTGGGCATGTTGCTGTAGACTGCTGGTATAGATTTGACTCTAGTGTGGGTGACCCAAGTAATACTTTTGGAAACTCAAATCAACAAAAGAATAACAATTCCTACTTAGCAACTTCAGACACTATCAATGACTCAAATTGGTACATGGACAGTGGAACCTCCAATCATGTAACTTCAGATCTCAACAACTTGCATATCAACTCTGGTTATGAAGGCTCAGATAATTTAACAGTTGGCAATGGCGAGCAACTTTCCATTCTTCATATTTGTCAATCTAAAATTTGTGGCCCAGTAGCACCCTTAAACTAAAAACATACTTCATGTCCCAGAAATTACTAAGAACTTAGTGTATCAAAATTAACTACTGACAATCCTGTTGCTGTTGAATTTTATGCTTCTGGTTGTTGTGTGAAGGACAATGTCACAGGGATGGTGCTGCTGGAAGGTGAAGTCAATGATGGTCTGTATCAAATGAAATCTCCTAGAAAACCAAGTTTGAGCTCACTTCAATCCAAGAATAATCCTACATCTGTTTGTCATAGTCAGTTTTCTAAAGGTTCAAATGAGTCTGTTGTCAAGTGTGGACCTTTAGAGTCTCTAGTCTGTTCTGTCAATTCCCAAGAAGAAGGCATATTATGGCATACAAGATTAGGTCATGCTTCTGTCAAGGTCATAAACCAAGTGTCAAAGCAATGTAATCTTCCCATCAATAAAATGCCTGTGTGTTGTGAAGCTTGCCAATTTGGAAAGAACTATAGTTTACCTCCTTCGCATTCTGACACTAAACCACAAAACCTCTGGAATTGGTTCACTCTGATTTGTGGGGACCCTCACCACCAGATCATCAAATGGGTACACCTACTATATACACTTTGTGGATGACCACACCAGGTTCACCTAGATTTACCCTCTCAAACTAGAATCTGAAGCCCTAAATGCCTTTCTGGAATTTAAAACAATGGCAGAAAACTAATTTGACAAGAAAATCAAAACATTGCAATTAGATTGGGGAGGGGAATACAAGAGTTTTGAACCTATTCTTAAACAAACTGGAATCACATTCAGACATCCTTGTCCTTATGCACATGCACAAAATGGCAGAAAACACAGACATATAGTTAAACTTGGTCTTACTCTGTTAGCCCAAGCCTCATTACCACTAAAATTCTGGTGGGAAGGTTTTAGATATGCTGTCACAATCATAAATGCTCTTCCAACACCTGTCTTATCAGATAAGTCTCCTCATGAAAGTTTGTTTGGTCAGAAACCCAAGTATGATCAATCTTGAGTCTTTGGATGTGTCCCTATCTTTATTTAAGACCATACCTATTGGAATAGTGTCCTAAACCCAATCGGGTTGGACGGATCCGACCGGGTCGGATCATTTCTACTATTTCTTTATGTTTATGCATATATTAAATGGCTTTTATGTTGTCATATATATGTTCTTTTAGTGAACCAATTATGAATTGTTATATGATAACGTCCTTAGTATTAAACTGTGATAGAGAAACCATGATACGCGATTATGGTTGATGAGATCTCTAATCACTTTAATGAGTTTGATACTTAAATGTCTCTAGGCTGATGTACTATTAAACAGGACATTGATAGTACAAACAGACTAGCACGTATTAGATGTCTTCTGTCTTTAAAGGCAGGGATAGATCTCGTCTATCGAAGTGTAGAGACACTTGGACTGTACGTGGACGTGTATTAGACAATGCGTACGTTGGACTGACCCACTTACACGGATAAGTGTCACACTATGTGACGGTTGTGTAATTATCCTTAGGACCGGAGTCTACATGGCATCACGGTGTGGATTGTCATGCTTTGACACTATTGAGGTTTCCCCTAGCCACGGGGCGATCATGCGGTAGTGATTGGGTGTGATACTGAAGCATGCGGAGTATATATGTTTGGTCGTCTGGGAATCGCGTACCCTATCAATAGGGTGAATATCCGAAAGGGCCTTCTTATAAGAAATGTCTTACTCTCGTGAATCTTTGCAAAGTGTAAGTAAATTAGTTACTTCGAGAAAGCATGATATCCATATTATAAGATACGATCGTTGATGTTTTGACACTCGACTAACGACTGTATGGATATTGCTACAAATGATAGGATTATTGTAAGTTACACGATGGCTCAAGCTTCACATGAAAGGTAGTAGTCATTGCATTTGACTCTTCCGATGATTGGGGGTCACGGTGTGTTGCTAGACGCTATCCCGTGATTGTTAGGCATGAAGGGCATTTTCGTAAATTACACTTTGTGTCTACGGCCAACATATTCGGAAGCCTATCGAGTCACACACATATGAACATTTAGCCGGATTAAAATGTAGTTATAGTTGATAACCGAATAAGGAAAGTTTATCTCGAGACTATAAAGGTTATAGTGTTAAATTAATATGGTGGTATTTATTTATTATGAATAAATAAAATACAAGATATTAATTATATTAATTAAAGAATATTTCGGAAGCCAATTAATGGCTAAAGGTGGCGCAATTTGTGTGTGTATAAGATACACTTGAATTGTGCAATTTAATTAATTGTATTATATATATATATATATATATATATATATATATATATATATATATATATATATATATATATATATATATATATATAATACTTATGTGTGCGTGTGTGCAATAGTGCAAGTTGGTGCTATGCATGCGCATGTATGTATAATATATATAAATGGATTTATATGTGTAATAATATATATGTGATATACACACATGTGTAAATTGATTTATGGTAATAAGATAAAGATAGTCAATATAAGATATTGACAATATCTTGGAAATATTTAATATAAGATATTAAATTAAATGAGATAAATCAATCAATTATATTTTCCTTATTTTATTGGGAAAATGTTTTCTTCTCCTCCACTCTAGTTGGGGCGCCCCTCTCACTATAAATAACAGGTGGGTGTCAAGCTCTTTTGTACATCATAATTCCAAGAGCTAATAGCTCTTGTGTAAAATAGAGAGCATCCTATAGAAAGTTGGAGAGAGGGGAAAAATGCCGTTCTAGCAACCGGAGTTTTCCAATAGCAATCCATGATGGGATTCCGGCGGTCATTCGTGTGGACTAGCGGTAGAAATTTGAACACTTGGGCGGCTCTATGCAGAACTACTCTCCTTAGACGGTCAAAGCGTCGATCTTTTAGATCATTCAAGGTAACCACCGTCTTTAGCTTATTTGTTTATTGCTTAAACGAAGTCGATCTTGGGTCGATAGGAAATAAATTTTAAAATTCCGCTGCATTTTTTCCCGCGTAGATTTCCTAACAGTGGTATCAGAACGAGTTTTGAGCTTAAGCAATAAGCATGTTATTATGCGTAGTTAATTTTATCGTTTAAATCACGTAATTAAAAGATGAAAGATTTTAGATTCGCAAAACGATACACGAAAAGAAAAAAAATAAGAAAAAAAAGGGCGGCCATGGCGGTGCTCGGCCGATCGCCGGCGCACCACCACCGTGTGATCGCCGGTGGCGGTGGCGGCCTCCGGGCTGCCGGCGGCTGCTGGTGTGATGCGCAGGGCCGGCCCTCGCTTTTATTGGGCTTAAGACCAAGTCCTCGAATTGGGCCTTTTAGTTGAAATTGTTTTTTTTTTAAAACATACTTATTGTTAGATATTTTTTCATAAATAAATATTTTGGTTATCGTTTGCATACGAGTTGCCGTACGAATTAATGTTATCGCAGCGAAACGGTGTTGACATGCATTTTCGGATTTTCAGATACATGCATTTTCGAACTGATATGTACTTACCCTTTCGTGTAAGGGTTGTATGCTTTCATCCGGTGAACAGTGACAACCCTACCCTCTCGTGCAAGGAGTACCTACATTCGTTTATGGGGTTGCTTGCAACTATAAAAAGGCATAAGTATGCGACGAAAATTCATAAGTTTGACAACATCATCAGAAAACTTTGAGTGTCCTCGGGTTTGATTCAAACAAGTCACTGTTTGAATCAAACACCCCCATTGTATCCTGAAAGAGATTTTCATTTGATCCCTTAGTGACAAATCGTGTGGGACGAAACATCTCTTAAAAGACAACGTTATTAACGTGCATTGAAGTTTCTAATTCTCTATCAAATCCTAAGTACTACATTTTTTTCAACACTTATCGCGTTTTTAACATCGGTAAATGCAAAAAATTAATAAAACTTGTTTGCATGTCTATTTTTTTTGTGGCCTTTATCAATTAGAGTAAAAAAAATTTGGGCCTTCATCAAAAAAGAAAGTTAACATATTATATTAGGTTGGATCGGATTAAATCTACACGAATTTTTTTTCTTTTAGCGAACATGTACCGTTGGGCCCTCCGACACCGTTGGGCTTAAGACCCGGGTCTCGCGGGCCTTAGCGTAGGGCCGGCCATGGTGATGCGGTGTTCCCCGGTTTTTGTTTTGTGTGTTCATAGTTGTGATTAATATCTCCTTTGTTTAGTTGTGTCATATGGCTAACCAATGGTTCAAATAGTTTGGGCCATTGGGATGCCACATGACATTAAAATTATATTGGTCTTTCCAACTTTGTTTGGAGTAGGCCTAGGCCCTTTCCAAATATTTGATTTGGAAAAAGGCCTAGGCCTAGGCCACTTCCATAATTTTGATTTTAGAAAGTGGTCAGGCCTATTAACCAAAATATTGGTCTTTCCAAATTTTGTTTGGAATAGGCCTATGCCCTTTTCAAAATATTTTATTTTGGAAAAGGCTTAGGCCTAGGACCTTTTCAAAATTTTGATTTTGGAAAGGGCCAAGGGAGATGTCTTTTGGTTTAGGAAACCAAAGGCATCCCTTTTGATTAAGAATCAAAAGGAAAGAAACAAAAGAGACCTAATTTTAATTTTGATTTATTTTAGAATAGTTCTAATTAATTAAAATTGAAATTAAAATCGTTTAAAATTAATCGTTAATTTTGTTGGACTTATTTTAAGTTTTAGTGATGAGTGCCAGACTAGCTGTTATAGAGCAAAGGCAAAAAGATGTCTAGATCAAATGTATAGGCTTATTAGAGTTTGATATTTACATAGGTTTGATCAAACAAGCACTGTAAAAGGTCAGCTGACTTTCATCATGAGACTGTCTAGGTCGATAAGGTACCGAGTCGATGAGACTAGTTTAGAACTCTTGAAGACGAAGGTTGAGGGCTCAAACTCAGTTATTGAAGGCTAAGGGATCAAACTTAGTATTTAAAGTCAAGGATATGAAATCAGAATTTAGGGAAGTCTGTGATGACCTAAACTGATTGCATATACCTTGTGTACAAGGTCTAAGTTCCATAAGTTAAGTGGTGATTGGAGCTTAGTTATGATGAAAATGGTGTAATCTAACTTCATAATAAAAAGTTAGATATAAGAGAAGTCAGCTGCAGTGCTTTATAAACACAGCAACTTTGGATCAGCTGACTGATATGTATTTCAGTAGACTTACATTCACAGGAACCTGCTGAACATATATTTCGATTTAATCAAAGGTTACATTGGAAGATTACAAGGAAAAAGGACAGATAACAACTCTTGATTTTGTCAACAAATCAATGGCTAAGATTAAAGGGACGTTGGAAAGAAACAAAGGTTTATCCAATGGATACAAGTCAAAGGTGGATAATCTGAAAATCACAAAAGTAAATCGCCAGCGATGTCGATTTTTATGTACTGAGACGAAAGCAAGTCAAGATGGGACAAATCTGAAACGGCTATGTTTTGAATTTCAAACGTAAGTCCCAAGGATTCTCACCTATAAATAGAAGACCCCTGATACAAAAACACGTGATGATTTTTGAGAGAAAAATAACAATTAATCTTGAGCTTCAGATTCTTATCAAGAAATCACCCTACTGACTTCACTGAGCCAAAAGCTACTGATCCAGAAAACTCTTCAAGTGTAACCTGCTATCAAGTTACATCAAGTACAAACACTTGAAAACATCAAGCTGCTGATCATTTCATCCTGATCAAGCTGCTGACTGTTGAATCATTTACTTGATTCAAACCTTCTTTTACAAGAAACCTGCTGAAGACAGTGAAGCATCTTTGTGTGTCAAGGACTGTTGTTTGTGGTGGTGCTGGTGAAGAGGAAATCCTACCCTTCAAGGACCAGTGGAAGACTTTGAAGCAGCAATCCTACCTATTCCAAGTGTTCAGTTTGTGAAGCCATAGTTATTGGTGATGGACAAACAACTTAGGGATTTTTGTAACTGCAACCTCAAAGATATCTAGTGAATTACCTCCAACATCACAGGAGAAGAGTGGACTGACAGGATTACACCACTTGGAACCACTATAAAATTTGCCTACTTACTTTCTGCATTTAGTACATTTTACACATCAACCTACTGAACTAGCAACTGAATCACACATATACACTACTGAGTATCTAATACTTTGTATCATATTTTAACAACAAGTAACAAGGCTTAACGTGAATATATTCCGCTGCAACAAATTCAGAAAAATCAATAGTCGGAGACTATCGAGTGGTCAATGACTCATCGAAAGCGATCGGCAAGCTCATCGAACTTGTTTGAATTTGTTAACTCCAAAACTTTTAAGTGTTAAGTTTATTCACCCCCCCCCTCCTCTAAACCTAACCAAAGCCTTTTCAAGGGACCAACAAATTTTATTTCGATTAAAATCATTAATTTATTAAATGTTAGTTAGTTAATTGATTGGATAAAATTATTTAATAGATTAAATGTTAATTGAATAATTAAGACGCAAGTAGTTAACTTTTAATTTATCTTTTTCATAAGATGTTATTGTATGGATTAGATATAGTAGATATAATATGATTATATGGACCCGATTGATTATGGACTCGACTGATAGGATAGATGTGAATGATTTAAATTTTTGTTGGTTTTAAAAATTGTCCTAGGCCGTTATGAAGAACGTGACCTAGTTTATTTTCTACATTTATCTCATTCTCGTTAGCTCCCCCCGTGTGTGGCGGGTGTATTTACTTTTTTAGATAGAATTAAATGTAACAAGAATGGAGCAGAAGATGAAGACCAAAGAAAGACGAAAATAAAGATCACATTGAAGAATGGAGCATTAAAGATCCTATTGGCGGTTGCAGCTACCTTTAGATTGCGACCTGCGGTTTCGTCAGTTTGTATTCGAAACCGCACCTAGGAAAAGTCCATGATCATACCGGTTATTTTACGCATTTATTTATTTTGTGCTTGTATTTATTTTATATGATACGATAGATGCATGACTAGGCACGATCTAGATGAATGTGTAGGATGTATGTCTATAGTGATATATATACTTGATGAGACCATAATTAAAATTAATTAAGTGAATTAATTTACATAAATACTTCCACCTCAAAAAAATCAAGTTGAAATTGTCTCCCCATATTATAATGACGGTGAAGAGCCCTTGTTCGGATCCAACTCATCGGCCAAAGCAAGGGGTTGACCTACCTCGGGTATATCGTCATTATCGAGATATGATCGTATGAGATCTCACGAATATTGGGGTTATGACTTGACTAAGAATTCTCTCGGCCATGCACCAGCCAAAGCGGGATCATTTGGATTTTAGAGGCAAGGGTTTGACTATTTTATAAGATGAAAATTGTCAAAGAGTTGACTAGTCAAACAACAAGAGTCGTATAATATACAGTTGACAAAGAGTTATCTACCTATTATGCTATTTTCGGCCCACCAGCCAAAGCGGGGGTCGCGGTAGTTTAGTGGGATCTTGTCCACTAAAGAAATTAATAATTCTTGAAAGTTAATTGGAAGTAGTTGACTAGTGGGAGCAAAATCATAAACCAAAAGACCATTTTTGATTTTGCGTGTATAAACAACAACACTCTTTTATTTTAATTTTTATGTTGTAGTTTTAGAAAACTTTATATTTATGTTTTTATTCTCGATTAGTAAAACCAAATTATGACTGTTACGTTTTGAGAAACGTTCTCAAATATGATTAAGTAATTTTAATCCTTTTAAAATAAGCAATCCCGTTATAGTAGTTAGAGACAAGGAGGCTACATATTTGATGCAACACTCCAAGGAATTAATTATTAATGAAAGCGGAAGTTCATGATATGATTAAATCATTTGAAATAAGTTTCAACGAATTAGTCATACATTGGATACGATCCAAGATGATCATTCTGTCATACGATGACAATTAATTCAAACGTTGGATAAGAATGACCACATCTAATTTTGGAAAGGTTGTTTTCAAAATTGTAAGATTTAAGTATCGACTTAATTCTATCATTGCTTAAAGGTTAATTAAATAGTCAATATTTTGAATACGATTCAAAAGGTTAAATAAACTATTTAATAAACTTTAAATTTTTTTTATGAAAGGAAATTAAAGACATGGCTCTTGTGATCTTTCTTAAGTCTTATGAAGACTACACTAAGAAATATTTACAAGTGCTTGAAGGATTTAAAAGGAAGTTAGGGCGTGTGCTTAAATAGAGAACTTTTTGAAGTCTCCATTGTAGGCAAGTGAGTTAAGATAAATCTATCTAAGTTCAAAGTCGACTCTAAGATATATGATATCTTACGAGTATGAAAGGTGAAGTAAACGTTCTGACACTTACCATATTTTGGATCTAGTAAACTGATAATGGAACTAAATAAATGTTATTATGTTCCGGTTCTTATGAAGAACATACTTTCAGTTATTTGTTAGACATATTCAATTGTAAAGAATAAATAGATTTTTGTCCATAAGGACAAAATTATCAAAAAATCAGGATTGAAGGACACTGTAATTTAATCAGGACAAAAGTAACAATTATGAAGTAACAAATATGAAGTAACAAATGTGGAATAAAGTAAATATGAAGTAACAATTGTGAAACACAAAGTAACATTAACACGTGAAGTAACAATTGTGATTTTTGTCCTTTATAATCATGAAAATGTTACTTTTGTCCTTCCAGCCCCATTTATTAATTTTTTTGTCCTTGTGGCCCCTTCCCCCAAGAATAAATGTTATTCCGATAAAGTTTGAAGGTCTCTGAATCTAACATACTAGATTGATGTCACTATATAGTTGATATATGTGATGAGATCTCAACTAAATATTTGTATGGCTTTTATCCTTGATATTTGTAGTTGTTCTAGATGTCGACTCTCTGGAAGAGAAACGTATAATCAAATGTCATTTAGATGATGTCTGAACTATGTGATTATGAATCATGTGGGTGATACGTATCTTATCTAAAGATGACCAAAATACCCTTTTATGAAAAGGTTATAAAATCTAGAAAAATTGCCTAAAGCCTAAACATACCGATGTTTGTTGGCTTATGACAATTAATACCACAAATAATTGTTTGTTAATCTTTATGACTATTTTTAGAAATGGTTGAATGTACTTATTGAAGTACAACAATTCGGAAAGACCGAAAAGTTCGAGCTAGTACGAATATGAGATTGACGAGCTACTTAGGAATTAATCTTCAATTGGATTGAAGTAATTAATACCTGAAGGGTGTTTCAGAAGTCGTCTGAAAAGGAATAAGATTCTCCCTTGAAGGATACCATCTTTGGGATACGCAATTAAATTGTGTTCCCAAATGGAAACAACACGTTTCGGGATAGTGCCCTTATATTTAACCGAGTTCCAAAGAATAAAGGTTGAATAAATTCCACATTAGATATGGAAGGGGATAATGTCGAATCTATCTTAACCGATGATTTGAAGTTATCATAGGCAAAGTCAGAAAGGCTTGGAGCCTAGTACGACATATGCGACTTTGTGGAGTATCTTAGCAAGTACGCTATATATTATTTACCTGTCCGCGGAGCAAAATGTTTGTCTCCAAACATGCTGTTTTCTAGAGGAAGTGTTACTTCCAAAAGAGACAGTGGGAGTAAATAATATCTCAAAAGAGTTTGAGAACCACAAAGATATATTCAACCATTGGAACATGAGCAGGCGCCGCATAGCGATGAGGTGAAGAACACTGCTCAGTGCACACAAAATTTCTGTAAGTCTGTGGATAACCTTAAGCCTGAAAAGGCTGCTGGTATGTTCATCTAGAAGAATGAATATCTCACGACTTATGAAAGAATATTTGAAAGGCAAGTTTGAGAATTATGGCCAGGAGCCATAATATCTGAATTAGATTCTATCAATGACAACCAGGTTGTGAACCTAGTCTGTCTTACCTAGAGGGAATGTCCCTGTAAGTCTGAGCCCAGTTCTATTCAGACTATGCTTGTTGTAACTTGATATCATGGCTATATAATAGTGTTGAAAACGTTGGGCAAACAGCTCGATGTTCATAGACGATAACATGATATGTGAGCCCACGAGATCCATTTATGGACTCAAACAAGTTTCTCTAGACGATTTTTTTGTTTGATAATCAAAGGAGTTTGATTTAGTCAAAAGAAGAATATGCCCAATGTGCAAGATGGATAGTGGGAGTACTGTGTTACGATTTTTGAGTAAGGTATTAGATATCTCTCTCAGGAATCATCACCCCATGTCACAGTCAATTAATATTTGGTAGTTCAAGGTCTTTACGAAAGCACTTGGATTAGCAGTTCTTATTTTTGGAAATAAGAATTTATAGTGATAGATTAAACTGATGTTAGATTATAGTTTACCTGTATAGATATGATGCTAAAAGAGTTTAGCATAGCTCGCGACAGGGGATACTGCTAGCCGGTGTTCTCAAGATCTATCTATGTTAGGACGTTAGTCCTAAAGATGAGGTGAAAGATGATGTTTATGAGAGGTTTCCTTTGCTACTGCGATAAGAACCATCATAAAATTAGTGCCAGATGTTCATAGTCCATGAATAGTCATGGGAAGGTATGAAAGTAAATCTGGTGAATGTCGAGAACGTCCTTAAACATGTTAAGGATGGTTTCCTAGTTTATCAACACTTGGAATCAAATAAATATAGTTATATAGACGTATATCCTGAGTCTTATGAAGGCGAGTGGGAGCTACTGTCTGGGTTTGCAATCACTTTGATTAAGTGATACAGTGAGCTGGAAATGTTCTTAGCTATGGGTCACTGTAAATTCTACAACCAGGCCAAAACACAGTAGTGCCTTAGAGGCGCAGCGGGAGCAGTACATGAGTCTATGAGGTTCATTCTTGAACCTTGTACGGTTCTTCCACCATTTCTATATGGCTGATATAGTAAGTGGATTCATTGCTTGGAGCAAGGACCAGGGTCTCGTCGGAGATTCATGTGTGTGTTGAGGCGGTTCCTTTGACTTGATCATATGGAGCGTTATATGAAGATAGTCTGAGTCCCCGCGGATAGCGATCCATTCATGGCTAGGGCTAGTTGCGAGTATTGCATGAGATTCTTGTGTTTCAACTTGGTCTTGTGTGTGCGAGTGATTGGTTTTAGGCCAAGTGGGAGATTGTTGGAATAGTGTCCTAAACCCAATCGGGTTGGACCGGATCCGACCGGGTCGGATCATTTCTACTATTTCTTTATGTTTATGCATATATTAAATGACATTTATGTTGTCATATATATGTTCTTTTAGTGAACCAATTATGAATTGTTATATGATAACGTCCTTAGTATTAAACTGTGATAGAGAAACCATGATAGGCGATTATGGTTGATGAGATCTCTAATCACTTTAATGAGTTTGATACTTAAATGTCTCTAGGCTGATGTACTATTAAACAGGACATTGATAGTACAAACAGACTAGCAACGTATTAGATGTCTTCTCGTCTTTAAATGCGAGGATAGATCTCGCTCTCATCGAAGTGTAGAGACACTTGGGTATGTATATGGACGTGTATTAGAGAATGCGACGTTGGGTCGACCCCACTTACACGGATAAGTGTCACACTATGTGACGGTTGTATAATTATCCTTAGGACCGAGTCTCATACGCATCACGCGGTGTGGATTGTCATGCTTTGACACTATTGAGGTTTCCCTGCCCACGGGGCGATCATGCGGTAGTGATTGGGTGTGATCTTCAAGCATCGCGGAGTATACATGTTTGGTCGTCTGCAGAATCGCGTGCACCTATCGGTAGGGTGAATATCCGAAAGGGCCTTCTTATAAGGAATGTCTTACTCTCGTGAATCTTTGCAAAGTGGAAGTAAATTAGTTACTTCGAGAGAGCATGATATCCAGATTATAAGATACGGTCGTTGATGTTTTGACACTCGACTAACGACTGTATGGATATTGTTACAGCGATAGGATTGTAAGTTACACGGTAACTGTTTCACATGAAAGGTAGTAGTCATTGCATTTGACTTTTCCGATGATTGGGGGTCACGCTATGTTTCTAGACGCTATCCCGTGATCGTTAGGCATGAAGGGCATTTTCGTAAATTGCACTTTGTGTCTACGGCCAACATATTCGGAAGCCTATCTGGTCACACACATATGAACATCTATCCGGATTAAAATGTGGTTATAGTTGATAACTGAATAAGGAAAGTTTATCTCGAGACTATAAATGTTATAGTGGTAAATTAATATGGTGGTATTTATTTATTATGAATAAATAAAACACAAGATATTAATTATATTAATTAAAAAATATTCCGGAAGCCAATTAATGGCTAAAGGTGGCGCAATTTGTGTGTGTATAAGATACAATTTAATTAATTGTAATTTAATTAATATTAGATACCAAATATTAATATTATATATATATATATATATATATATATATATATATATATATATATATATATATATATATATATATATATATATTATATTCCACATTTATTACTTCATATTTGTTACATCATAATTGTTACTTTTGTCCTGATTAAATTACAGTGTCCTTCTATCCCGATTTTTTTGATAATTTTGTCCTTATAGACAAAAATCTATAAATTAAATGAGATAAATCAATCAATTATATTTTCCTTATTTTATTGGTAAAATGTTTTCTTCTCCTCCACTCTAGTTGGGGCGCCCATCTCACTATAAATAAGAGGTGGGTGTCAAGTTCTTTTGTACATCACAATTCCAAGAGCTAATTGCTCTTGTGTAAAATAGAGAGCATCCTATAAAGAGTTGGAGAGAGGGGAAAAATACCGGTCTAGCAACCGGAGTTTTTCAATAGCAATCCATGATGGGATTCCGGCGGGATGTTCGTGTGGACTAGCGGTAGAGGCCGAACACTTGAGCGGCTCTATGCAGAACTACTCTCCTTAGACGGTCAAAGCATCGATCTTTTAGATCATGCAAGGTAACCACCGTCTTTAGCTTATTTGTTTATTGCTTAAACGAAGTCGATCTTGGGTCAATAGGAAATAAATTTTAAATTCCGCTGCGTTCCCACGTAGAGTTCCTAACCATACCAACATGACAAGTTCCAGTTTCATACCAAACAATGTGTTTTCCTGGGATCCAGCCCTAACCATAAGGGATATGTCTGCCTAGAACCCTCAGGAAGGATGTATGCTTCTAGAGATGTGATTTTTAATGACAATTATTTTCCTTACAAAACTGGCTTTCCCAACAAAGTGTCAACACCCATTGTCTCTGGTGAATATCCATCTAATGGTCCTTTCTTCTCCATCCCTAGAAGTGTCATTGATAGCCCTAGTTCCAAAAATGTCTCTTGTGCACCCTTACATGATACAGAACATCCTGCAGCGACAACACCAACCGACAGCTCATCTTCAAATGGTCAGGACTCACATGCAACTCACCACCAGTCACCAGTACATGACTCACCACTGACATAATCCTCACGTTCATTGTCACAAATACCACAACACTCACCTTCACCATCACCATCACCAATACCCTCTTCACCATCACCATCACCATCACCAGTACCACAAACCCAACCTGCACCAGTTCATCAAATGCAAACCAGATCCAAAAGTGATCTTTAAACCCAAAACCTTTTCCTACTTAGCTACACACTCTGCTCAGTCATACCCAACTGAACCAACCAGAGTATCTGATGCCCTACAGCAGAGTGAATGGAAGCAAGCCATGCTAGAAGAATACACGGCAATGATGCAAAATCACAACTGGGAACTGGTTCCACCAAATCCTCATTAGAGACTGGTTGGTAATAAATGGATATTCAAGCTAAAACTTAATGCCGATGGAAGTATACATGAACACAAGGCAAGGCTTGTAGCCAATGGGGTTTCACAAACTCCAGGACTAGATTACACTGAAACCTTAAGTCCTGTAGCAAAGGCATCCACAATCAGGGTGATATTGGCCTTAGTTGTTGCTTGTCAATGGAGAATCAACCAAATTGACATCAACAATGCTTTCCTAAATGGAAATCTCAAAGAAGCAGTCTATATGCCACAACCTGGAGGATTTGTCAATCCTGAAAAACCACATCACATATGCTGTTTGAAAAAATGCTTTGTATGGACTCAAATAGGCCCCTAGGGCCTGGTTTGAAGAACTTAGACATCAGCTACTCAACTGGGGTTTCAGACAATCTAAAGCATATGTCTCTCTCGTTATCTTCAAACAAGGAACCACACTAATGTATGTTCTCATTTATGTGGATGACATCCTTGTGACTGGAAACAAATTTTCACTAATACAGAAGTTTATACATCTCCTCAACAAGAGATTTGACTTGAAAGATCTTGGGCCATTGAGCCAATTTCTGGGAATGCAGGTTCATAGAGATGATACATGTCTGTATCTCACTCAGCAAATGTATGCAACACAGCTACTACAGAAGCTTGAGTTCACTCATGTAAAACCTTGTCCTACACCAATGGAAGTTGGAGTGGATCTCACCAGCATAGCTAGTCCTCTTATGGATAACCCCACTCTATATAGAAGTATTACGGGGGCACTTCAGTACATAGATTTTACAAGACCTGGCTTAACTTATGCAGTCAACACTTTAAGTCAGTAGATGCAACATCCTAAAGTGGTGCATTGGCAGGCCTTAAAGAGGCTACTCAGATATGTTCAAGGAACTATTGATTATGGCTTGCATTTCCTTCTAGATCAGGGAATTACACTAACAGGTTTCTCATATGCAGATTGGGCATGTGATTCATCAGTCAGGAGGTCAGTTGCAGGCTATTGTGTTTACATATGTGGATCCTTAGTCTCCTGGAGTTTCAAGAAACAATGAGTAGTATCCAGGTCCAGCACAGAGTCTGAATACAGAGCTTTGGCCTACACAGCAGCATAAATTTAGTGGCTCAGGTCTTTGATTAGTAAACTTGGTCTTCCTTTACCTAAAACTTCTGTGATCTGGTGTGATAACTTAAGTGCGCAAGCCCTAGCTTACAATCCAGTGTTCCACAATCGGACAAAACATGTTGAATTAGATGTTCACTTCATCCGTGACAAGATAATACAAGGCTTCATATATGTCCAACATATTCCCTCAGCAGATCAAATTGCAGATTGTTTTACTAAACCTCTATCCATCACCAAGTTCAGTCGGTTTAGAGACAAACTCCAAGTGGTCAAGACCCCTTCTCATTTGAGGGGGGATGTTAGAATACAAAGGGTATTTAAGTCTTTTATAGATATATCTTTCTGTTAGGGTTTACATGAGGTGGCATTGTACTAGAGAATCTAGGAATAGATTTTGTTCCTTTCTATCTATCATATATGTAATGAACTCGGCTGAATAAAAATAAATGAGAATGTTATCCTAAATTCAAGTTTGTTGGTCAGATTCTTCCATCTTCCCACAACTTTGCATGAGCATGAACTTGCTCTCAGCAGGATTTTCGAGAAGATAAACGCATAATTAACGAGTTTTAATGAATAGCCATTTTCATTTTATATTTATTTTTAAAGTTTACATCTATACACGGGTTTTTATACTAGTATATATATATATATATATATATATATATATATATATATATATATATATATATATATATATATATATATATATTTTATATATGGTAAGCCATATATAAGGGGTAAGAATATATTAATATATGCTAAACTACGTCCTGCAGCCCATAGATTATTATAGTTTACTGGACAAAAATATAACAGGTAAATCTAGCACTATATATATACACCGGTGATAAGCATCTAGAGGGAGGGAAGGAAAAAAAAAGGACTAATATTATTAAGGCCGGCTTTTTAAAGGCACCATATTGAATCTAACGTAACAGCAGAGACAACACAGACTTATGTTTGATTTTGTAGAGATATTGGAAAATAGACATTTGAGATCTCGTCGAGCTTAGATTCAACATATATTCCTTGAATGTAAATTCGATGAGTGCTTATATATAAATAATAGGGAAAAATATAGAAAAAAAAAACATAAAAAATTGTAAAATTAGTAAAATTATTATTTTTCAATAAAAAGTTTTCATTATGTACGGATCAAAATTGGGCATAACCCTATATTATTTTTTCAATAAAAAAGACATTTTTCATTATGTACGGATCAAAATTGCCCTTGTCTCTTTTTCCATGTTTAAAATAACCCTACATGTTAAAAAATAATTCCCACATTTTCTTTTCTGAAAAACCATCCCACGTTTTATAAATTAAAAAAAAAAATGGTAAAACTCAAGTTGTGTGAAAAAGAAAATAAAAAAATATCTAATTTTTTAAATGAGTCATATCTTTTAATCTACGTTTCAATTAATATAATTTTTTTCATTGTAAATTATAATTTTTTTATCCTCTTCATTTTGACTCTGATATTATCATTGTTGTCATAATATCGATCTATATTGTCAGCTACAATGACACTATTTATATATTTACGCTGAATTGTCCCTGTTTTCATAGTGTCAATTTGAGGCTTATAACCTTCGATTTGCATATTTTTTATTGAGACTTATAACATTCAATAAATCAGTGTGTCTATTAGTAGTCTCATATAGTATCACAATATCAAATGGTAGTGTCTCAAATAGTGTGATAATTAGTAGTGACACTTTATATCTCACATTTGTTACTGTCACTAATGACACACTATCATTAGTGTCGGTCAACTAGTAGTGACAGTTTGAATTACGTAATATTGCACACGAAAAAATGATTTATGACATAATAACAAAATTTAATAAAGAGGAAGAAGCGTACTCCTGTCGTCTTCTTCACGACTCGAGCTCGAGCAGCGGCTTTGTTTCCAATATCGTTGATGGCTAAAGGGATCTTCTTTTGGTAAAGCTCCTTCATCTTGTCACTGACTTGCTTGCATTCCTCTCCGACAGCTCTAAGCTCACCCGAGTATCTCTTCCTGGACGAGTAAACTATGTACTTCTCAATGGTGTCCTCAGCTTGGTAAACCACTTTCTGAACGTCGTTAACCAGTTTCTCCAGGTACTCATCGTCGTCGTACTTCTCCGTGCACTCTTTTACAATTGATTTCATCTCTCCCATGTCTTGCATCAGTTGCTGGATGTTTTCATCTAACCGGTTGATCAGGTTAACGTTGTATCGAATGTATTCCAATGTGGAATCCAACAAGAAGCTTATAACTACTCCTGTCGGATCTGACATTTTTTCTTTTTCTTTCTCTCTTATGAATTAACTTATTATCACACTCTGTCCCTCTTTTTATTCTGTATCTTTCTTTTCTACACACAACACAATACAATAATGCTCGGAGCATCTTTGTTAATTTATTAGCGCGTGTCGAATTGACTCTTCGATTATTAAGTCTTCCTCTGTGTGTCCACCAAAAATGGTAGGGAAGGCAGAGGAGTAAAGTGATGGTGACACCAATTTTATCCTACTTCCTTCAATAATTGTCCCCGCTACGAATACTGTGATGGACAACATTTCTTATCCGGCAAAATTGAAAAAATGGCTCTCTAAGTTGGCCTATTAAGAATTTTAGTCCTACCCCTGTTCTGGTGAAAAAAATGGTCTTCTAAATTTTTTTTTTTTAAAAATTTTAAAAATGGTCTTTCTCGCTAGATAATGCACTGAAATCATTAAAAATGACTTATGTAGACGCCAACGTCGACCGCCACATTGGATCCTACGTGTAACGCCTCGAATTTTATGCCATAAAATGAGAAATGTATAGTTGTCAAAATAAGAATAATAATTATTAGAACTATCATAACTCGTATAATCGTGTCAGTGACCAATAGTATAACTAAAATTACTTATATTATAAATAATACTTTGTTATGCTAGAATTAGTTAATAAGTTTATAGATATATTATATTATACTCTTTATTTTTGAAGGGAAGTCTATATTTTTTAGTCCACGTATTCGGTCGATTTGCTTCTATATTAATTTATTTTTTTTGCCAAGACTTCTATATTAATTTTAATCAATTGATGAACAATAAATGTCAATTATCTTAAGGCTTTGAGGGAAACTGATACTGGTTAAGTCTCTTTAATAGTTCTTCCGTTCAACCGTTACAGCATGTCCCAATTAAGAAGGATTATAGTTGATCTCTTATTCCTAGTAGTATAAATAGAGAGAGCTATAGGAAGTTGGGAGTTACTCTAGAGCAACCTCATTACAATTATGATGATACGGGGTTTCATTCCTCCACGTGGAATTATCTGGTTGGTCCAGCTGGCATGTGGAAAAGTCTATGTTAGTTATATGCATCGGATCGAATACGAGACACACCAGTGAAGACTACAACAACCGGCAGATTCTGCCAGTGTCCTACCTCGATCGCCCACGTCGATATGCATCGAGTCGAGACCAAGACTTCCTGTCCAGACACCCGGGCCCACCATCCAACAGGTTGCTTGGGCAAGAGGGCAGGGCCTATTTAAGGGTAATTATGTCAATAGACTAAACCGCCCCAAGTTTAGAGGCGGGGAAGGGCATGTGCTATAAATACATCATTCCGGGAACTACGTGAGGCTTGATTCCCGGATATTCACACAGATACGTAGGCAATCCAAGATACATTCTTGGACTCGGCCATAAAACACCAAAAACACCACGCCGTCATAGTTCTGACCGTTCGATCCCTTTACACCATCCTGCCATTACACGTGCCCATGATTTATCGGTGGTGCATTATTCAGCATCATCATTTGGCGCTAGAAGGAGGGCCTTCTACCGGTGAGTTGGTAAAGATATCGCAATGGCTCCACCAGCAAGAAAGAAAACGACGAACAGTAAGAATCCGCAGATCGAAGAGATACGGATATGGATCCCGCAGGGGTTCAAGTTCAGGAAGTCCCCACTGGATCTATACCCGTAGTTGCAGAACATTCAAGACCTCCGCTTCCCCCGTAGTTACAGGACATGGCAGACCACTTAGCGTCTTTAGATGAAGACGCCCTGAAAAGAGTGGTGGCGTCAGCATTCATAGGTAAGGGAATCCGTGATACCCCCGAAGAACACCTGTTAGATCCGATGGGTCGAAAAGAGATAGAGAACGCTAGAGGAAAGAGGCCAGTTAATCCTCAAGGGGAGCGTGAGGACGAAGTGGAAATCAGCATAACCAAGAAGCGTCCTGAACACGAAAGGCAGCAACAGCGGGTCGAATAGAGCATTCGAAACGAGTTCAACCGTATCGTAGGGAAAGAGCAGGTGACAGAATGGCTCGAGTCGCCTTTCAGCCCAGAGATCGAAATATATATGATGCCAGAGTCTTTTAGAGGACCATCTATATCGGTATATATCGTTGATGAGATTGAGAAATGCCAACGATGCCATGAAGTGTCGTGCCTTCGACACGTTACTCACAGGTTGAGCTCGAGAGTGGTTCCATAAACTACGCCCCGGGTCAATCTCAAGTTTTTTACAGTTAGGGCAGAAATTTCGAGATACCTTCATTGGGAACAAGAAGTTCCACCTCAGTGCCACCCACCTCATGAATATCAAGCAAGAGAAAGGGGAGTCGACCATTGATTTCATGAGGCGTTTCAATCTCGAGGCTATGAAAGTTCATAACGCCAGCGATGCGCTGCAGGTTAATGCATTTGTCGGAGGTCTGCGCAATATGAAGCTGTATGATAAGCTCTCTAAGAAGATGCCAAACGATATGGACGAATGTGTAAACATAGTTCACAAATTTTGCCAAGATGAAGAGGCAGTGCGTCTGCACACCATTTCACTTGGTCTCAATTCGAGGAATGACACCCGAGGCCAGTCCAAGGGACAGTCGAAGGGTCGAAATGATGAAGGGAAATCTAATGTGTTTGATCGATTAACAGCTTCAATCACAGATCGACTCGGAAAGAAAGGGAATTTGAAGGATCGAGATTTTGTACCTCTCAACCGATCTCGGGGGGAGGTACTGGCCATTATGATCCAGAAGAATATTGCTCGGACACCTAAGCCGATGTCCAAAAATACTGAGAAGAGAAAGAATACCCACAAATATTGTGACTATCACAGAGACGTGGGGCATGACACAGAGGAATGTTTTGATTTGAAAAGAGATATCGATGCCTGTATTCAAGAGGGTCGATTGGATGAAGTGATTGATAGATCAGAGAAGGACGAGCCCAAGGGTCGTCGCGAGTATAAAAGAAAGAGTTATAACGGGAAGAGAGACCGATCGCCGCATCGAGACAATCAGAGGCGACGGAATAGATCATCTGAGCCAACCTACAGGGATAACCGACGGGATGATCGTCGGGAAGATTTGAATCGAGACCCTCACGGAGATAACCGCGTCGGATACGACGTCAACACAATTGTGGCAGAACATGGGTCGGAGCGACCTCGATCCAATCAACAGCATTCGGACAGTCCGAGGGAGTCGAAGAAACTGAGGTTCACAATGGAGGTGGGTTATGGACCCAAAGACGATATCCCGAGTTCGCACAGCCATAGTGAAGGGTTGGTGATCGAGGCGGTGATAAGCCGGGGGCAGATAAAGAGAGTCTGCGTCGACAGTGGAAGCGCCGTCAACATCCTTTACTACTCAGCCTTCAAAGCCATGAGGTTGAAGGATGAGGACATTGTGCCATTATCTACCCCTCTTTTTGGATTCACATGACAAGCCATCCACCCTGTCGGGTCGATCAATTTATTGACAACAGTTGGAGACGGAGAAAAGGGCCGGACGATGGAGATGACCTATGTCGTAGTCAAGGCCCCATCGGGGTACAACACGATATTAGGCCGGCCAGCTTTATACGATCTTAGAGCCATCATTTCGACATTCCATAACAGCATGACATTCCCCACCTGGTATGGTACCCATGAAGTGAAAGGAGACGTCGAGGTAGCTAGGAATTGTAGTTTGGTCACAATTAAGGGAAAAGGAGTTGGACAAGTGCTGGTTGAGGAATTGATACCTGAAGAGGAGGAGGATCGAAGCTGGGTCTCTCTGCCGATCCGGCGGAGAGAGATCCGTGTCTGGAAAGAAGAGGAAGGCCAAGGGGTCCAGATCGGGAAGTGGATGCCACACCCCGACATGAAAGCCTTGGTCGACCTTCTAGTTGAATATCGAGACGTTTTTGCATGAAAGGCAGATGATATGCCTGGCCTATCAGCGGACATAGCAGTGCATCGACTAAATGTCGACCCAAAGAAGAAGCCGATACGGCAAAAGAAGAGAAACTTCGCTCCTGAGAGGAAAGAAGCAGTAAGGAAAGAAGTTGACAAGTTCTTGATTGCTGGGATCATCAAAGAAGTGTTCTATCCGGATTGGTTAGCCAATCCTGTGCTGGTTAAAAAGCCAGATGAAAGCTGGCGAATGTGCGTAGATTTTACAGATCTTAACAAAGCGTGTCCTAAGGATTCGTATCCGCTCCCAAAGATTGATCAGTTGGTCGACTCGACACTGGGTTTCGAGGTATTCGGTTTTCTCGATGCGTATAGGGGATATTACCAGATCTTCATGGACCCCCAGGACTCGGAAAAAACCGCTTTTATTACAGAGTTTGGTACGTTTTGCTTTGTAACAATGCCGTTTGGCTTAAAGAATGCAGGGGCCACCTATCAGAGGGCAGTCAATAAAATCTTCAAGGGACTGATAGGTCGAAATATGGAAGTTTATGTTGATGATTTATTGATCAAGAGAAAGTCCATGGGACAGTTTCTTGTCGATGTAAGGGAGGTTTTTGAAGTGCTGTGGGCTGCAAATATGAAGCTTAATCCGAAGAAATGCACTTTTGGAGTTCGATCTGGGAAATTCTTAGGCTATATGATATCAAGAGATGGGATTCGAGCTAATCCCGATAAGATCGAGGCTCTCAAGAACATGCCTGAACCTCGTAACGTAAAGGAAGTACAACGGTTGACGGGTCGGATGGCGGCCCTCAATTGTTTCTTGTCGATATCAGCACAGAGGGCCCTACCCTTCTTCAAGATATTGAAGAAGGCGAGTCCGTTCCAATGGGATGAGAAGTGTCAGAAAGCGTTCGATGATTTAAAGGAGTATTTATCTGATCTACCAACGCTATCTTCACCTCGAGAAGGAGAGAAACTCCTAGTCTATCTGGAAATCTGTGAAGAGGTAGTAAGTGCAGTGTTGGTCCGTGAAGGAGAACAAGGACAGGTTCCGATATACTTCGTGAGTAAGGCATTGCATGGAGCTGAGATCAGGTACACACCTGCAGAGAAGCTAGCTTTGAGCTTGGTTCATGCATCAAGAAAGTTGAAGCCATATTTTCAGGCACACCCAATTGCGGTAGTCACTGACCAACCTCTGAAGAAAATCTTGGCAAAGCCCGAAACATCGGGTCGGTTAACAAAATGGGTTGTCGAGTTAGCCGAATATGACATCGAGTTTCTTCCTCGTACAGCGATTAAAGGTCAAGCTCGCGCGCACTTCATAGCGAGAGGTTTATCGATTCGGTTGAACAGAAAAGCGATCGTCGGAAGAAACAATGGACCATCCATGTCGATGGTGCCTCGAGCAAAGAAGGAGCTGGAGCTGGGTTATTGTTGGTTAGTCCTAAGGGAGAGGAGTTCCCCTACGCGCTTCGATTTGAGTTTAAGGCCACCAATAACGAGGCAGAGTATGAGGCCATGATCACTGGTTTGAAGTGGCATCGGTTGGGGTCGAGAATCTCTAGTGTGTCTGATGACTCGCAAACTCGTAGTGAATCACATACGAGGCGAGTACGAAGCAAAAGAAGAATCAATGAAGAATTATCTGAGAGTTGTCCAAGGATTGATATCGAAGTTCAAGACGGTTCATGTCGAGCAGGTACCTCGGAGTGAGAACAAAAGGGCCGATGCGTTGTCTAAACTAGCATCGAGTTTTAAATCGAAGAGGAAAGTTCTGGTAGAAATGCTAGCGGAGCGAAGCTATAATGAGGTCGATGTGCAACCAGTGGTTCAGGGATCGACATGGATGGACCCTATAGCTCTGTACTTGAAAGATGGAATTCTCCCGTCTGACAAGTCTCAAGCCAGAAAAATCCGGCTGCAAGCCTCCAGGTACGCTCTATTCGATTATGTTCTTTATTGAAAATCGTTTGTAACACCTTGGATACGATGCGCATCGGATGAAGAGGGGGCTTATCTGCTTAAAGAGATACACCGAGGAGTTTGTGGTAATCATTGCGGGGCTCGAATGTTGGTGTTTAGGGTATATTTTACTATATTTTCGGGCTTAATCTCTAAACAATTTACCTTATTTTTAAGGGAAATAAATGAGAAAAGCGTGTTTTAACCGTTAAATTCCTATAATGGTTATTGAGGGGTTATAATTTAATTATGATGAAATATTGAGTTTAAATGTTATTTTTGTTACACATTTTATTATTATTATTATTCGATGACTTGTTGTAACAACAATCTTGCAGAAAATTAAAAGATATGCATGGGGATATCATTAATGGAGAAGATTAATCTCATTCAATCAAGTGATTTCAAAATAAAGAAGAAAATCGGAGCATTGAAGAGAGGATAAATTAGATCAGATCGAAAGAGTGAAGTGGGAACACGGTATACGAAGCAGCCAGTGTGAAAACGCGTAAATAGGTAGGCTCGGTCGACCGAGCCATGCTATTCGGTCGACCGAGTGTCTTAAGTCGGTTGACCGAGCCCCGAAGCTGCAAAATCGACGCGTTTTTCTAGATCCTTCCTTATGTCGGCGAAACTCCTATATAAGAAGCACCATTCGAGCAGAAAAGAACACACAGAAAAAGCACCACATCACACAAAAATATGAGTTTCTTTCTTTCAATCTTGCTTGGGAGTTCGAAGATGATTGAAGGCTAAGCATCTTGCGGTGGGACAACGGAGATAACCAATCAACAACCACACCAACTAGAGGATTTTTAGCTACATCTTTAGTGAGTTAAATTTATGATTTTTCATCAATTGGGTATTGTTATATTATTTATGTTTTATTTGAATCGAGAGATCGATGAAACTATCTTTTTGATTGAATTTATATGAGATTATTGTTCAAGCTTTGATCTTTTCAATTGATGCAATTAATTGTGATTCAAGAGATTGTTCATGATTAGTTGAGTAGAGTATTGGAAACAATCTCGTGATCTTGTTATGCATGCTAGTTCAGTTTTGCTTGGGAATGAAAACGAAACCCTAGAAATTGATTAAAGAGATTTAATCGAATTCGTGATTTGATCATAACTAAAAATCGTATCTTTAGCGCGCAATCTAGTTGGGTTGGTTGGTTGATTGGTGGATTCTCGTTGCCTTGCCGTTCTTTTAATTATTTGATAAACCGATTCGTTCAAATCAACTTTTGTTGCTAAGTTTAGTTATTTTAAAAACCCTAGTTTTTACCTTCTATTTTCTGCTATTTTCTATTTCTCGTCATAGGTTCTAGATTATAATTAATATATACCTTAGCTTTAGATAATAATTTGTGACATAATCGATACAATAACTGTACTTAATCCGATAGACGTTCGATTCCCTTAGGACGACCCGGTAACACCTTTACTACGAGCCTTGCACTTGGGGTGTTCCGGTAATTATAAATTTAAAACGAGTTTTTACCGAACAGTTGGCAAGGAAATGCAAGCTGGCAGGGTATTTCTGGCCGTCCATGCAAAAAGATGCCAATCGATTAGTTATGAGTTGCAGGGCTTGCCAAGTGCATGACGTGGTGACTCACCAGCAAGCACGAGAGATGAATGCCATCGAGTCGGTATGGCCGTTCGACGAGTGGGGGATCGACATAGTCGGGCCTCTACCTCGAGCTCCGGGGAATTTCAAATATGTTGTGGTCGCGGTTGATTATTTTACAAAGTGGGTCGAAGCCAAAGCTCTTACCGACATCAGGGCTCAGACCATTAAAAAATTTCTATGGGAGAATGTTTTGTGCAGGTTTGGAGTTCCGAAATATCTAATCTCGGACAACGGGACGCAATTTCTTGATGATAGAGTGCAGAATTGGCTGAAGGAGTATAAGATCGAACATCGAACCACCTCAGTGGCCCGACCTCAGTCCAATGGTCAGGTCGAGCAGACTAACAGGCAGATCAAGTTCGGTTTGAAAAAGCGACTAGAAGATGAAGGTCGGGATTGGGCAGCTCAGTTACCAAGTATTCTATGGTCATATCGAACAGCACCCAATGCGGCCACACAAGAAACCCCCTTCGCCATGGCCTATGGGTGCGAAGCAGTGATACCTGCGGAGATCGGACTAGCATCACCTCGGGTTTTGGCTTACAATGTCGAAACAAATGCTGCCGATCTGAGGCAAGGAAAAGACAGTGTCGAAGAGAGGAGAGAGATTGCGGCACATCGAATGGCCAGTTATAAAAGAAAGATCTCACGGTATTACAACGTGAGGGTGAAATACAAATACTTCCAAGTAGGAGACCTCGTGTTGAGGAAGAATGAAGCCAGCATGCAGGACCCAATAGGCAAGCTCGAGCCAAATTGGGAAGGTCCGTATAAAATCTTGAAGGTACATCCTAAGGGGTCGTATCAGTTGGGCAGGTCGGATGGAAGCACAGTACCTCGAACTTGGCACGTCACCAACCTCAGAAAATATTATGTTTAAGCTATTTTTTCATCTCATGACTTTTGCAGTTCTATTTTTATCAGTTGTAATAGGTCGATATGACATTATATTTCAATGCCTTCTATCCAAGATGTTTTCTGTTTCTTTTTTTTAATTATGCTGTACTTACAAGCTCATCTAAAAAAGAAAAGGGGAGCAGAAGAAAAAGCGCAAAATTCGGCCACAACATCAAGCCCTCGATGCAGCGAAGCCGGAATAAATAGTAAATAAAGCCAAGTCACTGACAATGCTTATATCACTTCCGAGCTACGAGCCATCGACACGATGGAGTTAAAACAAAGCAGTGAAAAAAGCCAAGTCACTGACAGAGCTTACATCACTCCCGACCTTCCAATAAGCCACGATGCGAGGCGGTTGTAAGATCCCACGATGGATACCTAACTCGACCAGATCATAAGCACCACGATGTGCGACAGTCGAGTGAGGATCTCGTAATTTGATGTCCTTATAAGCCTGACAAGGCAGGACAATCGAATCGAGCTCTGATCAGATAGCCAAGTCAAGCCAATAAGGCAGTACGGTGCTAGGACGACTCACACCCAAGTGTACCATGAGTCATGAACTCATACCACACTTCGAGGGGCCATATGGGAATTAAGTCCAAAGAACTACACTCCACAAGGCAACGTCTACATTGCAAGGGAATTAAGTCGGAAAAGACTACACCCTAAACATAATTAACAACGAGAAAAACATTCAATGGATAAATATACATATCAAGATTCAAAAATCTCAAGGCAATTAGAAAGCAAAATCAAAAAGTTTTAGAGATCGAATCACCGATTCGATCCGACAAACAGCCTAAGAAGAAAAATGAAAATGTCAAAGTTATACAACCAGATCGAATAAATGAGTTCAATAAAAGATCAATAAAAATTGTGGCAGCAAAGAGAGAATCATCAAGCAGCTGGCTGATTTGAGGTGGAGGCGTTGGGGTCGACTTGTCCTTCCGACTCGACGTTCTCCGCTCCATCTCCCTCCAGAGCAGGGGTCACATACTTGTTGTATAAGGAAACACCAGCCTTGAACTCTGTGAAATACCTGCCGTAACGAGGAATGGCCTCAGGATCGTACAAATAGGGCATCGCAACGGCGGATACGTCAAAGTTCGGGTCGACTTCTTTGACTTGGTCAAGAGCCATGGTGAATCCTCCCTTCATGCCCTGAGTCATCAACAGCGACAGGTCATTTTCAAGCTCCATCGACGCCAGGAAATCCAGTTTAGTGGTTTCCATGCGAGTCGTTAAACTGTCGATGAGAGATTGAACGTCGGTACGAGCTTTGATTGCCCCCGCCAATTCGGCCTTGGTCCCATCAAGCTCCGACTTCACCTGTGCCAGCTCCGACCTCACCTTCGCCAGCTCGGCATCCCTGACAGATACATCTTTGCGTACCTTCGACAATTCATCTCGAGAAGTAGCCAACTCAGACTCAAGCTTGGCGCGCCGATCATCCAGTTTGTTGATCTTAGCCTTCTGCTTTTCGATGTCGGATGTCAGCTTGGCTATGGTCTCCTTCTGTTCCTCCATAACAGCGGATGGAGACTCAGTCTTGCTTATGGCCACTTTGGTTGTTAACCGAGCCTACAAAGATAGCAAGGTTAATTCGAGACCCAAAATTGACAAAAGTCACAAAGTTAAAACAGTCGATTTAAAGAGTGCAAGACTTACTGCTCGAATGATCTTCAGATGATATTCACTTAGCTACTCAGGAGTCATGGCCTCCATCTCGGCAAGGCTCATGGCAGGGAGAGCCTCGACACCACTTGAGCTCTGAGGAGGGAGATTGCGGGCCTCTTTTCCGACCCTATGCCTTACCGCAGTCGTCTTTTGCCGTTTTTGCGGGACGAGGTCCGCCTCAGTCTGTTCAGTCATCTGAGCCTCGTCGGGTTGATCTCTGAAAATGTCCGACGTCGATGCAGGAGTTGGGGCTCGAGCCGGAGTCCTCTGACCTCCGGAGACTATGTTACCAGACACTGGAGCCCGAGCCGGAGTATTCGACCTGATGCCGGCCAATTCTTGGATTTTCTTTGGGTCTGTAGTCTTGGGGTCGGGTAATTTGCCCAGAGCATCCATCTTTGAGAAAAATTCCACTGTGTACAGAGAAAATTCGACATCAGAACATAATCCAAAAGAAAATAGATACAGAAAAAATACAAAATACAGAAGTGTAGCAGCTCGACAGAGTTAATAAGTATCCTACACAACACTCGAACATCTTCATCGAGTTCCAGATAAGCACCCGGACCAGCCGTCTCGATATCAGTAAAGGGATATAGGGAATGCAGGTTTCGAGTTGCGACATCGGGGTGAGCGATCTCGATAGCCCCACACCCATCAGGGGTATCAGGGCCAAGCCTGTCATGCCATTTCTGGGGCCTGTTGAACCAAGTATATACGTCGATGTCCTCCAACCCGTGTCGAATAAAGAAAAATTGAGGCTTCCATTCGCCCTGAGACGAAGTCACCTTTCTCACGAATTCCGACGTCAGAGGACGCTTCTGAAAAGTGTACCATCCCGCTTTTTACAGGCTTTGGATTGCATAGTATTGACGGAATAATCGAACCGTGAACTCAACCTTGGCGATTCGACATGCCAGCACGAATCCCATAACGCTTCTAACTCCATTTGGAGCAAGTTGTGGAACGCTAATTTTGTAATGTCAGAGAACCTCTATGAGACACGGGTCGAAGGGAAACCTTAGCCCCTCCTTCAATTGCGCCTCGTATACGGCACAAAATCTAGGGGGAGGGTCACAGGCAAATTGGAATTGACCATGTGATACCTTGATGTTTGCAGAAGAATATGGGATGCCGTATCGTAAGCAGATGGCTTTAGCTTTCTCAGGGGTTAGATTGGATATGCACCCATACGGCCCTTGGCCCTTCATTCTGGTTTGGCGTCTAGCAACGGGTCGGGAAGATGATTCTTCTTCTCCTCCTTCTTCTTCTCCGGCAGCTCTCTCACCGGAAGCAGTTGGGCGCTCAGAAACCGTTTGATCCGTCGATTCTTCTTCCACCTCGACTACTTCTTCCCTATTTTGTGGGTCGCTATCGCTACTAGACATGGAATAGAGAAAAATACAGAAAATAAACCAACAAAGAAGGATTTAAGTAAGAATATGTCTTACTTGCGATTAAGGAATAAAGCATATAGGAAATGGCGAATAAGAGGCTTCTAAGTCTTGGGCTCCCCTTTTATGCTTGCAAAATCTCTAAAATGATTTGAAAGGGCGATTTGGGGGCAGTTATATGATATGCAGCGCGAGAATCAAGGGCAGAATTCCCGCGTGGACCAATGACAAACGCTTCGTTTCCTACACCAATTAATGCTGGTTTAGTGTGACGTCATCCTGACGACAGCCTACATCGGCTAGGAAGACAGCTGTACTCCCGCCTAAAGAAGACCACGTGTCGAAAAGATTATTCAAATTTCCAGATCCGACATCAACACTCGAGATGAGTTTCCCTTCGATCTGGGGGGCTTATGATGATACGGGGGTTCACTCCTCCACGTGGAATTATCTGGTTGGTCCAGCTGGCATGTGAAAAGTCTATATTAGTTATATGCATCGGATCGAATACGAGACACACCAGTGAAGACTACAACAACCGGCAGATTCTACCGGTGTCCTACCTCGATCGCCCACGTCGATATGCATCGAGTCGAGACCAAGACTTCCTGTCCAGACACCCGGCCCACCATCCAACAGGTTGCTTGGGCAGGAGGGCATGACCCATTTAAGGGTAATTATGTCAATAGACTAAACCGCCCCAAGTTTAGGGCAGGAAGGGGCATGTGCCTATAAATACATCATTCCAGGAACTACGTAGGGCTTGATTCCTGGATATTCACACAGGATACGTAGGCAATCCAAGATACATTCTTGGACTCAGCCATAAAACACAAAAAACACCACTTTCGTCATAGTTACAGCCGTTCGATCCCTTTACAGCTAATCCTTAGATTACACGTGCCCCTGATTTATCGGTGGTGCATTATTCAGCATCATCAAATTACAAAAATACAACATAGGAAGAACATTCCGGCTCCGATAAGGCGATCAATCTAGCGGAAGTTACAAAGTGTCGGAGAGCATCGTAAATGAAGGTATGCTTCATTATATAGATTTACGTTCTAGAAATTCGATTCTTATAAGAGATGGATATGCAGAATTTGATTGGAAATTAATGATGTAAACGCTGTCGGTTTTCCTTTCGGAGCAATAATTCGAGAATTAGCGGGTATAGATTATATTTCCTGTGAATATATGCATATACACATTTGTACAGTGAGAAAACTGAAAGTATTTGTTGCAGAACTTAGGCTTTGACCCATACAAGCATGCTGTATATGAAGACATAGATGATAGATATAAGTGAATGAATCATTAGTTATTCCAACAATATTTTTTCTTTTCCTTCTTTATAATACATCTCTGATGCATTCCAATCACACGAACTTGCGGCTCTTTTTAAGCAGAAGATGGAGAATGATACACTTAAAGTTTATAGATTTCAAACTCTATTCATTATTTACTATCTTCATTTTTTTTAAACATATATCGATTCCGTCAAATACTTTCATTCACTCCTTCTTATAACATATTTTCCGCCGCCTGAACCTTCCACCATTGTTGATGTGTATCTTCAACTTTGACATATTCTTTAACTCTATTCATCGGGGCATTTTTTTAGGGAAATATAGTCCAAAAGTATAGATTGACTATATTGCGGTACGTTGGGTTTTAGGTAGTGTTAGTTGTTTTAATTTATGTCAAAGCTAATATTTCGGAGTTTTTATATTAGGCGACGATGGCACCGGTTTGTGAACTAAGAATCAAAAGGTCAAATTCTCTTAAGTTTACCTCAAGCCAATGTGAGTCTTTTATTTTGATATAAAGCCAAATGTGTGTTTTCTATTATTTTCAAATATTTTGTATATATATCGAATGAACTTTTAAACTCAGAAGTCATTTTTAAATGATTTCTTTAAAATTGAACGACTGATTGATTTGGTAGTCTGGCATTTTATAAATAAATAAAGCGATACTTGGAATTGACGGATAATACTTTCGCTCGTGTACACGAAAGTTTCAAAGCTCTGGTGGCTAGGGGATTAGAGTTCTCGCTTGGGAGAACGGCTAGTCACCGGTCTCGGGCCTCTTCACTCAAAGTCTTTCCGATAGTAGTTAGAGTCTTTCACTCGTAAGAGTGGGGACGATACCTTTTTCCCGAAGATTCATGCTACTGACCGGAAAGCAAGTGGTGACGGTTGATACGTGGGTCCTGGGGCATGGATAGGGTTGGTTGGAGCCGTGTGGAGGAGGTTTGCAGACGGTGAATGTTGATTCTTTTCCTCGACAATCGGCCGGAGTTGTCGAGCATGGCTGGTTCTCGTGAAGTGCGGTTGAAATCCTTGGGTACATATGGTGTTTGGGCGATGATTTGACTCATAATTAATTTTCTAAATTGGTCTTGTAAAATAAACTCGACATGTTTTCTTTAATCTTTCGTCTTACTATAAAACTTTCAAAATTGACTTATTATAATTTTTTTGCTCCGTCTTTTATTTTAATTTTTCAAGAATTATTTACTAACTCGTTTTGCAAGATTAATAAAGGTTTCATTGCAAATTTTTATAAAAGTTGTTTATATATATATATATATATATATATATATATATATATATATATATATATGACTTGCATGCAATGCTACATTCATACTGAAGTAAAATTTCTTGTGCCTCATTTTCCTTGTTTCTTTGTTTTTTTTTTCTTTTGTATAATTATAAATACAAGTTACAGGTTAATGATCGAGGAGAATGAATATTATAAGAGATGATATTGATCGAGATCCGAGGAAATTGAAATTAATGTTTTTGTTGGTACTTCATTTAATTTTGAGAGCTATTGTAATTTTATGGGTTGTAATATTGTAATGGAAATATTTTATTGAATTGATGTTAAATTGACTAGTGGATTTATTATGTTAAATTGTGGATTAGATTGATTATCTGGGGAATTTTAGTCTAGTTATTGAAGTCACGGCGAGAGCTTCACAACCCCTTCTAAAATGATCCCAGTGGGCCTAGGGATCGAGAGTAGGGTATTACACTACGTGGCTGTGGGTCCATTGTCTCCCCCGTTGACTAGAAAGATGCGGGAAAACTCCCTCCAAATCGTTTTCCTCCATTTTCATCCTTCCAAATATCATCTTCATTCATTCTCATGGACGGACCCAAAGGGAAGACTTGGGTGGGCGCAAATCTCTCTGGATTTAATTTCGATGACACCAAAACCTTATATAACTCTGATCCAAGGCAGTTAGTTTCTTGTCAAAACTTGGCCGAATTCAAATATAGTCTATTAGCACATCCGATCTCCAATTCCTGGTTCCGTAATCATTCTCCACTCATATTCAACCATTGACAAGATTCTCTGACAAATGGGTTTCTTAATCTTCATTTTCTACCTTTTTACTTCACTTATTTCCATACAATCCCAATTTTTTCAGATCAACCTATCGCAAATCCTTCAATTTCATGGATCAACAATTTGCAAACAATAAACACCTTTTCTTATATAGCTGACATCGATTTGAGAGCATCATCATAAGAGGAATCCCAAACAAAAATACGGGAGAACTGAAATGGGGAGGGGCTGACACTCTATTTCCTTATCAACTTAAAACAGGGGAGAAGTTAATAGGCAGCATTTCAGAAGCTAATTGGGCTGAAGGTTTATATTCATACACTGTTACAAATGATGGTGATTTCTTTATATGCTCTTTTCTCATATGACACAAGTTTTGCTCTAAAAACGCAGCCGATATCTCACAAATTATGTTTTTGAGCATTTTTTCTCACATAATCATTTTGTCAGCTTTCTAATCAAGTTCCAAGCTTGAATCTTCAAACTCTGTTCTTCAAGAACGTCGGAATTGATCTGTTGCGAGCCAAGATTCCAATTTGAATCTTCAATTCAGATTTTCCACCTTGTAAAATGACCACCATCGTCTTCAAAATGGGAAAGAATGGCAAAATCAAACCACATAGAAATCAATTTTCGGATTCAGGCAGAAGGTTAAGCAATTTACAGGTTGGGAAGGAAAAAGGGTTGTGATTTACAGGTGGGGTGTAACGTAAATTTCGTGTTAATCCCTGAAAATAATAAAGAAAACACAAAATTGTAATAAATCGAATTTTATTAATTTATAAAATAAAAAGCGGTTACAATCTCTTGAATCCTTTGATTCTCATCTTTAATTGTTGACAATTATTGGACTCCCGGATTTAGCGGAAGATCTTGAATTTGGTTGATTTCCTCTGGATATGGCGGAAGATTTTGACATTGTGGTTGATTACCCCCGAATATGGCGGAAGAAATGGACCTTGGTTGATTCCTCCCGAGTATGGCGGAAGATTTGAATATGTGGTTGTTCTCTCCCGGATATGGCGGAAGATCTTGACTTTGTGGTTGATTTCTCCCTAATAAGGGGGAAGAATGTTTGATTTGGGTAGAGATTTGAGGCAGTGCTTTGACTCACCTTCGCCCTCCTGATTAGGTTGGAAGATCCTCGAAGCTGGTTGAAGAACTCCGGATTTCTTGGTGGATGATCTTCAAGTGATGTTGAAGAACGCCGAATTTAATGGAGAATCCTCAAAGATTGAAAAACACTTGAATGCTCCTTGTGCTCCCTAGATCCCCTCCTTCTTGGTGCTTGAATGCTTGAATGTAGTGCTTGATGCTTCCTCTCCAATCTTGAATCCTTGTGTGCTTCCGTCTTCTGTGTTAATGCTCTGTGTTTTTGTGTTAATGCTCTGTGTTTCTGTGTGTTTGCAAATGACCAAGGCCTCTCTTATTTATAGTGCTGGATGAGTGCCTTTGAAGTAATTCGCATTTAATGCTTTCACACTCATTTAATGTGTTACTCGATTGATTCCCATAATATCCGCGTTTAATGCGTCAGGACTCTCTCGATTGGCTCTAGCAATTTGTACACAATCTCCGCATTTATTATAAATCAATAAAATCTCTAATTAATTGATTTTAAGAGATTTTTATGATTTATTGGTTTTATATTATCTACCAATATTTAATGTTGGAAATAATAAAAAAACCCTAGATTTTATGGCATGTGTAGTATGTGACAAATATAATATGTCACATATATATTTTATATATCTACATAGACATTTAATTATAAATAATTAAATCTCTAAATTTCTAAGAGATTCTAGTTAATCATTTATTTTACATTATTCCCTAATATATATATTTTTTGAGGAAATAATATAAAATAAATTTAACTTAGGACAAATGTATAATGTGACATATATATTATGTCACAAAAAAAAGTTTATACCTACAAATGTCCCCTCGAGACTTGTTGTTGTTCCGGTAAAATTTTACTGTAACGACGAGTCTCGACTTTATAACCCTCTTTTTCAAATTATTTTTCCTTTTTTTTTTTTTGATAATGATGCAGCACACTTTTTTTATTATCTTTTCTCCTTATCTCTTTTTTTTCCCTACGTGGACACAGTAAAAGAAGAAGGAGACCAACCCTTTTCTTTGAGTCGGCTGCGCCTCTTTTTTTTATTTTTTCTTTTTTCTTTTTGTTAAACCAATCAAAACTGGGCAAATTTTGTCCCATATTGCTAAGAAGAGACTTGATTCTTTCCATCTTCTCCTATATAAAGAAACATTCACCTCTCTTTCAAGCACACCAATTCTTCTTCAACCCAAAGGAGTCAAGGAAACTGAGAGTCTCAGGCATTCCTCCTCTTTAGTTGGCTAACTGGCCATGTCGACTGCTGATTGGAAGTCGATTGTCATTGACTTTCGTCTTTCTCATCGGCAGTTGACTAAAAGTCAAATATTTTTTTCCTTGTTTTTTTTTTGCTTAATTATTGTTCCTTGCTTTGCAGGGTAACCGGAGGCCGTTTCGTGGGCGCGAGTGGGATATTTTGTGATACCATCCTGCGTCCGACAAGCAGCTGGTCGAGAGCGCGACTGGGGTACTTTGTGATACCACCCTGCGTTGAAGATCCAGACATTCATCCGGTCGAGGACGCGAGTGGGGTAGTTGGTTGCTCCACCTGCGTAGCAGAGAGATTCAGCCAGTCGAGGACGCGAGTGGGGTAGTTGGTTGTTCCACCCTGCGTAGCAGATCCAGAAACACTTAGCCGGTTCAAGACGCGAGTGGGGTAGTTGGTTGCTCCACCCTGCAGAGCACATCCAGGCAGTCAGAGACACGAGTGGGGTACGTAGTACCACCCTGCGTAGCACATCCGGAGAGGCGAGTGGGGTACTTAGTGACACCACCCTGCGTAACAGATCCAGTCATCCAGCTAGTCAAGGACGCGAGTGAGGTACTTTGTGACACCACCCTGCGTTGAAGATCCAAACATTCAAATGGCAATATTCAAGGAGATTACACGAGACGGTGAGAGATATCTCGTTGTGCTTCATCATGCTCATGCCGCTATAGAGACTGGGATCAAGCTCCGGATATGTCCTTCTATCGAGTTTGATGTTCCGCCTTCCCACGATATCACAGCATCACCGCTTTCTACTGAGCATAGACTTTCACGGGGTGAATCAGTCCATGATGGGAGTCAACTTCACTACACTTTTGTATGTGATCTAGCCCCCGTTTATCACTTTATTGGCATGTTTTGGATAGATTTAGGCCTTTTCAAGAGTAATATCGTGAGTTATATGCACGGGGGGTAAAACTATCACATCGATAGGGAACTCCGTTTTTTTAGCGATATTTGACTCTTTTCCGAGCACTTTTGTCTTGCGGAATTATTGTTAACGGTGATTTTTACGGTTTATATGATTTTATTTCGTGACAATGTCCTTCGTGTTTTACTAATTTTTATAGAAATTTAGGTGTCTAAGTGAAATATTGAAAGAATGCGTATGGAAATCATTAAAGTGCAAAATCGAGCTAATTACGTGGTTTTATTGGTGTTTTCTATCTATATGTATGATTTTACATTTTGCATGTTTTTGCCGTGTTGTAGGTACGCTTGCATGTTATGGAGGAAGCTAAAACGATGTTCACTTGAAGTTTAAATAGAAGGAAGAAGATGCAAGTCAAACTTGGAGTGAAGATACACTTGTTTGAACGTCGTTTGTTTGATCGTCCAACCGGACGGGCGTCCACGAGAAGCAAATCAATTCAAGGAAGAGAGATTTTACCTGGACGAGCGTTCAAAAATGCATGGGACGGGCGTCTTGTCCAGCTCGGCTCGACTCGAAGAAATTTACTTAAAGTGAACGAGCGTCCACCCTACCAGACGTGCGTCCAGAAGATCAGAAAGGATAGACTTGGAATTATCTTTATTTTTATTTATTAGGGTTTAGACTTGCTAATAATAAAACCCTAAGTCAGCAAAACAAGTTATAAAAGGATAGGCATCAGCAGAAAACGAAGGATAATTCATCCTGAAGAAAATCTGCTGCACAGAAACCGAGAAGAGGACACTCGGTCGACCGAGTGCTCTTGCTCGGTCGACCGAGCCATGTTTTATTTTTTTTATTTATTTTGTTTGTTCTTCTGAGATGAGTAGAGGCTGAGGCCAGTTCGAGCAAGCATGTAAAACCGTTTCTGCAACATCTTGATCTCAACTTTGGGATTGTTTTGTGAGTTTTTATTAAAGTTTGTATCTTTATTATGTTTATGTTGTTACGCAATTTATATCGATGGATTATTTCTGTTAATTTGATGAAAATCGTTGTTAGACCTAGATCACCGTAGTAAAGATGGGATTTTCAACCTAAAAATAACGAGAGTTGTTAGGTTAAATTTCTAGGTTGCTAGATTGAGAAATCTTACACCTTTGTTATGGAAGCGTTAATCTTTAAGATCGAGAGATGAAAGATTAATAGGCGAATTATCTACGAGAGTAGAAATTCATACCTTTGATAGGTGAACCACATCTTTATTAAATCTTCACTAAACGATATAGGGTAGAAATTGAGAGTTGCGAGATAGGTGGATCATTGCTTGTTCCTCGTTAACTTAATTGAAAGAATCATTGTGCCTTGTTCTTCGTTGCTAGCTTAGAATTTTATTTTCGTTTTAGTTTATAGAATAGAATTAGTTATTTTAGGTTCGTAATCATATTTCCTGGCTTTGGATTGACAACCCTCTGTCTAGTTTATTGTATTCGTTTTAGTTTTGTTTTGTGTTTTTCATGACAACCTTTAGAAAAATTAAGAACTAGACCAACCTCGATTCCCTGTGATTCGACTCCGGTTGTAGCTACTATACTACGATCCCTGCACTTGGGGTAAACCGGATTTATTTTATTACTTGTTTGTATTCCGTTGATAAAATCCGAGACAAGTTTTTGGCGCCGTTGCCGGGGAACCGGACAGTTGTCTAGTTTTTGTTTTCGTTAGTAATCTAGTTTAGATATTTTGCTTTTAGTTTCTGTTTTTCGTAAGGTAAAAATCATTGTTTCGTTTCTGTTCTTTTAAACGGGCGTCTGGGGTAGTGGACGCCCGTCCGTATAAATTTTTTATAATTCTGGTCGTTTATACCCAGTCAAACGAGCGTCTGGTTATCCAGACGTCCGTCCTGTTCATCTTCTGAGTGACGCCCGTCCGATGTCTGGACGCCCGTCTGACCTCTTTTTCTTTAAAATCTTTTCTCGGTTTTAACCTTTGATTAAAAAGTTAAACAACTAGATTTTGGTATCGGTTTATGCAAACTCGGAGTCAAAAGGGGCCACTACTCTAAACCCCTAACCTCGAGCGGACCATAGTCTGACCAAACAGGAGAAGGCTCCGTTTTGCGGACCTCCCTGACGAAGAGAACATAGTCGATCGAGATATTGAGCGAGATTTAGCTCAAGAGATCGAAAATATAGTCATCATGGCTGCTGAAGATAGACGTACGTTGGCTAACTACGCCATGCCTGGCGTAGTCAAGGTCAACCCGGCTATTGTCCTACCAACCATAAATGCTCAGACCTTCGAACTCAAGCCTGGGCTCATTCAAATGATGCAACATGCATCTATCTTCCACGGTTTTCGATCCGAAAATCCGCGATACACACGCATACACACATTTCTGGAGATATGTGGTACGACTCGCATCCAAGGTGTAAGCGAGGACGCCATTAAGCTGAAATTGTTTCCGTTTTCCTTGAAGGGGGAGGCAAAAGAGTGGTATAACTCTCTCCCTGCTAAATCCATTACCACTTGGGCTGGACTCGAAAAAGAGTTCCTAAGTCAATACTTCCCACTTTCCAAGACAGCCCAATGCCTCAGTGAAATTTTTACATTTTATCAGAAGGAAAACGAGTGATTCTTTGATGCTTGGAAGAGATTCAAATCTTTTCTTCGTAAATGTCCCAATCATGCTATTGACTTGCAGAGGCAAGTCAATACGTTTTTCAGTGGATTGATCGAGCTCACTAAGGGCATGGTCTATAGCTCTTCTGGTGGGGCATTCTTGAGAAAGACACCTGAAGAGGGATGGGCACTATTTGAGGATATTGCCAAGTACAATTACGCCCCCTCCTATCAAGCTATCCAAGCACCTCCTCCTTCTCCCAAGATCGAGGAGGTGAATATCCAAAATCTGATCGCCATGCTGCAAAAACAGATGGCAGCTTCTCAAATTTCTCCTAATCCGATCAATCAGAATCTTTCCCCTCAACAGAGCTCTCAAGTTCTATACTGTGAAAATTGTTGTCAGACTGGCCATATTGTTGGCCAGTGTCAATTTGTTCCCCCTCTGCTTATCAAGTTAATACTGTTCATGACAATGGACAGTATAATCCAGTCACATGTCAGAACTGTGACAATGTGGGACATACATCTCGTTTCTGTCCTTTGAATGGACAGAATGCTGAAGTAAACGCTTTCTCTGGCTAGACCAATCAGAGGTTTAATAATCAATTCTCAGGCCAGAGTAATCCCCAAAACCAGGGTTTCAGCCAGAATCAAAATTTCAATCCAAACTCGAATTTTAATCAAAATCAAAACTTCAATCGAAACCCTACTTACAACCAGAACCAGAACTCCAATTTCTCCAACCAGAATCAAAGGTTCAGTCAGAATTGGCCAAACAATTCTAATTCTACATTTCAGAATCGGTCCAGCCAGCCTTATCCGTAGAACTTCCAAAACTCTCAAGGCCCCTCGCACTCAAGTGATATCCAAGCTGAATGGAGCCTCTTTCGGGAAGAGCAAAACAAAAACATCCAACTCCTGATGAGCACAAACAAGAATCTTGAGAGGCAAATAGGGCAATTGGCTGAACAATTAGCTTCTAGACGCCCAGGGCAGTTGCCCAACTTCACAGAAAAGAATCCAAAGGGTGGTCAAGTTGCTCAGACCGATCTGAATAATAGCCAATGCACTGACCTGGTACCTTCAATTCCGTGCACGGTAGAAGAGAGGCCGGTCACGATGAACTTAAGGTCGATACTCAACTAAGTGGTCCCCTCACCAGGAAACCACTAACCCCTCTGCCCAAATGATAAGGCGGGAGGGAAGTCAGCACCCACGTTCCCCTTGGCCGCAAGAGAATACTCAGTGGTGATCCCCTGATAGGTGAAAAAGTTGGAAGTCCTCAGGTGGCTGAACCCCTGAGGAATGAAGAATCAAGTGAGAGTCAGGAGGCTGACCCCCTGACTAGCAAGAAGAATGAAAAAGCGGTGAGGTGGAAGGACTTGGAAGACAAAGCTGTCAGTTCATCCTCGAAAGCCTTTTACGAGAGTGACTTGAAAAAGCTTCCATTTCCACCTAGAAAAAGCAACATCTCCTTGAATGAGGATAAAAAGTATGAAAAAGTGCTAAACCTTCTGAAAAATACTCAGGTTAATCTTCCATTATCCGAGGTTTTGGTTGAGATGCCTAAGTATACCAAATTCATCAAGGATGTTGTTTCTTCTAAGAAGAAGTTAGCAGACATGGATCGGTTGATTGGTAAGGATTGCTCTATGATCAATTACCAAGATCTACCAACCAAGAGGGGTGACCCTGGGAAATCTGTGCTCACATTGCTGATGGGAGGCCTAGTCTTCCCAAACTCTTTATGTGACCTGGGTGCATCCATAAGCCTGATGCCATTGTCTGTTTGCAAACAGCTTGGGTTAGACAATCTTCTAGAACCCACCACCATGAATCTTCAATTCGCGGATAGATCTTCTAAGAAAGCTGCGGGAATATTAAAGGACGTGTTAGTTCAAATTGATAGATTCACCTTCCCGGTTGGTGCACGTTCGGACATAGAGAAGGATGAGAATGTCCTCTAATTCTTGGAAGACCTTTTCGCATCTGACCGCAGCCCTCATTGACTGTGATGGTGGGCAAGTGACGATACGAGTTGGTGATCAAGAGGTGAGTTACAATGTTTTCAAAGCTAGCCAGAAACCCTCTGAAAGACCGACCGGCTTCTCCATTGACGATATGTCTGATGACTTCAATGATTTCATGGAAAAGCAAGTCATGGCTGTTGCAACTGAATACGAGCGACTAGTTGAGAAGCTGAATAATCATGGTGTGGTGAATCTAGAACAGTTAGAAGCTGAATTTGAGGATGAGTTGTTGAAAGGAGAAGCTTTGGCAGTGGGACCACTAAGTAAACTCAGTGATGTTGAGTTGAAAAGTGGAGATCTTAAATCAAGTTTGGAAGACCCCCCTGCATCTAGTATTGAAGCCGTTGCCTAAACATCTAAAGTATGTGTTTTTAAAAGAAGGTGACAAGCTTACATTAATTATATCTGCCAAGCTGTCTCGATTAGAAGAAATGAAGCTGGTAAACGTCTTAAGGAAAAATGAGAAAGCCTTTGGTTGGCAAGTAGGAGACATCAGAGGGATATCTCCTGACATCTGTATGCATAAAATCAAGACTGACGATGGTGCGAAATGTGTTAGACATTTGGAGGAGGCTCAACCTCATATATGCAAGAGGTGGTCAAGAAGGAAATTATCAAGCTTTTAGATATGGGTATCATATACGCAATCGCGACGATGAGGAATGGGTATCCCATACTCGTAGTTCCCAAGAAGGAGGAATTACTATTGAGAAGAATGAGAAGGAGAAGAAATAGCATTGAGGCTCGTTCATCGTTCTGAGTCGCATTGATTACAGAAAACTTTCGCGGTTTTATGCAAAGCAAAAGATAACAAGTAATAAAATAAAACCGATGTCAACCCCAAGTCACGAAGGCTCGTAGCTATAGTGGTGAAACCGGATCGTATCCGCAGGGACTTGTAATGAAAAAGAGTTTTTGCCTTCGATTTCTTTTATAAAGTTGATGATTATGATCTCGGATTTTCAATTAACAAACTAAGGTAGCAAACGTGAAAATAAATAAAACTACGATAATAAAAATTTATAATTTAAAACAACTAGAACGCACCGATGATCCACCACCCCACCGAAAATAACAAGAAAGACACATATTCATTCGTAAGTTCTTGGATTATTATCTGCTAAAGAGGCATTTTCCTTTCGGTTCATCGCCTTTTAATTAGTTCACCACTCTCGGTACAACTAAAGCATTTACGGATCAAAGATATGGATATAAATCCTAATCTGACAACATTCACCCTCAACTTACGTATGTTGGAAGAATATTATCATTCTCCTTCACGGTAATCTACGAATTTATCAACTATCGTATCTAAATTCGATTAGCATGCAACATAAATATAGATCATACAAATTGCACATAAACAATTCAAACATGAAGGAAGAACAAGAAACTCACTAGAACAAATGAAAACGAAATCCTTGTTTATTCCGGTGATGGTGGCTTCACAAAGGTGGTTCTAGCTTAGAGACCTTAGCCAATCATCCTCGATTATGATTTCGAATCAGGGCGTAGCTCCAAAGATTACAACAAGATTACTATTCTAATTTATTCTCGGCATAACGCCTACAGAGTATTTACATAAAAGACGGCGAAAAAGTAAAAGCTTGGCCAAAAGTGACCAAGGAGGGGCAAGGAAGATGGATGGAAATGGAGGAGTATATATAGGAGAGATTGTATAAGGATAGGTTCATTTGGGGAGGTAAGAAGTTAGTTAAAAGGAGGTAGTATTTGGGGAGGTTGGAAGTTTGTTATGGAGGTAATGATGAGTTAGCATGTGAAGGTGATCTTGGAGAATATTTGCCATCATTAGTCTTCACATGGAGGTGGTGAGTCATGTAGGAGCATGTGAAGGTTGTTAGGAGAAATCATTACATGCCACATGCAAGTAACATGCAAGGAATATGCTAGGAATATGTAGAAAATATCCAAGATATTTTTGCTAGCCAAGATGCATGTGAGAGGTGATGATTAGTTAAACATGTGAAGGTGATGAGTCATGCAAGAGTTAGTTACAAGCATGTTACTACTCATCATTACACCCCACATGCATCAATTGAGCCAAAAATATCTCCGGTTCGTCCCGAAGTTCCAAAGTGATTCGGTAAAAAATCATAACTTGAGTTGTAGACCTCCGATTGACGTGATTCAAAATGCGTTGGAAAGCTCATTTTAGTATCTACAACTTTCGTCAAGAACTCTTCCCTGAAAATGCCTCTAAGTCGGGTCAACTTTCCATCGAAAACAGACTACGGTAGAAGTGCGTTGGAAAAATTTGATCCGTTTTGAACTCGTAAGCTTGTGGCATCTTCTTCTATCCCTTCAATCTTTTAGGCCCCAAAACATATTGTTAATGTGATATTTTGAAAACCTTGGTCACCAAGTTTGGGCGAATCGAATCAAGCTTTCTTTATTCGAATCGAGCTTTCATCATAATTTTCATCCGATCTTCGTTTAAGCTCCTAATTTAACATGCAAGCGCATCTACATTCATGATAACATCGTGCAAAATGTAACATCTCATATCTAAAGATATTTATCCAATAAAATCACATAATTAACACAAATTTGCACTTAACCACTTTTAAAACTCATTTGCTCAATAATTCTATTAAACCCTTAATTTCTATGCAAATTATACGAATATGGAGGAAATCGTTATAAAATATAACGTTATAAATCATGTAAAATCACCCTAAACAACTCCCCCACACTTAGCTTTTGCTCGTCCCGAGCAAAACAAAACAAGAATCAAGGCTCGAAAAGATAGACACCTCAAAGAAATACAACATATATTCAATAAATCGAGGTTCACCCTGGTGTGTGTGCATAGCCATAGAAAACTTCCACTAAGTCCAAACTCGAAAATTTCAAGCAACTAGCAAATACCCCTTCAAATTAGTAACAAATGATACTTATAAGTGTACCTACAAAACGTGACATATCCTCGAAAAGAATGATAGAATATATCTAGGGCCTTTCGATATACTCAGAGGATAATCCTACAACATATATCATCACATTATACTTTGGGGATAAGGTATACGATAACTAAGTCCTTAACTTATTCATAATAAAAAAAAAAAAAATTTGATTTTTATTTCACTTTTTTTTTTTTTTTCAACACACATCGAATGAGCTTTTGCCCGTCATACTAGAATAGGACATTTCGAGATAATCCCTATCTACTCAAATCATAAGGCGCTTTTTTTTCTAATCGTCGTGAGCTTTTGGTCATCATAGTGGTATAGGACATTTCGAGATAATGCCCTACCGCACTCAAATCATCGACCACTTTACACACACACAATTGATTACTTTTTTCGAGATTTACGCGGCGTGGTTAACATGCTAAAAGCAATTCAAACCTCTTGAGCATAACACCTCAAGCAATGATTTATTTGTTAATTATTGTGCAAGAACATTAGTTATGTTTCACTTATCACATTCAAACGTTCAGATATTTCACAATATATCATACTCGGCTATAAACACAAACTATCATAATTCTCACGATACGTACGTTAGCACTAAGCACATGACTTATAAGATAATCAAAAATCACTAATCAAAAAGGGTATAGCTTTATAATTTAGCTCATCATTCACTATGGCTCGTGAAAAATATATTGGTGAAACAACTAACTTATCGAACATACGGAATATAGCATTAATGACTATAAAAACCGAACAAAGATATGCATTGTTTACTCGGGACTAAACAAAAATTTGAAAATTTAGCCCATTTAGCATAGAATCAAAATAATTTAAGCAAATGGTAGATACACATAAACCGATCCCTCCCCCACACTTAAATCACAACATGTCCTCAGGTTGTGCAGAATGTAAAAAGAAAAAGAACACTTAGCCGATTGTGGTTCGAAAGTGGCAATTCGGAAGTGGCCTAGAATCGACTCGAAATGCTCGATGAAAGCGATGAGATCGTGGACCATCCACCGGAAAACGGCATCATCTGAAACTCACAAATGCTATCGCAAAAAACCTTGCACATCATGGGAAAACAAGACGTACCTCGGGGATAGGGGCACAAAAGATGATAGACAAGGCAACATCATGGAATAAAGATGAAATAAACTATAGACAAAAAGGAAAAGATGTCTAGGTTACCGTCCCAGTAGGGCTTAATTATAGTCGGGAGCTCGACTAGACAATAAAATTTCAACTCGGTCACTTTGAATTTCCTATTCCCTTAGTTGCATAGTAGTTGAATTAATACATGTCACACATTATTTGAAAATTTAAATCGAGACTAGGTCATGATATGAAATATGTGACAAAGTATTAACTATGAGTCTTTTATACCCAGATCCTCAAGGTTATTTCAAATTGTTCTAACAACCTAAATCTAAGAAATGATGCATTTGAATTTTTCTTTGTACTCCTCGGGATTTTCGGATAACCTCCTAATCGCTCCTTTAAATGACATTCAAACATTCATCCCGAGACTTGGTGAAACAAAATGAAAATCAATCCGAAGTATTAGAAAACTATTATCCAAAGTATGAGTAAAGTATAATGCAAAATGTAGAGTTTTTGTTTTTTTTTTTTTTTTTTTTTTTTTTTTTAAACGGGTTGCCTCCCGGTAGCGCTTTTGGTTAATGTCGTTTGCTCGACAACCCAAAAATTTTCAACCCGGGTCAGGCCAGTGAGGCCTCTTTCCGGAATCATTCTTGATTTCCTCGGGTCAATAGTATGGATCCCACAAAAACAAAGTCTCGCCAACGTATTGGCCATATCAAGAAACTTCAGTATCCACTTTGTTCCTATGGTTCTTCTCTTCTTCTTTTAGATTTCGGTTCCACAAGTCGAGGTGTATCATCGGAATCACAATATCATCAAAGAATTCACGAGACGTAAATCATCGGGTTCCAAAAGATCGGAGTCGCCTTGACTAGGGACGTCGTTTAGATGGAAAACCACCGGTCGTTCTTTTGTTGACCAATATAGTGTTTCAACCGATGACCATTCACTCTGAACAACTCTCCTCGCTTATTTTTCAATTCGACGGCTCCACTAGGGAAAACTCGAGAAATTTCAAAGGGCCGGACCAACGGGTGCGTAGCTTACCAGAAACAGATGTAACCTGGTATTATATAGTAAAACCCATTCGCCTCTTTGAATTCTCTATGCTTGATTTTCTTGTCGTGAAGAAGTTTAGTCCTTTCCTTCTCGATTCTTGAGCTCTCGTAGGCCTGGAGTCTCGAACTCATCAAGCTCCCAGAATCGCAACAATCGCTTTTCTCGCATAACCGGCCGTCGAAGTTCAAGAATTTAATAGCCCGAATGCTCGTGTGCTCAAGCTCGATTGGCAGGTGGCAGGCCTTACCATAAACCATCTGAAACGGAGATGTGCCGATAGGAGTTTTGAAAGCTGTCCTGTAGGCCCAGAGTACATCATCCAGTTTACGCTCCATCATCTCTATGAGAGTTCACCGTCTTCTCAAGAATGCTTTTCGTGCTTCGGTTACTTACTTCAACTTGTCCACTGCCTGAGGGGTGATAAGGGTAGCAGCTTTGTGTTTCACCCCATATCGTTCTAAAATCTTTTCTAATGGAGTATTGCAGAAGTGAGTTCCCTCATCACTGATGAGAGCTCGTGGACAACCAAACCGTGTAAAAATGTTTTTCCTCAGGAAGCTCTTGACCACCTTGTGGTCATTCCGCGGTGTTGCTATTGCCTCTACCCACTTTGACACGTAGTCGACGCAGACCAGAATGTACTTGTTCCCATACGAGGATGGAAACGGTCCCATGAAGTCAATACCCCATACGTCAAAAACCTCACATTGTTGGATGGGATGGAGAGGCATGTCCATTCGCCGAGAAAGTTTACGGTCTTGCCGGCACCGGTCACACCCTTTTACAAAACTCTCTGTATCCTTAAAAATTGTCGGCCAGTAGAAACCGGACTGAAAAATCTTCGCAGCAGTCTTCCCAACTCCATAATGACCTCCCACAGGTCCGTCATGGCATTGCTCCATAATGTCCCTCTGCTCGAACTCAGGGACACACCTACGGAGTAATCCATCCATGCAACGCTTGAAGAGAATAGGGTCGTCCCACACATAATAGTTCAAATCCGAAAAGAATTTCTTCTTTGGCGATATGTCGTCGTCGTAGTCCGAGATATCGCTCAAGAAGTTTGCAAAGGTGCAAACCAAGGAGAACCTTTTTCAGTACGGGCAGGAGTAACCTCGCACGCATCAATGGTCATGAGTTGTTCAGTTGGAAAATCAATTCCAATTTCATCCGACTCTACCTGAGGATCATCGGTCAGCCGAGACATGTGATCAGCTACCACATTCTCGCTACCTTTCTTGTCCCGGATATGAACATCAAACTCTTGTAAAATCAAGATCCATCTCAACAAACGAGGCTTGGCATCAGCCTTGTTTAACAGATATTTCAACGCAGAAATGGTCTGCATCCGCATCGTGACTTCCGACCCAAGCAAATAGCTTCTAAATTTATCCATGGCAAAAACTACTGCCAACAACTCCTTCTCAGTTGTTGCATAATTTACTTGCGTTGGGTTTAAAGTGTGACTAGCGTAGTAGATGGGTTGGAACCTTCCGTCCACTCTCTGACCTAACACCGCACCGACTGCATAATTAGAAGCATCACACATAAGCTCGAAGGGAGCTTTCCAGTCGGGTGCTATAAGAATTGGCGAGGTAACCAACTTGTCTTTTAATTCTTTAAACGCTCTTTCACATTCAGGGGTAAAAACAAACTTCACATCCTCTCTTAAGAGAGTTGACAAAGGCTTGGCTATCTTAGAAAAGTCTTTAATGAACCGCCTATAGAATCCAACATGACCCAAGAATCCTCTTACTTCTCTTACAGTTTTGGGGTATGTCATTTTTTCAATAGCTTTTACCTTCGCTTTGTCAACCTCTATACCTTCTTTGGACACTTTGTGTCCCGAACAATTCCTTCTTCCACCATTAGGTGGCACTTCTCCCAATTTAAGACTAAGTCCTTCTCTGCATGCACCGACGTAACTTTATCAAGATTGTGTAAACAGTAGTCGAAACTGTCCCCGAATACAGAGAAGTCATCCATAAAAATTTCCATCACCTTCTCCACTAAACCATTGAAGATAGCCAGCATACATCTTTGAAATGTAGCCGGTGCATTGCAGAGACCAAATGGCATTCTTCGGTAAGCGAAGGTACCAGAGGGGCAGGTGAAGGTAGTCTTTTCTTGATCAGTGGGGTCGATAGCTATCTGAAAGTATCCAGAATAGCCATCCAAAAAACAATAAAATTGCTTGCCACTAAGCCTCTCAAGGAGCTGGTCAATGAATGGCAAAGGGAAGTGGTCTTTTAGAGTTACCTCATTTAGTCTTCTGTAGTCGATGCAAACTCTATAACCAGTGACTTGTCGTAAGGCAATCTCTTCCCCCTTTTCATTCTTTTCAATAGTTATCCCTCCTTTCTTTGGCACCACCTGAGTGGGGCTTACCCATTCACTATCGGCTATTGGGTAGATGATACCCATGTCAAGCAATTTGATGATTTCCTTCTTAACGATTTCCTGCATGTGAGGTTTAGCCTTCTCTCGAGGTCAGTCGCACCTTCTTCGATCCTCAACAATCCCGATCTTATGCATACAGATATCGTGGCTTATCCCCTTAATATCTCCCACTTGCCAACCAAAGCGAGATATTATCTTGCAAAGACTTTGATAAGCTTTTCTTCCTCCTTCGGTTCTAACTTAGATGAAATGATCAAATGGAGCTTATCACCGTCCCTCGAGAAATGTATTTCAAGTGTTGAGGCAAGGGTTTCAACACTAAATCGACGGTGGCTTCTCCACACTTGGTCTCAATTTATCTCCCTTAAGCTCTAGATCTCCAAGCTTATTATAAGGGCTCACAAGCATCATGGCCTCCCAAACAGACAGGGGCCTCATCTCCTTTTGCAAATCTGGGCATATCACCATGCCTCTCCTCATCTTCTTTCCTACCACCTCGTGGTAATCGTAACTTTCCTTGTCAATCTCTTCTAAAAATTTTATCCACTCCTCATTAGTCCAAGTTGCGTATAGTCTATTGAATTCTTCCTCATCCCAACTACCCATGAACACTTGTTTATCATACTCATCGCTGAAATCGTCCTCAATAGCTAAACAAGTGTCACCGGGACGGGTGCTTCAACGCATTGCCCACATTGAACTTTATGCTCTCATCCTCCAAATGTAGGGTTACTTCGCCACCGTAGGAATCTAGTAAGGCACGGGCGGTTGCAAGAAAAGGTCTTCCAAGGATCAAGGGGTTTTCTCATCATTGGTCATATCCATGATTACCCAATCACCGGGTATATGAAGTTTTTAACCTTGACCAACACATCTTCTACAATTCCCTTGCATATTTCACACTTCTATCTGCAAGTTGAAGAGAAATAGGTTTAAGCGTAATAGATTGATCCAATCCAAGAGATTGGAAGATTGACGAGACATCGAGTTGATTGATGCTCCCGAATCGCATAGAACATTGTGGAAATCCTGCTCCCGATAGTACATGAAATCGTAAATCTACCAGGGTCGACACTTCACGGAAGTTTAGTCTGGCTGATTGGCCGAGCATTCTCCATTCAATACTATGTGCTCGAGCTCTTGGAGCTTCTTTTTCAACTCATCAAGCGTCCTTTATAAACTTTGTATACTTTGGCATTCCTATCAAAAGATCAACTAATGGAATGTTTGCCTCAAGATTCTTGAGCAAGTCGATAACCTTCTTATATTCTTTATCGATCATTAATGACAAATTTGACTTGTTCTTGTTAGGTGGGTAAGGAGATCAAAGAAAAAGTCTTCCTCAAGAAAGTGCTTCTTTGCCGTCTTATCATTGATTGCTTTGTCTTCCCTATCCTTCCACCTCACATGCTTCCTGAGAACACAACTTAGATTCGACTTCTTCTCAAGATTCTTCTCTTTATCATCGGTATTCTCAACTTCCACATTTTCTTCGAACTTTTCTCTTTCACTTGGATCAATAGTAGTCCCAACATCTTTCTCGAGAGAACAAAGATCTTCCCCTCTCTGCGTCTCTCGCTTTCGCAGGAGAGGGGCTACTGCTTTCCTGGTTGGCCTGACCGCCAACCGCTTTCCCACTCCTCGATTTATTGCATTCAACTCATCCCGACCATAGCTCCATGGTGCGCAGACGGATCGGTGCACGTATTCTCGATCATTCTCGACCAAGTTAACCCTCGGGGTTCTTCTCGATAAAACTCGGCACCGACCTTGAGGTCGACTTGCTTGCTTGCCTCGAAAGTCATCCCCATTTGCACCTCCAAATTCCTCACTGTACTTGTCAGAGTACTTAATGCATTTGCCAAGATCTGAAATGATTGATTCTGATTTTGATTTTGATTTTGATCTTGATTTACCGGTGGATTGGTGTTCCATGCCGGTCGAGAGTTGAATTGAAAATTGCTTTGATTAGGCCTGGGGATCAAATCGATGGGGTTTGATGCCCCGGAATGGTCACTCCATCGGAAACCAGGGTGGTTCCGGTTATAATTGAACCTCGAGTGTTTTGATTCTCGACCAAGGTCGATAATTTTGAAAATTGAATGCATTCACCTCCTCTGAATGCAACAAAAGATGACACTGATGGAATGTGTGCCCAACGGTATCGCAATTTTGACAAACAACATTGTTTTGAACAGCTTTGACCTGAGAGATCGGGTCAAGTTGGCATTGATTACTACGATGGCCTTGGCCATGGCAGTTGTCACACACAAGCACTTGAACATTCATTGCTGTTACTTGCTTCTGTAGTGCGGCCAACTGAGCTTTTAGAGACGTGGTCTCATCTACCTCATACTTCCCTGCAGTCGAGCTTTTCTGATTGGACGCACCTGCATAGGTAGGGGCATAATTATACTTTGCAATATCTTCAAACAACATCCATCCCTCATTAGGTGTCTTTCTCAGAAATGCACCTCCCGCAGAACTATTCACCATCCCCTTAGTCAATTCAGTCAAACCACTGTAGAAAGTGTTGATCAATCTTTGTTTGTCCAAATTTACGGTGGGGGGGCACTTTCTCAAGAGAGTCTTAAATCGTTTCCACGCATCGTAAAATGATTCCTTCTCGGATTGCACAAAAGTGAATATCTGATTCAGAAGATGAGCCGTCTTTGCAGGTGGAAAGTACTGGCTCAGAAATTCTTTCTCCAACTCCTCCCACGAAGTAATGGATTCGACCGTAAGGATTTATACCATTCTTTTGCTTCTCCCTTCAGTTGAGAGAAGGAAAAGTTTCATTTTCGTATGTCCTCGGTGACCCCTTTGATTAAAATAGTCCCGCATTTACGATTCTAGAAATGAGTGAATATGATCGTCAAGGGTCCTCGATGGAAAATCCATGGAATGTGGAACCTCTCACCGATTGATTAAAGAAGTTTTGAGTTCGAATTATCGGCCGTGATTTCGGAATCACGACCGCAGGATTAACTTTCACAATAGATGGCATGGCAAAGTCTGCCAATGTCCGTTGATCTGCCATTTCCTCAACCTGGGCTCCTCCTTGAGCTTCTCCCTCAGCGTATCCTTCAGGATCGTTTCCTTCCGTGGTTCCCTCGTCCGTCGGTCCAGTGAGCCGAACCAAACGTCTGTTTGGTCGAGCGATGGTTCGCTCTATTTCCGGATTATACAAAAGTGGTCCCCCGTGAGTTCGAGTTTGCATAAACTACGTTTGGGCACCAACACCTAAATCACGAGGTTTCGGGATTTTTATTCCTTATGTTTCCTCAGTGGGGGATTCACCGAGAATCCATCACCCAACCTCGTTGATTGAAAAGTGTTCCTTGGCTCTTTTCTCTGCTTCTCGGTAATTACCGAATCCACTCGGTATTTGTCGTTAATTTTTTAATTTTTTTAATTTTTTTTTTTTTTAGATTAAAAAAACTATACTAAAACAGCTCAAAAAAAGTGTCTAAACAAATGTATGCAGAAAATGTAATACTATAAAAACTAATACGAGCGAAAACGAACGAAAAGAAAATATTTTTTTTCTCTCTCTCGGTAATTACCGAAAGATATTTTTATTTTTTTTTTTTATTTATTTTTTTTTTTTTAAGGAAAACAGATAACTTAGTTGACAACAAAACCGAAAACGAAAATTTTCCGTGCCAGGTCCCCGGCAACGGCGCCAAAAACTTGTTCGCGGTTTTATGCAAAGCAAAAGATAACAAGTAATAAAATAAAACCGATGTCAACCCCAAGTCGCGAAGGCTCGCACTATAGTGGTGAAACCGGATCGTATCCGCAGGACTTGTACGAAAAAGAGTTTTTGCCTTCGATTTCTTTTATAAAGTTGATGATTATGATCTCGGATTTTCAATTAACAAACTAAGGTAGCAAACGTGAAAATAAATAAAACTACGATAATAAAAATTTATAATTTAAAACAACTAGAACGCACCGATGATCCACCACCCCACCGAAAATAACAAGAAAGACACATATTCATTCGTAAGTTCTTGGATTATTATCTCACTAAAGAGGCATTTTCCTTTCGGTTCATCGCCTTTTAATTAGTTCACCACTCTCGGTACAACTAAAGCATTTACGGATCAAAGATATGGATATAAATCCTAATCTGACAACATTCACCCTCAACTTACGTATGTTGGAAGAATATTATCATTCTCCTTCACGGTAATCTACGAATTTATCAACTATCGTATCTAAATTCGATTAGCATGCAACATAAATATAGATCATACAAATTGCACATAAACAATTCAAACATGAAGGAAGAACAAGAAACTCACTAGAACAAATGAAAACGAAATCCTTGTTTATTCCGGTGATGGTGGCTTCACAAAGGTGGTTCTAGCTTAGAGACCTTAGCCAATCATCCTCGATTATGATTTCGAGATCGGGGTCGTAGCTCCAAAGATTACAACAATTATTACTATTCTAATTTATTCTCGCATAACGCCTACAGAGTATTTACATAAAAGACGGGAAAAGTAAAAGCTTGGCCAAAAGTGACCAAGGAGGGGCAAGGAAGATGGATGGAAATGGAGGAGTATATATAGGAGAGATTGTATAAGGATAGTTTCATTTGGGGAGGTAAGAAGTTAGTTAAAAGGGAGGTAGTATTTGGGGGAGGTTGGAAGTTTGTTATGGAGGTAATGATGAGTTAGCATGTGAAGGTGATCTTGGAGAATATTTGCCATCATTAGTCTTCACATGGAGGTGGTGAGTCATGTAGGAGCATTGATTGCGGTCTGATCAGGTTATAAATTTATTTTACTTGACCACCAAATACTAGCAATAGCACTAGGTACATCATAGCATAGCGATGGTGAATCAAGGTCGATCCCTCAGGGAATCAAAATGTGGACCCTAGGTTTAAATAATTAACTCACCTAATTCGTTATTGAACAACGGTCTAAGACCAACATAGAAGACAAAATAAAATAAACAGACTCAAACCTAAAAGATACACATGTAATTAACCTTCCAATTATCAACGTTATCGTTTGGACCAAGACAACTTATATAAGATAACCTAACTCATTTCTTCGTCAATCTAACTGGTGTATTCATATTTAATTGGCTACGGAGTCATCCCCTTAACTTGACTTAGCACCGGTTAGGTTACTAGATCACTGTGGTATTGTTACGTGACTTCACCTTTTGGGTATCCATCTCATATAACTCACACGCTCAATATTCTAAGGATGCCGATATTAACCGTACACCTCGCTTAGGCAACATTCCTATGGTTAGGCGTACTTCCTAAACGATCGCTCAAGCCTCGTCTATTAACAATTACTGGGTAAGTCTCTTATTAATCTACGATTCACGTATGACTAGGTGTCGACAATTCCCTAATACAAAACTAATCTAGATCTTGCTGAAAGTCCCGAAAGATCGTTCGTGAGCCGAACTAGACGTCTTATATTGGTATTTCCTAATAATACGCTAATGAAAAACTGACGAGCGACGTAGCCGTAGCCATACCTACTGAGAAAGTAAATTCAACTAGATTAGACCCACCATAAAGACGTGGCGGTTAAATCGATGACACTAGGGGCTCGGTCGACCGAGTGCAGAGGCTCGGTCGACCGAACGGCTCTGTTCGGTCACCGGGCGAACTCGACCCTAATTACATCCTAGAACCAACCTCTCGGCGTTTCCTCATACGAATGTAGTTGAGCGACAATTGTGACATCACTTATATAAACTATCATAGATACACAGTAATTAAATCACATAGAGTCATGAATAAATCTAGATTATGACGTAGGTCATGGGACCCTTATAGACGAGGTGTCACCACCTCCTAACGTCATAGCCGAGATTCACATCATCTAGCTATGTTTAATTAATTCAAACGATAAGAACATAATTGGAAGAATTAATTACTTGAAAATAAAACATGAAGATTAAGGGCTTACATTGTTGCAGCCCTAACTTGCTGAAAAACTCTCAATGTGTAGTTCTCTTTTTATCAATGATTAAAATCAATATATGAATGAATAATACTAATGACAATGTGCTTATATAGAGCTCAAAACCGACTTAGAAACCGACTAAGGATCGGATTCCCTAAACCCTAACCGACTTAATTAATACTATTTGGGTGTCTTTGGGCTCTAAGCCTACTCGGTCGACCGAATGGTCGGGCTCGGCCGACCGAGCCTTCACTTCTCTTGGGCTTTGTCTTCTATCTTCTGCTTTGGCTCTGCATTGTCCTGGATCTTTAATTCCTTCTCCGTAGTCCGTCCATAATGCTCACCGCATTTGTCATATAAAAACATGGTTTGTAATACCAAATAATGCAATAAACAATCGAAATGCGAGAATAACGAATCGTAACTCGGGTATCACGCAAATTAGGCATATTACGACTTATTATCTCTACATTAATGCTCTTTCAACCTAGAATTTGGGATAAAGATCATAGAATAACGGGTACAATTTGACCGTCATCAATTACCCCCACTTAGCCTTTGATCGTCCCAGCAAAGTATCAATAAGTTATTCCCATATAATCATTTTCCAATGGTCAAATTATACTAACACAAGAAGCTCGAATCAACTCATGTTGTTTATGCTCATAAGATATCCATTATTCATTACTCACTATGAATCGAGGTGATGTGTGCATGTGCATTAGTTGTATATGAATGTAGCAAGATTAGAGTTTATGCTAACTTCAAATCTCAACCTACCAACATCGAGATTCATACTCCTTATGCCTCGCAATGGTTAAAGCACTAGAACAATAAGCAAGAGCGTATCTACAGGGTTTTTGGACTTGGAGACCGAGTACTACTCAAAGCCTCTTAAAGAGTTGAATATTCTTTTCATGTCTTCATATTTTTCAAATACTATCAATCTCAAGGAAGAAAACCTTTTAGAGTATCCCCTATCTTAGATCATGCATAGCATTGAATATTACCACAAGCGGGGCTACTTTGGTAATGTTACTACAAGCCCAAAGTGTTTAACATTTTGCTAAAACACAGTGCGTCTCAAGCTTATTATTCCGCTTCTATTGGCAAGAATATCGAATACATCACAGATAGATATTGACACTAAGTTTACATAACCAATCATCTATGCAATGTACACATAAAATTCTACATTTTTATTATAAGCGCAATATTCATCGATTCATTTATTGAGTAATTGAATAATAAATAACTACTCAACAACATATAACATGAATATCATTAAGTTTACTAGAATTGTATCGCAAAAGTATAAAGTGATCATGTACTCATGAACCATGGTTCTTTCCTTATTAAATACAATATTCGGGACCTCACAAAAGTAAATGGGATTCTATGTTCAAAAGTTTAAATTTTACTCATTTATTATATTATTTGATATAAAGAAGCTTATTCGAGCAAGCTAAGTGATCTAAGTGACTCATACTTCACTTAAACCATGCATTGTCCTCAATGTATAACAATAAAGAGCAAAAATAGGAACTTAGCTCGGATAAGCACGGAACGGAACAAGTCGTGGGGAACTCCGAAGAATTGGGACAGACAAATACAGTTACCAACTGCGATAAAATGCAACCTCTGCAACAAACATCTTTAACACAAAACTTTACGCGTTACAGGGTTAGTCCAGAAAAATATAATCATGTCAAGTGGCCCGTAAAAGGTATAATAATTTCCTTAAACATATTTAAGCCCATACTGAATAATTATAGTGAAAATAATGCACAAAGATCCAACACACTAAATAAGACAAATTTTATTCATTAGGGAAATGAAAAACGAACTCCATACAACACACTTAACTTATTGGTACAACGAAATCAAACACATTGATAAAGAGAAAATTAAAAGATCACACAGACACAGATGCTTAGTTCGAAGGTATATCGTTCAGATCAGTGAAAGCTAATGGAAGAACATTAGGATCCGCTTCAGGAAAATCTTGGAATTGTGCATCGTCATCCCCTGGACCGTCATCATCAGGGTGCACAAAAGGTGGTGCCACGAATCCAAAGAAAGGATAGGCATGGGCCTAACATAAGAGTCACCGCTTAGCACCGGGCACTCACCGCTTCTCACAAAATGAAGTGATCAATGAACCATAGGCAGCATGATGTGTCTAGGCTTGCGGGCATCGGCGATCATCTCGAACGCATAAGTGCCCCAATATTAACCGCCATCCTCTCTCCAACCAAGACATCAGGCGTAGCATGTGCATAATATATCGTAGACACATGCTTAGCCGAATAATGTTAGAACGGATAAGCCTGTAAGCACTTGTCTTCCCATCGCCAAAATATGGCTCCTCAAAAGTGCGAGCGACTTCTCTCTATTGTCCATGCTATCCCGAGATGGGCACCAACCTCCTCCAACCACGCATCGACTCATCAAACGTGATGGTGTACTCGCTCTTCCTCCGGGTATCGAGACCATAATAATTATTAATCGTCCCGGAGTAATAACAATGGACTTGCCACGAACTTGGACTAAATTCGTGTGGGTGAACGCGTAAATAAGAATAAAATTCTCTTACCCAGTCGACATTGACTTGGCCAGGTGGCGCAACAACCTCTTGCCACTGATAGTAGTCCACGAGATCGAACAGCTCTTGACCGCAGTTGGTCAAATCTAATCCTCGAGCCCGGTGTACCGGCGAGTTGTTGAAGAAATTCCGATAAACCGAAAATACTTCTTGGCTAGCGAATTGCGGTACCCCGTTGATCAAAGGAATGGCATCGTCGACTGCTACAAAATGGGCGGAGGATCTGCGTCTTGGTGGCATAACTGCAGAACTGGAACAGGGCACGCTGACAGAATGATGCAGCAGCTGGAAGCTCTCGGTCGACCGAGAGAAGGGCCTCGGTTGACCGAGCAGATAAGTTCGGTCGACCGAACTGATGAAGCTTTGCTGCTGAGGTTCAGGTCTTCCCTGTGACAGCCTGGGTTGGATAATCCTTCAGAGACACGAACAGGCAAAAATTGTGATATTTGAGGGGACCATTTAGATTACTATCCCCAATTTTTGGATGGAAGTGATGAGAAAAATAAGAAATGGAAATTTATGGAGAGAAAGGAAAAAGAAAATTTGGGATTTGGAGAAGATGAAGATGGTTTGGTGTGAGAATGAGGAAGAGAAAAAAGAAAGAGGTTTAAATAGAAAGATGTGGAAAGTGAAAGGTTTGAAATGGTGAAAGGTGATTGGTGGAGATAGAAAGGCAAGGATTGAGGAGTGGAATGGTTTTGTTGGAGGAATAAATTAATGGAGAAAATGAAAAGGTGTATTGGGGAATGAAAAATTGGGATGTGTAAAAATAAATGATAGTTGACCTCCTCAATTTGATACACACGAATTTTTGCAAAGTAGAACACATAAGTCTATCAAAATTATTATGTCACAAATTGAAAAATCCTTAACAAGAAAATTGAATAATCCAACCACAACCCATTAACATATAAATCTTCACTTTTTCCAATAATACAAATTTCAAACTCAAAGATCTTTTCATCAATTTCTCATCATCAATACACTTTATAATGATTTCGCTGCCTACACTACTTCACGTTAAAATGATTCGAGTAAAAAAAAACTTTTTGCACATCCGTAACCCAATGGTCATTGGAACACGGCAAAAATAAAAAAAACTCTCGTCATTCTACGTTACTTTTATTCCTAACGAAAAAATTAATTAAAAATAAAAAGAAAATTAAAAAATGAACTAAAATGAAATGAAACAAGAATAATTCTAAATTTCTGAGTCTATAGCTCGACTTCCAAAATCATCACTCCTAAACACTGCCCTTGACTCGCCAGGCTTTCACCCGGCCACTTTCACGAAAAAAGTTTGGCCGTCTTTTCTGAGTGCCCTTCCTTTGGATTTCACCCAATGAAAAGACAATCGAATTGACCATCCAGAAAAGCGCTACTTTTGGATTTGTCTCGATTTCGATGAGCTTTTGTTACTGAACTCTCCTAGTTCGTTTTTTGCTCTGGTCCTCCTATCCTTAGGTAGGTCTCTACAACCGATATTGGTAAGAAGTGGCGCGCAGCCGAATCGACCTATCCCGACTTAGAATAGTAAGGACTTCCTTCTCATCTTTATCCTCGACATTATCATCAAAGATCCTTCCCTAACCCTTGAATGGCATCAAGCTTCTCCGAACCAACTACTTCTAACACATTCACACTTACCGGTGCACAGAAAATTTGGATTTGTTATCCCATAACACTCAGAACCCTTGGCGTCAAACAATACTATCTCATGTCCGGTCATCCGTATGAAGGCTCTAGCGGTGTTGATAAACGACCTACCCAAAATGATTGGGCATTCGGATGTTCCTCGATTTCCATTACCATTATGTCTATCTTAAACCGTAATTGCCCCACACCAATAATCATGTTGTTCGGTCTCCCACATGATTGTCCTAGTTCCATCCGCTAATCTAACTTGGAGCGGGGTGTTAGTGGGTGTTAAAATGAAATTCCTATCACAAAGGCTTTTAGGAAAGATATTAAGGCTTGAACCGAATCAATCAAGGCTAAACCTAGATGGGTTTGTTCTAGGGTTACTCCAACCATAAAAGCTCCTGGGTCTGCTAACTTTTGCATCAGTCGAGACTCGTCTTTAATCAATATTTCATCTCTAGAACAGATGACAACAGGGTTCTTCATAGTTTGTGCTACCTTCCCGACTTCAGATTCTATCTCGGACATGTAATCATCATAATCTAAAGTCAATCGTAATCCGAAGAGATTTCTCTGATTTAAAATAGACATACCTCTTTGCCAATAGGCTTCTTTAGCCTCTCTTGATTTCCTTGCCTCTCGGATTTTCGCTTTCATCTTTTCTATCCTTTCCATGAGCTTTGGTGTTAACGGCTTTTTAGGTGTAGTTTTGGTTCGTAAAACCTTAACTTCTTCTTTGGCTTCAAGAAAACTTGTTGATGACATTTTGCTGATCTTGGGCAGTTTAAGTGAGTGATTTACTTCGAATTATCTGCAATATTTGAAAAACAATAAACAATTAGTAAATTGACAAACAGTATGATTGCTCATACTGTTGTCAAACTTACAACCTACAAACAGGGGGAACAGAACACTGGGAAACAACACTGTATATAGAATCAAAACTGGAAGAGGCTCGGTCGACCGAGTGAATACGTTCGGTCGACCGAACGAATATCTTCCTCATTCCTGCTTTAATCCTTTAACAGCATACAAGTACAGATAATTCGTCATAAGAAAAATAAAAATTGCAACAAAAATTAATAAAAACGACGTAGATAAAATTAATTATTTAAACAATCATTGGGCCATTGATTCCCCGGCAACGGCGCCAAAAACTTGATTGCGGTCTGATCAGGTTATAAATTTATTTTACTTGACCACCAAATACTAGCAATAGCACTAGGTACATCATAGCATAGCGATGGTGAATCAAGGTCGATCCCTCAGGGAATCAAAATGTGGACCCTAGGTTTAAATAATTAACTCACCTAATTCGTTATTGAACAACGGTCTAAGACCAACATAGAAGACAAAATAAAATAAACAGACTCAAACCTAAAAGATACACATGTAATTAACCTTCCAATTATCAACGTTATCGTTTGGACCAAGACAACTTATATAAGATAACCTAACTCATTTCTTGTCAATCATGGTCAGTATTCATATTTAATTGGCTACGGAGTCATCCCTTAACTTGACTTAGCACCGGTTAGGTTACTAGATCACTTTGGGTATTGTTACGTGACTTCACCTTTTGGGTATCCATCTCATATAACTCACACGCTCAATATTCTAAGGATGCCGATATTAACCGTACACCTCGCTTAGCAACATTCCTATGGTTAGCGTATTTCCTAAACGATCGCTCAAGCCCTCGTCCTATTAACAATTACTTGGTAAGTCTCTTATTAATCTACGATTCACGTATGACTAGGTGTCGACAATTCCTAATACAAAACTAATCTAGATCTTGCCGAAAAGTCCCGAAAGATCGTTCGTGAGCCGAACTAGGCGCCTTATATTGGTATTTCCTAATAATACGCTAATGAAAAGCGACGAGCGACGTGCCGTAGCCATACCTAATGAGAAAGTAAATTCAACTAGATTAGACCCACCATAAAGACGCGTGGCGCGATTAAACGATGACACTAGGCTCTCGATCGACCGAGTGCAGTGCGAGGCTCGGTCGACCGAACGGCTCTGCTCGGTCACCTGGGCGAACTCGACCCTAATTACATCCTAGAACCAACCTCTCGGCGTTTCCTCATACGAGCAGTTGAGCGACAATTCATTGCACATCACTTATATAAACTATCATAGATACACGATAATTAAATCACATAGAGTCATGAATAAATCTAGATTATGGCGTAGGTCATGGGACCACTTATAGGCAGGTGTCACCACCTCCTAACGTCATAGCCGAGATTCACATCATCTAGCTATGTTTAATTAATTCAAACGATAAGAACATAATTGGAAGAATTAATTACTTGAAAATAAAACATGAAGATTAAGGGCTTACATTGTTGCAAAATACTAACTTGTCAAAAACTCTCAATGTGTAGTTCTCTTTTTTATCAATGATTAAAATCAATATATGAATGAATAATACTAATGACAATGTGCTTATATAGAGCTCAAAACCGACTTAGAAACCGACTAAGGATCGGATTCCCTAAACCCTAACCGACTTAATTAATACGCTGGACTGTGCTGGGCTCTAAGCCTACTCGGTCGACCGAATGGTCGGGCTCGGTCGACCGAGCCTTCACTTCTCTTGGGCTTTGTCTTCTATCTTCTGCTGGGCTCTGCATTGTCCTGGATCTTTAATTCCTTCTCCGTAGTCCGTCCATAATGCTCACTGCATTTGTCATATAAAAACATGGTTTGTAATACCAAATAATGCAATAAACAATCGAAATGCAGAATAACGAATCGTAACTCGGGGTATACGCAAATTAGGCATATTACGACTTATTATCTCTACATTAATGCTCTTTCAACCTAGAATTTGGGATAAAGATCATAGAATAACGGGTACAATTTGACCGTCATCAACTACCCCCCACTTAGCCTTTGATCGTCCCGAGCAAAGTATCAATAAGTTATTCCCCATATAATCATTTTCCAATGGTCAAATTATACTAACACAAGAAGCTCGAATCAACTCATGTTGTTTATGCTCATAAGATATCCATTATTCATTACTCACTATGAATCGAGGTGATGTGTGCATGTGCATTAGTTGTATATGAATGTAGCAAGATTAGAGTTTATGCTAACTTCGAAATCTCAACCTACCAACATCAAACATTTCATACTCCTTATGCCTCGCAATGGTTAAAGCACTAGAACAATAAGCAAGAGCGTATCTACAGGGTTTTTGGACTTGGAGACCGAGTACTACTCAAAGCCTCTTAAAGAGTTGAATATTCTTTTCATGTCTTCATATTTTTCAAATACTATCAATCTCAAGGAAGAAAACCTTTTAGAGTATCCCCCCTATCTTAGATCATGCATAGCATTGAATATTACCACAAGCGCGGGGCTACTTTGGTAATGTTACTACAAGCCCAGTGTTTAACATTTTGCTAAAACACAGGTACGTCTCAAGCTTATTATTCCGCTTCTATTGGCAAGAATATCAGAATACATCAGCAGATAGATATTGACACTAAGTTTACATAACCAATCATCTATGCAATGTACACATAAAATTCTACATTTTTATTATAAGCGCAATATTCATCGATTCATTTATTGAGTAATTGAATAATAAATAACTACTCGCAACATATAACATGAATATCATTAAGTTTACTAGAATTGTATCGCAAAAGTATAAAGTGATCATGTACTCATGAACAATGGTTCTTTCCTTATTAAATACAATATTCGGGGACCTCACAAAAGTAAATGGGATTCTATGTTCAAAAGTTTAAATTTTACTCATTTATTATATTATTTGATATAAAGAAGCTTATTCGAGCAAGCTAAGTGATCTAAGTGACTCGTACCCCCCACTTAAACCATGCATTGTCCTCAATGTATAACAATAAAGAGCAAAAATAGGAACTTAGCTCTGGATAAGCGCGGGAACGGAACAAGTCGTGGGGAACTCCGAAGAATTGGATGCATAAAAATCTGATTACCAAGCTGCGATAAAATGCAACCTCTGCAACAAACATCTTTAACACAAAACTTTACGCGCATTCGAGGTTAGTCCAGAAAAATATAATCATGTCAAGTGGCCCGTAAAAGGTATAATAATTTCCTTAAACATATTTAAGCCCATACTGAATAATTATAGTGAAAATAATGCACAAAGATCCAACACACTAAATAAGACAAATTTTATTCATTAGGAAATGAAAACGAACTCCATACAACACACTTAACTTATTGGTACAACGAAATCAAACACATTGATAAAGAGAAAATTAAAAGATCACACGAGACCACGATGCTTAGTCCGAAGGTATATCGTTCAGATCAGTGAAAGCTAATGGAAGAACATTAGGATCCGCTTCAGGAAAATCTTGGAATTGTGCATCGTCATCCCCTGGACCGTCATCATCAGGGTGCACAAAAGGTGGTGCCACAGAATCCAAAGAAAGGATAGGCATGGGCCTAACATAAGAGTCACTGCCTAGCACTGGGCACTCAGCTGCCTCACAAAATGAAGTGATCAATGAACCATAGGGCAGCATGTGTCTAGGCTTGCGGGCATCGGCGATCATCTCGTAACGCATAAGTGCCCCAATATTAACCGGCCATCCTCTGCTCAAACCATAACATCAGGTGTAGCATGTGCATAATATACTGTAGACACATGCTTAGCCGGAATAATGTTAGAACGGATAAGCCTGTGTAAGCACTTGTCTTCCCATCGCCTAAAATATGGCTCCTCAAAAGTGCGAGCGACTTCTCCTATTGTCCATGCTATCCCGAGATGGGCACCAACCTCCTCCAACCACGCATCAGACTCATCAAACGTGACAGTGTACTCTGGCTCTTCCTCCGGGGTATCGAGACCATAATAATTATTAATCGTCCCCGGAGTAATAACAATGGACTTGCCACGAACTTGGACTAAATTCGTGTGTGGGTGAACGCGTAAATAAGAATAAAATTCTCTTACCCAGTCGACATTGACTTGGCCAGGTGGCGCAACAACCTCTTGCCACTGATAGTAGTCCACGAGATCGAACAGCTCTTGACCGCAGTTGGTCAAATCTAATCCTCGAGCCCGGTGTACGGCGAGTTGTTGAAGAAATTCCGATAAACCGAAAATACTTCTTGGCTAGCGAATTGCGGTACCCCGTTGATCAAAGGAATGGCATCGTCGACTGCTACAAAATGGGCGGAGGATCTGCGTCTTGGTGGCATAACTGCAGAATCGAACAGGCACGCCGCGAGAATGATGCAAAGAATTGGAAGCTCTCGGTCGACCGAGAGAAGGGCCTCGGTTGACCGAGCGAGATAAGTTCGGTCGACCGAATCGATGAAAGCTTTCTTCTTGAGGTTCAGTCTTCCCCGTGATGACTGGGTTGGATAATCCTTCAGAGACACGAACAGGCAAAAATTGTGATATTTGAGGGGACCATTTAGATTACTATCCCCAATTTTGGATGGAAGTGATGAGAAAAATAAGAAATGGAAATTTATGGAGAGAAAGGAAAAGAAAATTTGGGATTTGGAGAAGATGAAGATGGTTTGGTGTGAGAATGAGGAAGAGAAAAAGAAAGAGGTTTAAATAGAAAGATGTGGAAAGTGAAAGGTTTGAAATGGTGAAAAGGTGATTGGTGGAGATAGAAAGGCAAGGATTGAGGAGTGGAATGGTTTTGTTGGAGGAATAAATTAATGGAGAAAATGAAAAGGTGTATTGGGGAATGAAAAATTGGGATGTGTAAAAATAAATGATAGTTGACCTCCTCAATTTGATACACACGAATTTTTGCAAAGTAGAACACATAAGTCTATCAAAATTATTATGTCACAAATTGAAAAATCCTTAACAAGAAAATTGAATAATCCAACCACAACCCATTAACATATAAATCTTCACTTTTTTTCCAATAATACAAATTTCAAACTCAGCATCTTTTCATCAATTTCTCATCATCAATACACTTTATAATGATTTCGCTGCCTACACTACTTCACGTTAAAATGATTCGAGTAAAAAAAACTTTTTGCACATCCGTAACCCAATGGTCATTGGAACACGGCAAAAATAAAAAAACTCTCGTCATTCTACGTTACTTTTATTCCTAACGAAAAAATTAATTAAAAATAAAAAGAAAATTAAAAAATGAACTAAAATGAAATGAAACAAGAATAATTCTAAATTTCTGAGTCTATAGCTCGACTTCCAAAATCATCACTCCTAAACACTGCCCTTGACTCGCCAGGCTTTCACCCGGCCAGCTTTCACCGAAAAAGTTTGGCCGTCTTTTTCTACGAGTGCCCTTCCTTTGGATTTCAGTCCAATGAAAAGACAGTCGAATTGACCATCCAGGCAAGCGCCTACTTTTGGATTTGTCTCTGATTTCGATGAGCTTTTGTTACGAACTCTCCTAGTTCGTTTCTTTGCTCTGGTCCTCCTATCCTTAGGTAGGTCTACAGCTTCGATATTGGTAAGGGCTGGCGCAGGCTGAACTGACCTATCCCGACTTAGAATAGTAAGGACTTCCTTCTCATCTTTATCCTCGACATTATCATCAGCATCCTTCCCTAACCCTTGAATGGCATCAAGCTTCTCCGAACCAACTACTTCTAACACATTCACACTTACCGGTACAGGAAAATTTGGATTTGTTATCCCATAACACTCAGAACCCTTGGCGTCAAACAATACTATCTCATGTCTGGTCATCCGTATGAAGGCTCTAGCGGTGTTGATAAACGACCTACCCAAAATGATTGGGCATTCAGGATGTTCCTCGATTTCCATTACCATTATGTCTATCTTAAACCGTAATTGCCCCACACCAATAATCATGTTGTTCAGTCTCCCAGTCATGATTGTCCTAGTTCCATCCGCTAATCTAACTTGGAGCGGGGTGTTAGTGGGTGTTAAAATGAAATTCCTATCACAAAGGCTTTTAGGAAAGATATTAAGGCTTGAACCGGAATCAATCAAGGCTAAACCTAGATGGGTTTGTTCTAGGGTTACTCCAACCATAAAAGCTCCTGGGTCTGCTAACTTTTGCATCAGTCGAGACTCGTCTTTAATCAATATTTCATCTCTGAAACAGATGACAACAGGGTTCTTCATATTGTGCTACCTTCCGACTCGATTCTATCTCTCGGACATGTAATCATCATAATCTAAAGTCAATCGAGAATCCGAAGAGATTTCCTCTGGATTTAAAATAGACATACCTCTTTGCCAATAGGCTTCTTTAGCCTCTCTTGATTTCCTTGCCTCTCGGATTTTCGCTTTCATCTTTTCTATCCTTTCCATGAGCTTTGGTGTTAACGGCTTTTTAGGTGTAGTTTTGGTTCGTAAAACCTTAACTTCTTCTTTGGCTTCAAGAAAACTTGTTGATGACATTTTGCTGATCTTGGGCAGTTTAAGTGAGTGATTTACTTCGAATTATCTGCAATATTTGAAAAACAATAAACAATTAGTAAATTGACAAACAGTATGATTGCTCATACTGTTGTCAAACTTACAACCTACAAACAGGGGGAAACAGAACAACGGGGAAAAAAAACTGTATATAGAATCAAAACTGGAAGAGGCTCGGTCGACCGAGTGAATACGTTCGGTCGACCGAACGAATATCTTCCTCATTCCTGCTTTAATCCTTTAACAGCATACAAGTACAGATAATTCGTCATAAGAAAAATAAAAATTGCAACAAAAATTAATAAAAACGACGTAGATAAAATTAATTATTTAAACAATCATTGGGCCATTGATTCCCCGGCAACGGCGCCAAAAACTTGATTGCGGTCTGATCAGGTTATAAATTTATTTTACTTGACCACCAAATACTAGCAATAGCACTAGGTACATCATAGCATAGCGATGGTGAATCAAGGTCGATCCCTCAGGGAATCAAAATGTGGACCCTAGGTTTAAATAATTAACTCACCTAATTCGTTATTGAACAACGGTCTAAGACCAACATAGAAGACAAAATAAAATAAATGACTCAAACCTAAAAGATACACATGTAATTAACCTTCCAATTATCAACGTTATCGTTTGGACCAAGACAACTTATATAAGATAACCTAACTCATTTCTTGTCAATCAATCTGGCCAGATTCATATTTAATTGGCTACGGAGTCACCCCAACTTGACTTAGCACCGGTTAGGTTACTTGAGATCACCGTGGTATTGTTACGTGACTTCACCTTTTGGGTATCCATCTCATATAACTCACACGCTCAATATTCTAAGGATGCCGATATTAACCGTACACCTCGCTTAGGCAACATTCCTATGGTTAGGCGTACTTCCTAAACGATCGCTCAAGCCCTCGTCCTATTAACAATTACTTGGTAAGTCTCTTATTAATCTACGATTCACGTATGACTAGGTGTCGACAATTCCCTAATACAAAACTAATCTAGATCTTGCCGAAAGTCCCGAAAGATCGTTAAGTGAGCCGAACTAGGCGTCTTATATTGGTATTTCCTAATAATACGCTAATGAAAAATCGACGAGCGACGTGGCCGTAGCCATACCTACACGAGAAAGTAAATTCAACTAGATTAGACCCACCATAAAGGCGTGGCGATTTAAGCGATGACACTAGGGCTCGGTCGACCGAGTGCGAGGGCTCGATCGACCGAGCGGCTCTGTTCGGTCACCTGGACGAACTCGACCCTAATTACATCCTAGAACCAACCTCTCGGCGTTTCCTCATACGAGCAGTTGAGCGACAATTAATTGCACATCACTTATATAAACTATCATAGATACACGATAATTAAATCACATAGAGTCATGAATAAATCTAGATTATGACGTAGGTCATGGGACCACTTATAGGCGAGTGTCACCACCTCCTAACGTCATAGCCGAGATTCACATCATCTAGCTATGTTTAATTAATTCAAACGATAAGAACATAATTGGAAGAATTAATTACTTGAAAATAAAACATGAAGATTAAGGGCTTACATTGTTGCAGCCCTAACTTGCTGAAAAACTCTCAATGTGTAGTTCTCTTTTTATCAATGATTAAAATCAATATATGAATGAATAATACTAATGACAATGTGCTTATATAGAGCTCAAAACCGACTTAGAAACCGACTAAGGATCGGATTCCCTAAACCCTAACCGACTTAATTAATACTGGACTGTCTGTGCTTTGGGCTCTAAGCCTACTCGGTCGACCGAATGGCTGGGCTCGGTCGACCGAGCCTTCACTTCTCTTGGGCTTTGTCTTCTATCTTCTGCTGGGCTCTGCATTGTCCTGGATCTTTAATTCCTTCTCCGTAGTCCGTCCATAATGCTCACTGCATTTGTCATATAAAAACATGGTTTGTAATACCAAATAATGCAATAAACAATCGAAATGCAGAATAACGAATCGTAACTCGGGGTATACGCAAATTAGGCATATTACGACTTATTATCTCTACATTAATGCTCTTTCAACCTAGAATTTGGGATAAAGATCATAGAATAACGGGTACAATTTGACCGTCATCAAGCATGTGAAGGTTGTTAGGAGAAATCATTACATGCCACATGCAAGTAACATGCAAGGAATATGCTAGGAATATGTAGAAAATATCCAAGATATTTTTGCTAGCCAAGATGCATGTGAGAGGTGATGATTAGTTAAACATGTGAAGGTGATGAGTCATGCAAGAGTTAGTTACAAGCATGTTACTACTCATCATTACACCCCACATGCATCAATTGAGCCAAAAATATCTCCGGTTCGTCCCAAGTTCCAGCAGATTCGGTAAAAAATCATAACTTGAGTTGTAGACCTCCGATTGATGTGATTCAAAATGCGTTGGAAAGCTCATTTTAGTATCTACAACTTTCGTCAAGAACTCTTCCCTGAAAATGCCTCTAAGTCGGGTCAACTTTCCATCGAAAACAGACTACGGTAGAAGTGCGTTGGAAAAATTTGATCCGTTTTGAACTCGTAAGCTTGTGGCATCTTCTTCTATCCCTTCAATCTTTTAGGCCCCAAAACATATTGTTAATGTGATATTTTGAAAACCTTGGTCACCAAGTTTGGGCCGAATCGAATCAAGCTTTCTTTATTCGAATCGAGCTTTCATCATAATTTTCATCCGATCTTCGTTTAAGCTCCTAATTTAACATGCAAGCGTACCTACATTCATGATAACATCGTGCAAAATGTAACATCTCATATCTAAAGATATTTATCCAATAAAATCACATAATTAACACAAATTTGCACTTAACCACTTTTAAAACTCATTTGCTCAATAATTCTATTAAACCCTTAATTTCTATGCAAATTATACGAATATGGAGGAAATCGTTATAAAATATAACGTTATAAATCATGTAAAATCACCCTAAACAAAACTCAATGAGGTAACAATGAAAGATCATTTCCCCCTTCCTTTCATTGATCAGATGCTTGAGCGTCTGGCGGGACACGCATTCTACTGTTTCCTGGACGGATATTCAGGATATTTTCAGATACCCATCGATCCAGTTGACCAAGAAAAGACCACTTTCACCTGCCCTTATGGTACATTCGCTTACAGGCGGATGCCATTTGGTCTTTCCAATGCCCCAGCTACATTTCAAAGATGTATGCTGGCTATCTTTGACGGGCTAGTTGAAAAGTGTATGGAAATTTTCATGGATGACTTTTCGGTCTTTGGTCAATCCTTCGATGATTGTCTTGACAATCTTGACCGAGTCTTATCCGGATGTGTGGAAAGAACTTAGTCCTAAAGCGGGAAAAGTGTCATTTCATGGTAGATGAGGAATAGTTCTTGGCCACAAGATCTCCGCCAAAGGTATTGAGGTAGACAGGGCCAAAGTAGAAGCTATCGAGAAGATGAGTTATCCTAAGAATATCTTGCGAAGTCGAGGTTTTCTTGGACATGTCGGTTTCTATAGGAGATTCATTCAGACTTTTCCAAGATAGCCAAGCCCCTGTCTACACTACTTAAAGAAGACGTTGTATTCAATTTTGATGAAAGTTGCAAGCAAGCGTTTGAGGAGCTTAAGAGTCGATTAATCTCCGCGCCGATCCTTATTTTGCCTGACTGGAATCTCCCCTTCGAGCTTATGTGCGATACATCAAACTATCTTGTTAGTGCGATCTTAGGACGAGAGAAAAAAGGAAATTCCATCCAATCTATTACGCCATCACACACTAAATCCGTCTCAAGTAAACTACGACGGCGAAAAGGAATTATTGGCCGTAGTCTTTGCTATGGACAAGTTTAAATGAGTTACTTCTTTGGGTGCTCAAGTGATTGTGTGGGTGATCACGCGCTTGCTGATATATCGATGACTAAGAAAGAGGCTAAACCGCGCTTACTACGTTGGATACTGACCTTACAAGATTTCGATGTCCAGATTAAAGACAAAAAGGGCAGTGAAAACGTAGTGGCTGATCACGTTTCAAGAATGTTGAATGAGGAAAAGGATGACCCTGACGATATAGATCTTTACTTTCCTCTGGAGAATATCATGCTTATCGACGGTTGTCCTCCGGATGTTCCTTGGTATTCTTCCATCGTAAACTACCTTCATTCCCAATATCTTGATCCAGAATTTTCCTATCAGGAGAAGAAGAAATTCTTCTCTGATTTGAAAACATACGTTTGGGATGAACCTTACCTCTTCAAGATTTGTAAAGATGGTTTGCTGAGAAGATGTGTTCCCGAATCTGAGCAATGTGATATAATTGAGCAATGCCACAGTGGACCTACCGGTGGTCACTTCGGTCCTTGGAAAACCGTTGCTAAAATCTTTCAATCCGGCTTCTATTGGCCCACGATCTTTAAAGATACAGAAGCTTTCTGTAAAGTTTGTGATAGGTGTCAAAGAACCGGAAGGCGTTTCAACATGCCGTTGAAACCCATCCTAGAATGCAAAGTCTTTGATGTATGTGGCATCGATTTTATGGGACCATTCCCATCATCTTGGGGAAATAAATACATCTTAGTCTGCGTGGATTACGTATCGAAATGGGTGGAGGCTCATGCCACTTCTCACAATGATCACAAAACGGTCATGAAATTTCTAAAGAAAAACATCTTCGTGAGATTTGGGTGTCCACGTGCCTTGATAAGTGATGAAGGGACACACTTCTGCAACCGACCATTAGAGAAAGTTCTTGAGAAATATGGTGTCCGGCACAAAATTGGCACACCATATCATCCTATGACTAGTGGTCAGGTTGAAAGAAGCAACCAAAGTTTAAAGAAGATCCTGGAGAAAACAGTTAACAGTCATAGAAAAGACTGGAGTCTAAAGTTGGATGATTTACTGTGGGCATATCGAACTGCCTATAAGACCCCCATGGGTACATCACCCTATCAAATGGTTTATGGTAAACCATGCCACTTGCCAATCGAGTTAGAGCATATAGCGTATTGGGCCACGAAGTTTTTAAACTTCGATACCCAATCTTGTGGAAAACATCGATTGCAACAGTTGCATGAGTTAGACGAATTTAGACTTCAGGCCTACGAAAGCACCAAGATAAGTAAGGAAAAGACAAAACTCCTTCACGATGCCAAAATCAAGAAGCAAGAATTTCAAGTAGGGGAACAAGTTTTGTTGTACAATTCCAGGTTACATCTGTTCCCTGGTAAGCTGAGGACACGTTGGTCCGGCCCCTTTGAAATTCTACAAATCATTCCTGGAGGTGTTTTAGAACTAAGAGGTCATGGTGACCAGCCGTTTAGAGTGAATGGTCAAATGTGTAAGCATTATATTGGTCAACCCAAAGAGAAGCCTTTGATTGTTCACTTCCTCGACATCCTCGGGTGTGGTACTCCTGAAGTCAATGAGTTTGACGAGTTTTCACCCGATTTGTTTTCGAGAGGATGACGGCGCAAGGTCCATGAGAGGAAGTTACGGCCGTAGTTGGGATATGGAAGAGTTTAAACGGGAGGCACAGTTAAAGAGAAGTCTGAAGAAGAAGAAGAAGTCTACAATGGGGAAAATTAAGAATGTTTGGAAAGCGGTAAAGAACTTGACCCCATGTGTGAGATGTTGTTTCTGTAGCCACACTAATGACCAGAGCCTACACGAAGTAGTGGCCGGAAGAAAGATTAAGTGGCCTGATCCAGGCTGAATAGTACGTGTGTCTAGCCAAAGACACTAAAGAAAGGCGCTTGTTGGGAGGCAACCCAATAATAAGAATAGTTTTTTTTATTATTTTTTGGATTATTTTGTTTTTGTTGAATAAGGGGCTAGTTTTGTCTTGTGTCGTCTAGGTTTTGGAGTCGGTTTCGTGGCGGGTAACTTGCATGAGCGGAAGCTACTCGTCGCTTTTTGATTCATCTGGACTTTAGTTGAAGCTCTCATCGGTTTTCCGTTGCTATTACTTTCGATGAATCTTGTAAGCCTTAACGCGCATTTGCACTTTCAGTTGGAGTTTAATATTTCTGTATGCACATGTTGGACCCTATACGGATGTCAAGCCTCTGTGGCTTGATATTTGACGCTTAGATGCCCTGCGTTTTCCCTGTGTGGTGATTTTTCCATCTGAGCAATTATATCCTGTGCTTCTATCTTATTTATGATTATTTTTGCATGTTATATTCCCTTGTGTCCCCCGAGATATTTCCATGTTTCTTCAAGTGTGCAGGATATTTGCGATAGAAATTGTGAGTTTTCAGATGAAGCCAGTTTTCCGGTGGATGGTCCACAGTCTACTGATTTCTTCAAGCGTTTCTGGATCTGACTCGCGACCATTTCCAGAATTGCCACTTTCGAACTACAAACCAGCTAAGTTTTTCTTATTCTGCACAACATGAGGACATGTTGTTATTTAAGTGTGGGGGAGGGATTGGTTGTACCTACAATGTGCTTAATTTATTATGCTTACCACCATTCTTCAAAAATTCAACAAATTTTGAAGGAGTTTTTAAAAAAATTGTCCCGAGCATGATTTTATTTTGGCTTACTTACTTGTTCTATTCCCATACTTGTGTTGAGTTGACTAGTATTTTTGCATAGACCTTTGATAAATAAGCCTTTACTCGAATTCTTTTCACGTAAGCCTCTTCGATGACGAGCTGAACTTAGGAAATTGTACCCATTTAAACCGATGATGTTTGATTACGTTATCGGACCGTTCGCTTAGTGCTAATGTCATGGAAATTGTAATATGTGCGTAGTTGGAATTGAAGTATGAAGTATCGTGAATATACCAAGCTTCGAATGTGATAAGTGAAAGCGTAACTCATGCTTTGGAAAAGTTGTTTTAAGAAAAATATATGAATTAATTGGGTGTGTCGGAAGCTGGTCGATGATTGGAGTGAGGTAGGGCGTATCTCGAATGTCCTATACCACTATGATGACCAAAAGCTCACGACAGTCAGAAGAAGCTGCCTTATGATTTGAGTAAGGTAGGTCATATCTCGAATGTCCTATTCTGCTATGACGGGCAAGAGCTCATTCTGATGTGTGTTTATATGTGAAAGATAAATTAAATCAACTTGCATAAGGAATTTAGTATGAATAAATGAAAGACTTAGTTATCGCCTACCTTATCCCCAGTATAGGCCAAGGTATATGTTGTAGGGAATATCCTCTGGATACGACTGAAAAGATTTCGAAAACACATGTATTACTCTAGTCATGACATGAGTAGTTTTGCAGGGCGTATGTATAGTCAGGGTAATTCATTATCTGTCTCTAATGGGTATTTGTTGGTTAGCTTGAATTTAATTGTCAAGTGTGGAATCGGTGGAAGTTGAAGAAGGCTTTGCACACACTACACATTCGAGTAATCGTTTATTGCATGGGATGTATGTTTTTGGTGCTAGTCGACCGGTTGTGATTTGATATATGGGATTTTATGTGGTTCAATGCATAAGTAAGCCTTGGTTTTCTTGTTTTGTTTTGCTCGGGACGAGCAAAAGCTAAGTGTGGGGGAGTTGTTAACGGTGATTTTTACGGTTTATATGATTTTATTTCGTGACAATTTCCTTCGTGTTTTACTAATTTTTATAGAAAATTAGGTGTTTAAGTGAAATATTGAAAGAATGCGTATGGAAATCATTAAAGTGCAAAATCGAGCTAATTACGTGATTTTATTGGTGTTTTTTCTATCTATATGTATGATTTTACATTTTGCATGTTTTTGCCGTGTTGTAGGTACGCTTGCATGTTATGGAGGAAGCTAAAACGATGTTCACTTGAAGTTTAAATAGAAGGAAGAAGATGCAAGTCAAACTTGGAGTGAAGATACACTTGCTGAACGTGCGTTTGCTGATGCGTCTGTCTCGGATTTTATGCAAAGCAAAATATAACAAGTAATAAAATAAATCCGGTTTACCCCAAGTGCAGGGATCGTAGTATAGCGATGTAAAACCGGAGTCGATCCACAGGGAATCGAGGTTGGTCTAGTTCTTAATAATTTTTTTCTAAATTGTCACGACTACTATTATTACTAAAATTTACACAAAACAAAACTAAAAACGAAAACAACAAAAGTAAACTGGACAGAAGATCAAAGATCTAAAGCCAGGAAAGATAATTACGAACCCAGCTAACTAAGTTGTACTTATTTTATAACTAAAACTACAATAAACTTACTACGGTTACTACGATGAAAACGAAGCAAAACAGCACAAACGATTTTTCTCAATTAATTTAACAACGAACAAGCAATGATCCACCGATTCCCGCAACCCTCAATTTCAACTCTAGATTATCTTGTGGTGATTTAACGAAAATTGTGATTCACCTATCGAAGGTATAACTCCTAATCTCTTAGAAAAGTTCGCCTATCAATCTTTTATCTTTCGATTTTAAAGATTAACGCTTTCATAACAAAGGTGTGAAATCTCTCAATTTCGCAATCTAGATATTCAACCTAACAACTCTCGTTAATTAGATTAAAAATCCAATCTTTACTATGGTGATCTAAGGTTTAACGACGATTCTCATTAAACGTTAAACATCAAACAGCAACCATCTCTCGATTTAAATTGCATAATCAATAAGAACATAATAAAGATACAAACTTTGATAAAAACTCACAAAACAATCCAAAAGTCGAAATCGAGATGTTGCTAAGAATCGGTTTCACAAGGCTTGTTCCAACGTGCTTTAGCCTCTCATCATCGTATGATTGCTTAAAATCGTTTCAGATTACAACTGTTGATTCATAGGTCGTATTCTCCGGAAATAGTTATGACTTCAACAACAACGATCTTTCGATAACTGTCCAAGCATTACAACGATACTACGGCTACTATTTTATTTATGGCATAATGCCTATATATATATATATATATATATATATATATATATATATATATATATATATAGATAGCTAGATAAATATATATGTATATATATAGATAGATATATATATATATAGATATATAGTTTTATATATATATATATATATATATATATATATATATATATATATATATATATATATATATATATCAATTTTCCTTCTTTTTCTCGTCTTTCTTTTTGTTTATATATATATATATATATATATATATATATATATATATATATATATATATATATATATATATACTACAAAAGGAAAAAAAAGAAAAAAATGAAAGAGGAAATTAGAATATATATATATATATATATATATATATATATATATATATATATATATATATATATATATATATATATATATATATATATATATATCTAATTTCCTCTTTCATTTTTCTTGTTTTTTTCCTTTGTAGTAATATATATATATATATATATATATATATATATATATATATATATATATATACTACTACAAAGGAAAAAAAAAAGAAAATGAAAGAAAAAATTAGATATATATATATATATATATATATATATATATATATATATATATATATACTACAAAAATATATTAGTAACAAAAATAAAAAAGAAATAAAAAAAAGTAATGGCCGAAAAAAAAACAGGGCACTCCTTTCTGTTGTAGTATTCAGCCTATTTATAGGCAAAATTAGTTAAGGCCGGATCGATCAGGGAAAGGGCCGGAACGATCCGGTGTAACCATCACATTCAACTCCCCTTAATTTCCAATTTTCGGATATAAATTATATATTTTGGAATAAAACTTCTAAAATTCATATCTCGAGTTCTGGATCTCCAAATGACATGAATCAAGAGGCATTGGAAAGCTCGTTGAAAAATCTACAACTTTCATGAAGGACTCTTCTTCAGAAAATGTCTTTTTGATGGGTCATTCGCTCGTCGAAGATATTTCTCGATTTCCACTAAATCGAATCGATTAGCCACTTGACCACTTGACTTAATGATACTTGAGTTGTAGAAGTCCGATTGACGTGATTCAAAATGCGTTGGAAAGCTCTTTCAAAGATCTACAACTTTCATTAAGGACACTTCTTCAGAAAATGCCGTTTTAATGAGCCATTTGTTCGTCGAAGATATAATTCGTTAGTGGTACCACTAACCACTTCGATTGACCACTTAATCATTTAAGCAATTCGATTGACCACTTAAGCTCGTGACATTCTCTAAATCCTTTCAGAGATATGATTATAATTCAAAATGTCGATTCTCGGGGTCTTGGCTTATACATCTGCAATAAAATACCACAAATACCCACGTAAATCGACATTTACATTCCGATTTACTAAAATCGGTACAAAACTTATAAAAACACGATAAAAAAATACGATATTTTATATAATACTTACTAATTACGTATTTAGATAAATCTAAGGAATTAATGACTTGATTAGATACATAAATGCTCAAAATGGTATCAGAAGTGGGGTAAAATGTTATAATAATAACAGTGAATATTTCCGTCATCAGCGTCCACTAGACGGGCGTCCACGAGAAGCAAATCAATTCAGGGAAGAGAGATTTTACCTGGACGAGCGTTCAAAAATGCATGGGACGGGCGTCTTGTCCATCTCGGCTCGACTCGAAGAAATTTACTTAAAGTGAACGAGCATCCACCCTACCAGACGTGCGTCCAGAAGATCAGAAAGGATAGACTTGGAATTATCTTTATTTTTATTTATTAGGGTTTAGACTTGCTAATAATAAAACCCTAAGTCGGCAAAACAAGTTATAAAAGGAGAGGCATCAGCAGAAAACGAAGGATAATTCATCCTGGAGAAAAGCTGCTGCACAGAAACCGAGAAGAGGACACTCGGTCGACCGAGTGCTCCTGCTCGGTCGACCGAGCCATGTTTTATTTATTTTTATTTATTTTGTTTGTTCTTCTGGAGATGAATAGAGGCTGAGGCCAGTTCGAGCAAGCATGTGAAACCGTTTCTGCAACATCTTGATCTCAACTTTGGGATTGTTTTGTGAGTTTTTATTAAACTTTGTATCTTTATTATGTTTATGTTGTTACGCAATTTATATCGATGGATTATTGCTGTTTGATGTTTAATTTGATGAAAATCGTTGTTAGACCTAGATCACCGTAGTAAAGATGAGATTTTTAACCTAAAAATAACGAGAGTTGTTAGGTTAAATTTCTAAGTTGCTAGATTGAGAAATCTTACACCTTTGTTATGGAAGCGTTAATCTTTAAGATCGAGAGATGAAAGATTAATAGGAGAATTATCTACGATAGTAGAAATTCATACCTTTGATAGGTGAACCACATATTTATTAAATCTTCACTAAACGATCTAGGGTAGAAATTGAGAGTTGCGAGATAGGTGGATCATTGCTTGTTCCTCGTTAACTTAATTGAAAGAATCATTGTGCCTTGTTCTTCGTTGCTAGCTTAGAATTTTATTTTCGTTTTAGTTTATAGAATAGAATTAGTTATTTTAGGCTCGTAATCATATTTTCTGGCTTTGGATTGACAACCCTCTGTCCAGTTTATTGTATTCGTTTTAGTTTTGTTTTGTGTCTTTCGTGACAATCTTTAGAAAAATTAAGAACTAGACCAACCTCGATTCCCTGTGATTCGACTCCGGTTGTAGCTACTATACTACGATCCCTGCACTTGGGGTAAACCGGATTTATTTTATTACTTGTTTGTTTTCCGTTGATAAAATCCGAGACAATTATGCGTGGTGTTTTGTTAGTGTGTTTATTGCAGGACTTAGGTGACTCGAGGGCCCGAAAGGCGATATTTTAAAGTGAAAGAGTTTATCAATGCACAAGTGTGGCATGGAAGTTGAGAAAAGTCAAGTTTGGAGCAAAATCAAGGCAAACTGGCGTTTGCCCTACCCCAAACTGGCGTTTGTGGCAAGCTCAGGACAAAATGGCGTCTGGACATTTCAAACAGGCGTTTACAGAGGTGACACTTCATTCAGAAAGTTGGGTTTTCAGTTGGACGAGCATCCCAATCACCCCAAACGCACGTTTGGATGGGTTCAGCCCGAATCAAGAAAGCTCGTATAAGACAAACTAGCGTCCAAGGCAGGCCAAACGCTCTTTCCTGGAAGGAGGAACCCTAATCAAGAATCAGATCTCCAGGCAGACGAGCGTCCACCAGAAGGGCAAACCCTCATTTGGCGCCGACAGCAGCTGATTTCACCGTACCTGTCCATTAATCTTTATTTTGACCCATCTTGAAGGAATTTTCTGGTCAAGTCTTCTTCATGAAAGTTGTAGGGAATTGAACGATATTTCCAACTCATCTTGAATCGTTCAAATCGGAGCTCTACACAGCAAGTTATCACCAGTTTACCGAAGACGAGTTAAATGGGCCAAGTTGGTCGGCCCAACTAGGTCAAGGTCGCGATTTTTGCCTATTTTAGAGCAGCTAAACCTAAGAGAACATATATTTTGACTTTTATTGGCCTAGACTGAGCTCGAGGCCGGCTTAGGTGCTCAACCCATCCGCTTCGGCGGTTGTTATGACAGGTTGACATCTAAATAGTCGGATTAGAGCTCTGGACTAGGCTCCGTATTTCAATTTCCTAGTTTAGTTTTTTATATATACAGAGTAGAATATGATATTCGATCGATGGCTTGGTGGAGTTCGTGCCTGGGATCATTGTATGAATTAAAGGTTGATATCTTTTGCTGATTTGGGATTCAAAAGTCTTGATCTACAATGTTTTGATCTTCATTATTGTGAGTTTCCTGATTTCGATTTATTTTCTCTCAATATGGTTTTGATTGTGTAGATCATTAGTTTGATGAAATTTACTCTGGATAAAAGTCTTGATTCAGATCCTTGTTTATGCCGTGAAACAATAAATGCTTCGATCTTTTGTCTTGTTCACATACTCTTTGCCCTCTGATTTGAACACAAATTTTATATTCGAATCAATCTCCTCGTGGGATCGACCTCGGACTCTGAACGCACTACCTACGATCGACCCGGTTCTCTTCCGGTTAGAAAGTGGCCGAAGGTTTCGAGTTTTATAAATTGTATTTGATCGAGCCGGATTGCGAAATCTCTACTTATCAGTCCACAAGTTGATTTATTCTATACACACTCAGAGCCCTCGTCAACACACCTTTGTGACTCTTGGGCGATGCATCATTAATGGGGAGGTACAGTGGGGTCCTCAACATACGACACAAGGAGCATTTGGATATGTTGAACGTTACTGGGAGTGGCTTGAGGATGTTCTTTCCCGTAGTGGTGAGGCGCTTAAGAAGAGTCTCATCTTTGACGCTTTATATGCATCCTTGTTCACCTACACTTGGAATAAGAACGTTGTTCGTGCCTTCTGTGAAGCTTGGTACCCGGAGACCAACACTTTGCATACTGATGCTGGGGAAGTGTCCATCTCATTAATGGACTTGTGGAAGATTGGTGATCTCCCTGTCGCTGGAGGTTGTTATGAGGAGATCATCCCAAGCTTGCAAGAGCTAACAGGATCCAATGCTCGTCCTTTGAGGCCTCTCCCCAAGAGTTGTCAATACTTGTTTGCAGCTTTTCTCCATTGCTTGGGTGGTGAGTATGACATCTATAACCCCCAACTTCCCATTGTTGCATGGATTAATTTCTGGGGTCGCATGCCTTTGAAGCATCCTAAGCCTACTACGATGCCAGCAAAAGGAGCGAACCGGCCAAGTAAGACATATAATCCAGATGGAGTCATTCCAGATAAGCCACGACCAAGGTCACCCCAAGACGAAACTCCCTTTCTCGAGCTTGGAGTAAACGAAGAGCTAAAAGACGAGACTTACTTAGCGGCTCTTGTTGCATGTTGGCTGTGTTTGTTTGTCCTTCCGACCAGTGGTTCCTTCATCAGACCTTCCACATTCAAAACAGCGAGGCTGATTGCTTCTGGAATGAGGTTATCCCTTGCTGCCCCCGTGCTGGTTAGTGTATACAAGGGTTTAGGGGAGATTGTTCATTCTCCGACCCCGGAACGAGCAGATGCTTTTCTCCCATGGCATTATGTGTTTGGATGGATGGCCCGATATTCTAACACTCATCATAGAGTACTGTCTCGTTTGGATGGTCCCTTCATGACCCGCTATTCAGGAGAAGGAGGATCAAAGCCTTTTGATGACTATGCCGCTAGGGAGCTCATCCATAGAGGTCGTGACATCGATTGGAGCACAACTGCCGCTACTAGGAGCCGCACAGAGATCAAAGAGAATGATGGCAAACTATTTCTCCGAGAGAGTACATTTTTTCTTGCTGCTCGCTCAAGCTTTATGGTGTTGCATCGGAGTAGTTCGTGTTGGGTCGAGCCATACAGCCCTTGTAGGTTTGCACGTCAATTTGGGTTTTATCAGACCACTCCAAAGGAACTTGCAGCCGACCATAGAACCATCCATATACAGTCAGCTATAATTTTGTGGAGAAAATTCATCGATCTTCAGAGTTGTTCCAAGCTAGCACTTCCATCCTGCTCAAGCGAGATGAACAACCATTCTTCTTCTGATTTTCAATATGGTGGCTGAAAGTGCATGGTACATATTTGATTGATGGGAGAGCAGTGTTCTTGGAGACGACGGCCATAAAGAAGAGAACCGTTCCTCAAGCTAGAGAAAATCCAACCAAGCCTTCGCGTCATTCGAAAGCATCTCCCCATGCGGCTCCCCGTCTTGCCTCCAAGGTAGTTACAAAAGTCAAGGAGACGTGTACTACATCGAGGGATAAAAGGCGTCCTGACACTCTTGGGCACTAGCGGGAGTTCTTCACATAGTGATATGAACTGGAAGCGCCAGAAGAGAGGGGACCAACCAGAAGAGTCTGAACGACAGGTAATCCCTTACTCCTTAAAGCTCATTCTTTTCATTATTATTACCTCTATTTTACTTTGTATCTTCGTTTTGCAGTTGGTCAACCCAGATGCTCACCTGGATGATGGAGAAGAGCACAGCGAGAATTCTACCAATGGTCCTGCTGCTTTCGCCTTGGCACTTTAGGAGACTAAGAAGAATCATTACTTTCCTGTGACGGATGGAGAAAATGAAGTCTCGTCGCCAGCTCCTCTACTCCTTCAAGGGACTTCTGTCCAGGAACTTGACAATGGTGTGGAGAACGTGCGTGCTATGACTCCATCATCGAACCACACTACTGCTAAGATTACATCGAGCAAAGAGCCTCTTAAAAGTGCACGGCCGGCGACACCTCTTCCTCATCCGCATCTATTGCCCGTGGAAGTTTCAGAATTTAACTCCGGACGTATTGTCTCGGATTTTATCTAAGCGAAATAAACAAGTAATAAAAATAAATCCGGTTTACCCCAAGTGCAGGGATCGTAGTATAATGATTAAAACCGGAGTCGAACTCACAAGGAATCGTCTTTGTCTAGTTTGATTAATTTTCCTAAAGTTATCACGAGAAGTAAAAACGTCATATCCTAAACAATTTAAAGACTACAACTAAAATAACAAAACAAAATGAACTAGTAATGAAAACAATAAAGTTAAACTGGACAGAAGATTAAAAATCTAAAGCCAAATGAAGATAGTTCTTGAACCGAATAACGAAAATAATTCTATTCTATAAACTAAATAAAAATTGTAAAATTGCTATGGTGATAACAAAAGATTTTTTTTTCAATAAATTTAACAACGAACAAGCAATGATCCACCGATCCCGCAACCCTCAATTTCTTCTATAAGGTTGTCTAGTGATGATTTAATAAGAATTGTGGTTCACCTATCATAAGTATGAATTTCTAAGATCTTAGAAAAATTCACCTATCAATCTTTTTCATCCATCGATCCTAAAGATTAACGCTTTAATTATCAAGGTGTGAAATTTATCAATCTCGTAACCTAGATATTCAACCTAACAACTATCGTTAATTAAATTAAAAATACAATCTTTACTATGGTGATCTTAGTTTAACAACGATTCTCATAAAATATTAAACATCAAACAGCAATACATTCATCAATGAAATTGCATAACATCAATAAAAACATAATAAAGATACAAATCTCATTAAAACTCACAAACAATCCAAAGAGTCGAAACTGAGATGCTGCAACGATCGGTTTCACAAAGCTCGTTCAAAAAAACCTCAGCCTCTGTTCATCGCTTGTACCAGATGAATCAAAAAAAAAAAAAAAAGCACTCGGTCGACCGAGTGATGGTGTTCGGTCGACCGAACCAAAAAAGTTCCTAGGGTTTCGTGCCGCGTTCTGTTCTTCAGGAAAAGCTATTCTGTATCTCCTGAATGTTGATGGATCCGTCCTTTTATAATGTTTTTCGAGCTAGGGTAATAATTATCCTATTTCCTTTTCTTAATAAAAACTAAACCCTAATAAAAATATAACAATTCCAATTTTGTCCTTCTAGATAAGTCTTCAAATAAATTGCTGCTCGAACTCCTTCAACTCTTCGATTCGTTCCACGATATGCTCGTCGTACCTACAACATAATAAAAATGTGCAAAGTGTAACATCACATATATAAATAGATAATTGCTAATAAAATCACGTAAATAACCCGACTTTGCACTCTAATACTTTCCGACTTCATTCTTTCAATAAATCCATTAAACACTTAATTTTCTATAAAAATTAATAAAATACAAAGGATATTGTTACAAAATAATGTAATATAAATCGTAATAATCACCGTAAGCAACTCCCCCACACTTAGCTTTTGCTCGTCCCGAGCAAGACAAAACAAGACCAAGGCTTAGATTTACTTAGTACCACAAAGTTCCAACCAAAAAGAATAAATATAGACATCTTCAGCAAGTATACAACGTATTTAATAAGTTAGAGGTTCACCCCGATGTGCGTGCAGAGCCATATAAAATTTCCACTAAATCCAAACTTGAAACTTTCCAAGCAACTAGCAAATACCAATCTAAACTAGAAAAAGATGATGATACTTATAACATGTGCCCTACAAAACGTAACATGTCCTGAAAAGGATGATAGAATGTGTTTAGGATCTTTTGACATACTCGGAGGATATTCCCTACAACATGCACAATGGCGGTTTATCTTGGGGATAAGATAGGCAATAACTAAGTCTTCCACTTATTCATACCACTTCCTTATAGAAGTTGATTTAATTAACATTCACATTTATACGCACATCAGAATGAGCTATTGCCCCTCATAGTAGAATAGGACATTCGGGATATGCCCTACCTTACTCAAATCATAAGGCGACTTCTTCCACGTATCGTCGTGAGCTTTGGTCATCATAGTGGTATAGGACATTAGTGGTATGCCCTACCTCACTCCAATCATCGACCAGCTTCCGACACACCCAATTTTTTCATTATTTTAACAACAACTTCCCAAGCACAGTAGTTACGTTTCACTTATCACATTCAAACCTAGGACATTCACAGTATGTCATACTCTGATTCTAAATACAAACTATTATAATTCCCATGACACGTACATTAGCACTAAGCACAGAATACTTATAAGACGATCAAATGTTACTAATCTAAATGAGTACAGCTTTATAATTTATAGCTCGTCATTTAACATGGCTACGTGAATGTATGTTGATTGAGAGAAAATCCACCCAACAAAAACAATTTATAAAGACTCGAAACCGTGGGTAAACTAACTCTCTAACCGGCAGTGTACCGGGTCGATTGCTAGAATAGCTACAGGAGTACGAGGTCGAACCCAAAGGAATCGTGCTTGCAAGTACCAAAGTGAACGTAATGCTTAGTCTAGGTGATCAAAGTTTTAAGGTTTTGTTACTACAACGACCCTAGTGATTTTAACTAACGAGTCTAAAGATATAAAGAAAGAAAGAAGATTTAACTGCTAGGTTGTAAAGATTGATTAAGGGACATAGCCGAATCATGATCAAAATAGCTAGTTTCACCCCAAGGAATGACAAAACCGGGAGTGTGCATTAAACAAACGAACTCTTACATTCAATTCCACAGTGCGAACTCCTAATCCCGGTGCTAGGTTCTGAACAACTCTTCCCCAACACCTTAAGCCTAGTCAACTAACCTTCCCTAAGAGAGGTTTATTCACAAGACAATCATGCACGAGAGCCGTTTAAACGTTAAAAATGAGTAACCTCGCACTACGATACGATCCTAGAACCTTTTTCCCACATCCCTCTCTCTGAACAACTCTCAAGAGTAATGTGTGTGATTTTGACCTAGGTGATCAATCTAGCCCAAATCCGTTATAACAAGTTCTAAGACATGAAATATGCAAGATATAATGATAAAAAGCACTCACTACAAAAAAACAGCAGTTTTGCGACGGAGTTTTTGCGACGGACCTTATTTCCGTCGCAAATTTACGTTTGCGACGGATGATTTAATGTTTGCGACGGGACACTTGGCGGGACCGATTTTTCCACTTGGCGGGCAATTTTATGACGGACTTTTTATTATTTTGCGACGGACTATTCAATAAAATTTTATAAAATTATTTTATTATTCAATTTAGATAAAATTTACGACGAAATTAAATTCCGTCATAAAGCGCTACCCCTAACGACGGCATTTTTATTATTTTGCGACGGAATATTTAATACATTTTTATTAATTATTTTATTATTCGAATTTACATTTGCGACGGAATTAGGTTTATTTTGCGACGGACATTAAATTCCGTCGCAAAGCGGCGGATATCGATCGCGTAATCCCTTTTCTTCCTCATTTCTCTTCTTCTCTCCTCTTCTCTCCCGCCCCCCCTGAACTGTTTCCGGCGCCACCTCCTTCCGCCCACTCTTCCTCTGGTCACCACTCCTTCAACCACCCGCCCCTCCTTCCTCCGGCCGTGGCAACACCGCAACAACAACTCCTCCGGCAAATAGCCGCACTGCAGTCCTCCCTTTCGCTCGGCCGGCCATGCCATAGCTCTGTAAGGCTTTTTTGTCACATTAATTGCTTTTATGTTATTTATTTTGTTATATTTTGCAAACTTTTTTTATTTTGCAATGTATATATAGATGCACCTCCACAGCCGCACCTCCACTCGATTTTTTTTAGATTGAAGAAAGTAGTAAGCAATTCTGTTTGAAAATGTTCCATGTTGATATTGATATTGATATTGATATTGCTATATTGACTTGTTCTTTAACAAACACCTCCCACGAGTTTGAAAAATCCACTTAAAACGTGAAATAACCATAAATGTAGTGCTCTTATAGTCTGAAAAATCAGAGTATAAGAGATTATATATTGCCCATGAGGAGGAAAATAAATGCAAGTAAAGGGATTAGTTCTTACGAATGATTGATGTATTTTACTTGTTGTTTTAAGTTAATAATGTCTAGAGGCTTACATGCTTTGAGGTGGAACAACAATGTAGTCAATCATAAGACTACGGGATTTATGATCATCATTTTGGTATCACTTTATCTTAGCTTAGTTTCACCTTTGGAATCTCAAGTGCATCTACTTTATCTTAGCTTACTCGGTTAGCAAACAAAGAAATTGCTTGAGGTCGGTGTAGTTAGAGGTGCTCTTGCAAATCTCAATAGTTAGGGGATCTATTGCAAACCCGTGAATTCTGAGATCTCTGAGAAAATCTCACTTTCCTTGCACATATTATTAATTAGTATAAATGCCTTTTTATTATAATTGCATTTAGATTAGTATAAACGTCATTTTCTGTGTCAAATAGATGTCAGGTAGAGGTAGAGGTAAACGTCATTTGTTGAATGCTTAAGTATGTGCAAAGCCGGATGTTGGTTGAAAATGCTTAGTTTAGAAACCGGATGTTGGTTGAATTGGTTTCTTGAAATTGGATTGAAATGATGATAAGTATGTGGTTGAATTGGTTTGTTGAAAAGTCTCTGTCTCTACCCGTTTGGAAAATGGTGCTTGGGGTACTTTGTTATCCGGCAAAGCCTCCGAATTATTTTGACGTCGAACCTTTGACCATGAATCGAAAATTTAGGTTATAGTGTTGTTAGTTTCATAGTAAGTTGAGTAAAACCTGAGTTTGCAAAAGTGTTGAGACAACCTTCAAAGACTATTGTTAGTCTCATATTTTGTATGATATGATGTGTAGGATTGAAAATGAAGAGAATAGAACGGAGTTGGATGTACGAGAGGTTGGATGCTAACAAGAAATTTAACCCGGTATTTGTGAATGGAGTGGAGGAATTCATAAAACATGCAAAGCAGTTAGATTCGTTTCGGGCAAATAATGGAATGATGAAGTGTCCATGTAGTAAGTGTAAGAACACTAAATTTTCAATCGAACATGACGTGAGATTACATTTAACTAAATATGGGTTTTGCGCAAACTACTATGATTGGGTGTGTCATGGTGAAGAGTTTCCCATTCCGATCAACGTTCAGCAAGAACGGAATGTGAACCCTTATCAGGACATGGTTAATGACGCATTACGTGATAGGATTGATCACGTAAGAGAAGAATTTCTTAACCAAGAGGAGAACAATGAGACACCAAACGGAATAATAATGTATTAAACATTGTAATTTATTATTAATTAGTATAAACGCCTTTTTATTATAATTGCATTTATATTAGTATAAACGTCATTTTCTGTGTCAAATAGATGTCAGGTAGAGGTAGAGGTAGAGGTAGAGGTAGACGCGGTAGGGGTAGTTCCCCCTCCCCCGGAGCGTCTTCCTCCTCACAGACAGCAGGTTTGGATGATGAGATACACCGGATGAGCGAGGAGGATTTTGGTGTCATTGTCAATGGTGACCTTGGATTGCCGATTTTGGATCCCGAGGAGATGGTAAGTTAATACATATCTTGCTTTAATTTGTTTGTATTTTTTTATATTTTGATTAACCAAATATATTAACAACTTATTGTTTTCAATATGACGAGTTTACCGACAACTATGTCAAGAAAATGGCCAAGAACGCCATAATCGGTAAGCTTGAACACTTTTGCCACCACGTGGCATAATGCCCGACCAGAGCAAGCGGCGAGGATAGGTGGTGGAACGCATTTAGTGTACGTCGTTCATATAAATATAACTATATATAAATATAACTATAATTATAACTATACATATAACATATATATATATAACTATGTTGCAGGGTCATTTCAGCTTCGAGTTACGCCACGAGCGCCTGGTTAGGGAAGCTTTTGAGCGGTATGCTATCAACAGGGTCCCTGATTATATGTATCGGGCTCAAACAAACCCCGTGCTCGGCTTTGGATGACCCGGATATTCTCCGTCGATTCGAGAGTGGATTGGGAGTCCCGTAAGCAATTATTCAATATTTAATTAACAATACTTGTTTTATATATATATATATATGTATGTACTAACTTGTTTATCTTATGTCGGAATAGGCGTTCGAAACATCTGCGAAAAGAAGCTAAACCGAGCTTACGGATCCGGTGAGGAAGGAAGATCCACAGGACACATGCTATGGGCAGACGCAGCGTTATCGATTTCGCTCGGGCCATGGAGGACAATAGAGGAGCGCCCCTATCAGTCGGTGATCTGGTGAGTAGTTCGAAGAAGAAGAAGTCGGGCAACTTCGTCTCGAGGAAGTTTGAGAAAATCATGAGTGCGTTATGTATTCTAAATATTATATATACATTATATATATATCATGTAATTATTGTTACTAACAAATTTATATCATACTTTGCGTGACGTCTTCACCTCGAAGAAGCGAAAGCCAGAGAGACGACGACACCCTCGCGGACGAGTCGTCGCGTCTTTATTACTGGCTTACGCTGGTGGTTACGACAAGAAGGGAGAGTTTTTGGCATGGGGTCACCGCCTCCATGTACTACGACAGAACTCGCTTCTTTGCTCGACACTCATCCGCCCGAGACATACTCTCCGGGCATAATCACCCGTCTCACCCAGGAGATGGCGAGAGACAGATGGACTCATGCGAAACCCAGGCGAGGTTGGAGGAGCTAGAGAGAGACAGAAAGCGTCAGGATGACAGACTAGCGCAGATGGAGGCGTGGATTACCCAAATGTTAGGCGGCATCCTCCGGAGGATGCAACCCGGTACGAGGCGACCTGAGAGATGACCATTCGATCATGGACTGGAGGAGGTGGCGTGGGTTTAGGTAGTCAACCGGTCCGGTAGGTGACATTGTTTTGATACATTTTATTTATTTTGGCTTATCGTATCCCTTTGACATATCGTTTTATTCATTTTTGACATTTCCCTTTGGCGTATTTTTGACATATCCCCTTTGATATCGTATTCCCGTTTATATTGTTGTTGTTGATAGCGGTAGCAATTGTAATGCTACCGGGAAAATAAAAGCGCTTTTGCAAATGGTGGTTTGGCATTTCTTTGCCAAAGCGACCATAATTTTCTGTTTATTTTTATTTTTTGCGACGGAATATATCCGTCGCAATATATGGTATTTAACGACGAAAAAGGCTCATTTTGCGACGGATATGAAAAGATCTAAAATAAATAAATTATTTAATAAAAATAAGTTGCGACGGATTATAAATTTTTTGCGACGGATTATACATTTTGCGACGCAATTTTACATGTTTGCGACGGCATATTTCCGTCGCTATTTGTTATTTGCGACGGACTATACATTTTTGCGACGGAAATTATAATTATCAAATAAAATAAAATACGGTAATTATCCGTCGCAAAAATCCGTCGCAAAACAATTTGCGACGGTTTATCCATCGCAAAACGGGGTTTTATGACTAAAAAAATGCGACAAAGAAAAATCGTCGCAAAATCCGTCGCAAATCATGGTTTGCGACGGAATAACCCTTGTTTGCGACGGTAATCTTCCGTCGCAAAATCTGCTGTTTTTTTGTAGTGACTACCCACTCCCAATTTCATCACCCAAGGGGTGATTTCACCAAATTTCACATGATTCGACTATGAAAAGGGATTAGCTACTCATTATACTAATCAAAACATGCACAAAAGCAAGAAATAAGAGCCATAACAAGTAGAAGAGAAGAGAAATATACCATTAAATTGCGAAATTCGAGTTTGAGCTAGAAAGTACAAAATAGAGAATCACCAAAAAGTAGGAGACTTGTTGTTTGGAATGAAAATCTAATCTAAGAAATGAAAAGATTAAACTAAGATATGTTTGATCTACATAAAATTATCATGTTCTAAGCTATTACAAAATTCGAGCTATGAAGGGGGTAGAGTTTGGCTAAGAAGATGAATAATAATTCCAAAATGGGCTAAGAGGGGTATTTATAGGTGGAGGGAGAATCCTGCAGATTTTGGTTCGAACGCTGGTTTCAGATGAGTGGAACGTGCGTTCTGCTTGAAATTCAGGCGACTTAGGGCTTTTGTCTTGCGAGCATTGGTTTGAAGGTAGGGAAAGTGCGTTTGAGAGGCCTGGAACGCACGTTTGAAGGTAGGGAACGTGCGTTTGAGTGGCCTGGAACGCACGTCTGGGGTAGTTGCTAAACCAGCGTTTGAAGGGGCTGAACTCTGTTTGACTCTGGCAACTCTGGAACGCTGGTTTGGGCTTGGAACGCCAGTTTGGGGACTTGGAACGTTGGTTTGAGAGTTCCAAACGTGCGTTTGGACCCTGTGCCACCAATTCTTCACTTTTTCTCCCTTTTCCACCTCTTTTCTCGCCTCGGTCATGTTTCTCATTGTAAACCATTGCCTTTCGGGTCATCGAGACACCAATACCCTACATCATCACAATAACCAAAAACAACCAAAACATTCCAAAGGGTAAACGTGCTCGGGAATGGGGTCAATATCATCAAAAAGGGGTGGTAAACTATCAAGAATGACGGAAGTACCCCCCGTGCTAGGAACTCACAATATTACACCGAAAGTGGTCTAAATCATCCAAAAATGTGCTGAAAATGTGGTAATCGGAGGCCAAACAATGTAGTGGAGTCACGTAAAGTTGACTCCTATCAACCACCCCACACTTAGCCTTTGCTCGTCCTTGAGTAAAATAGGCGTTTTAAATCAAACCAAGGGATTCAACATTGTGACATAGGTGCTACTATCCACACCCTCGAGGTAACCACAAAGTAAGAAACACGAACATATACACACCGGTTATAACATTATCAAGAAAGTGGAGTGTCTGTGGTGCCAAGCTAAAAACCAAGTGCTCAAAATGATTGTCGGGGCTTGAATCCCGACCAAGAAGTCTACCAACCGTCTCATATCAACCAACCTCTCCACTAGTCAAGGTCGCTAAGTTTGGACACAATCGGGTAGGACTTGAAAGGTTATAACGTTAGGCTAGGGTAATTCCGGTTAATCGAAAAGGATATTTTGGGAACCGGAGAAAAGAAATGCAGAGTGAACCTAATCAACAAGTGTACCACTTTATCTCTACCATACAAACCACCCAAACTCCTTTTTGATTAGTTTAAACACTTTGGGAACCATAGGATACTAACATACCCGAACTCATTGCCTAATTCAACTATGTTTCAAGTCTCATAAGGTGAGATCGAATACATTAGCACCTATCTCACTATCCCAACCCTTAACATCATAAAAATAACTTTTGAGCTCATTTCTTTGATTCCAACCCTTTTATTTATAAACACCAAACTTTTATTCTTTGAGAACTTTCTAATTTATTTTGAACTTTGATTGATCGAGTTCTCTTCTTTTTTTTTTTTTTTTTTTTTTTTTGAAGAGAAGAGAAATTTCACAGATTTTTCTTTTCTTTTTGGGCCCAAACCCAAACACTAGGCTCAAATGAGCTCCTCTTCTCCTTATAGCTCCAAACAAGGAAATACCAACCCATCAAATCATCATTTCTCCCCACCCCACACTTGCCTTAGCAAGTGTGGCCTAACAAAAGACTAGGTCCACTCGTAGGGTAAGAATGAAGGGAATGTGACCATAAATAAAGCTCAAGGTAGGTTTCTGACTGAGTAACAAAACGGCTATAAGACGAATGGTGGTCAGACCATTCTACCGAGGCTGAGAGGGGCTACGAAGGTCTAATGTTGGGGATAAGGCTTATTTGGCTCTGGTTGGTCAAAGAGACGCCATGACCGTCATCCCGTGTCCTACTTAGATAAACCTTTTTATTTCGCCTTGAGACTATTGGTATGAGAGGTGGTAGTAATCAAATTGTGCACAAAGTGTAGCTTTCGTGAAAATAATAAACTCCATTTTCAAGATAATATCAAACCGAAGTGCATACGTTCCGGGCCCTACTAAGATGGCCACCACTCGACTATAGACATAGCACAAACAACACAGTGTCGGGAACCCTTGAAAAATTTTAAAAATTACCATAAATCGACTCGAGCCCGGTCATAGGTCAAGTATACCACAAATTTAAGCATATTTGTTCATTTTCACAAGAAAACGGCTAAGTCTCCCCCACCCCACACTTAAACGAAACACTGTCCTCAGTGTGTGAGAGAGAAAAAGAAAGGAGGACTTAGGCTTTTAATCAAACTCCAATGAAAGGCGCAACCGATACTCGAAACTCGTGACACCCTCGTATAAGTCCATCCCGAAACCTAAATCGAGAACAACAGAAACAAAGAAAGCGCATGCACGGGAAAAGTCCACGTGCTAAAGATCAAGCAATAGGCAAACGGGTGCGTAAGAAAACGAGTCCATGCTACGAAACGATATCAAAGCATGACGAGGGGAAATGGGGTATGCAATGGACGGATACATCATAACAATAAAACTCAGAACATCCACGCATGCGATATACTATGCCAAAGTAGCAGTCAAATATCCCAATAAAATGTCGATCGCAAGGGAGAAAAACATGCACGGTCAAACAGGCCTCAAGGGCTGAACAATGATTACAAGTGCATAGCAAAAGTCAAAAGTCAAAAGTCAACCCGTCTCAAAGTGAATCAGTCAAAAATACCCACACAAAAAAAGAGACTAGCTAAAAGAAACTGCAACTCTCAAAAGAAATGCAGAAATAATGAAAAACAAGCTAGCTGCTCTGTGCTGTACAACAAACCTGGAGGATCTGTGTGTCTTTGGAAGATGGTGCGATCCACAAGAATCTGCACTCTCAGTGTGAAGTCTCGGCGACACCGCCCCTACTGTCTCTCGAATCAGCATCCGCCGCCTCGAGGCCCTGTCTGCTGTCTCAACATCCAACGAATCATCTCGCCTCGGTCTCTATCTCAACCTCGACCCTCATCGGACTCATCCTCTAGCAGGCTCTCGGTAATCCGCTGCAGATCGGCCTCTATCTCAGGTGTGTACTGGAAGGGTAAAGTATCCAAGGCTCTGTGCGGAAGATGGATCTGCTGAGCTCGAGCTATCGCCTTCTGGTTCTTCAGCAACCCATTCATCATGATCCGCAGACTGTCCATCCAATCTCGCTGCTTGTGTGCTATCAACAGCCCCTGCCTCTCGCTCAGCCACGGCCCTCCGGTGAAAGGTATGGTAGGTGAAGGTGGAGGTAGAGTGGTGGAGGAGGTGGAAGGTCCAGAACTGGGAGGTGGTGGAATGGTGGTGGTGGTGATATTGGTGAGGGGAGGTGGTGGTACAGGCAGGGGGGTGGAAGTAGCGGAGGTAGAGGTGAAAGGCCGGAGGACCGTGTGGATGAGCCGTCTGGAAAGTGTAGGGGGCCGAGAAGCAGTACGAGCATTGAACGACTTAGGCATGATAGGCAAAACTTTGCTCCACCTAATCTGATCATCTGCATACTCACCAACTTGTGCATCTCGACACAACCCGTAAATCAAGTAGGGGCACATAATCAACCGACGCTTGTTTTTCTGGTTTTCCCGAAACTCCGCAAAAATCGTCCTCCCCATGTCTACTTTCAAATTATAATGTAAAGCGTACAACAACTGTAGATCCTTGATGTGAAAGTGTGTGATGTTGTCCTTAGGTAGTAGACGATTCTGGGAGAACTTAGCCTTGACTTTCCAATCGTCGGGCCAAGTCGTAAATCAACAAGCCCATTGCGTGTGTTACCCCCTTTCGACATCCATTGCAACTCGGGGTTGATTTCTACCCTCATCCGCTCCAAAGGTCCTCGATACTACCCCAACTATCCTTGTCTTGAAACCACTCCTCATAATGAGCGCCTCGATAGCCGGTGTCCTATAAAAACTATTAATCGCCCGACCGACCACGGGACATTCACTCCACGCACCCAAACTCGCCCTCTCTAAATCACCCACAGTAAAGTTGGCATACCATTCCCGGACTATCGACAAGTTCAAAGTTGCCCTCGGGTTCCAAGATAAGGTTATTCCAACCCCTACTCCTCAAATTATCCACAAACGGCTTCGGTACCACCTTCAAATCTAGCCTCTTTCAAAGCACATCTTCTTATCGACTATGAACTCCTCGTAATTACTCAAGGCTTTGGGCATGTAAAAGCATGTCGTAAGGGAAGTGGGTCGACAGGTAGAAGCTGCTGCTTGGTTGCGGCTCGGTGGAAGTCCGAGGAATAGGTTGAGTATGTGGAGGGCTTGGGGTTGAGAAACCTGGGACGAGCGACCCTAGGTAAGACACGGGATAGGGGTGCCTCACTTGTCAAAAAGCGCAGCTCCTCACCGCTATCATCACATCATCTTTGCTAAATTTCGACCCTCGATGTCGGGCTCAAAAATCTTCATCTGAAGTCTCATCTCTAAGTCGCCCAAACCTAAGAGCTCTAGGGTTTGCGCCGAACCTCTCCTGGCTCATCGATCCTAATACCACCGCCTCTCTCGAACCGTGGTTTTCTGCTTCTTAGATTGACTCTTACCAACACCAGGCATTTTACCCTTCCCTTTATCCCCTATCTCTTTCCGTTTACCTCCTGCCATCTTCCTATATCAAGGGTAACGACAACACAACCAACACACGGCAAACCGACCCGATTATCGTCCAATACGGGATTTCAAAACAACCAAACCAAACCATCCATAACAACAACCACCACACACCACAAGGCCAAGAACACAACAAACAAACAAGAAACAAGGTACATAATCAATGCCAATTTACAAACGGGGTAGGGGAAAATTTGAAAAGAAATTCAAAAATTAATCCTACTCAAAACGGAAATGCAAACCAAAAAGTACCAATCATAAGCTTAGATTAGCATGTGTGAGTGTTGTGGAGTGACTAACGAGCCCCGAAACAAACGAAAAGGTGAAAATCGACTATGGTGAAAAAATCACCCAAGCACCGATCGAACCGGGAATCTGAGGGATTGTTGTTTGGATTTGAGTTTAGAAAACAAAAGAGGGGATCGTGAGGTGTTGATTGCAACAAAAATTGCTCAAAACGGGTTAGAAACGAAGATTTTTGAAGCAAAAGGGGTGGAAGGGCGACGGAACGGCGTTTTAGGTCTGAGAATTCAATTTTGGGAACGCTGGGTTGGGGAAGAGGGGTATTTATAGAGAAAGGTTCAAACGCACGTTTGAAAGTAAGGGAACGTGCGTTTCGCATAGCTCAAACGCACGTTTGAGTGGTGGAACGTGCGTTCAGATGGCCAAAAAGTTAACTGAGGATCAAGGGGTCCAAACGCTGGTTCGGGAGAGATGGGAACGCACGTTTAAGGAGCTGGGAACGCACGTTTGATCATTGGGGAACGTGCGTTTGAAAAATAGGGAACTGGCGTTTGGAAACGAGAAACGTGCGTTTGGAAGCAGGGGATGGATACTAGGGATATAGAGGCTCAAACGCTGGTTTAGAAAAAGTGAACGCACGCGTTTGAGGAGATGGGAACGCACGTTTGGACGTTGGGAACGTGCGTTTGAGAGCAAAAACAGGGGAAAAACAAGAAGACAGGGGAAACCACTCCACACTCACATCTAACCACCCCTAGACCAATCTAGACTCTTACTCAACCAACTTAAACCACAAAAAAAAGGGGTGGGTTGCCTCCCACAAAGCGCCTTTGTTTTACGTCGTTGGCTCGACAAGATGGATTATACGGTGCCAACTTTTTCAAAGTTATACCGTTGGCACAAGGTGAGAAAGGGTAGAAAGATGGAAGGATGGATTCAGAATTATACGAGTCAAGATTTAAAGTCCATGACAAGACTTACAAGATTCATCACAAGGTATGGGGCCTTCAAGGTGCACTATTTCTAGTGCTTCATCGTAAGGCAACCTCTCATACCTCTTCAAACGCAAGCCATTAGTGGTAAACGTGCCAAACTTAGGATGGGTGATTTCAATAGCACCGGACGGGTAGACTTTTGACACAACATAGGGACCGGACCACCTAGACTTCAACTTCCCTTGGAACAGATGCAAACGAGTATTGTAGAATAAGACTTCGTCGCCCTCATTGAAAACACGAGGTTTAATCAACTTATCATGGAGTAACTTAGTCTTTTCCTTATATTTCGTGGAAAGGTCATAAGCACAAAGGCGGAACTCATCTAGTTCATTCAATTGGGCCATACGCTTCTCACCAATTAAGGTGTCATCGAGATTTAGCATTTTGATGGCCCAATAAGCTTTGTGTTCGATCTCTACGGGAAGATGACAAGATTTGCCATAGACTATCATGTAAGGTGACATGCCTACGGGTGTCTTAAAGGCTGTCCTATGGGCCCACAAAGCATCATCTAACTTTAAAGACCAACTCTTGACATTCGTGTCTACCGTCCTCTCTAAGATACGCTTAATACCCCTATTCGTGACTTCAACTTGACCAGTCGTTTGGGGATGGTAAGCGGTACCTAACTTGTGTTTCACTCCATACTTCTCCAAAAGTTTATCAAACGGCTTGTTGGCAAAATGGCTTCCATTATCACTGATTATAGCACGAGGCACCCCAAACCGACAAAAGATATTCTTTCTAAGAAAACGGATAACAACATTCCTATCGTTGGTGGGTGAAGCTAAGGCTTCGACCCATTTGGACACATAGTCACACGCGACTAGGATGTACTTGTTACCACACGAGGAGGGACAGGGGCCCATGAAATCAATGCCCCACACGTCAAAAATCTCACACACAATGATCGGCTTCTGAGGCATCTCACTCCTTCTTGATATACGACCGGACCTTTGACAAGCGTCACAAGATTTCACGTAAGCATGTGCGTCTCGGAATAGAGTGGGCCAATAGAGCCCACTTTGCAACACTTTCAAAGCGGTTCTTTGCCCCGAGAAGTGGCCTCCGGCCTCTTTGTCGTGACAAAACGAATGAGCACTCAAAATTTCACCCTCCGGGATGCACCTCCTCAAAATGCCATCCGAACACAACCTATACAAACAAGGATCTTCCCACACATACTTACCCACCTCACTAAGGAATTTACGCCTTTGGTTCGAGTCAAGGTCGGGATCTACAAAACCGCACTCGTGGTAGTTGACAAAAGGAGCGAACCAAGGACTACCTTCCTTACCGACTTTTAGAAAGTTTCCCTTTTTAGCCAGAAGAAAGGTGTCAAGCGTATATAGTTGCTCGTGAGGGAAAGAGTCATTTATCTCCCTTTGTGCCTTAATCAACTCCTCACTAAGCTCCATACGACTTAAGTGGTCGGCTACGACGTTCTCACAACCTTTCCTATCTCGGATCTCTAAATCAAACTCTTGCAAGAGCAAGATCCACCTCAAGAGGCGGGGCTTGGCATCTTGCTTGGCAAAGAGATAACGCAAAGCGGCATGATCCGTGTGGACAACTACCCGAGAACCTACGAGATGAGACCGAAACTTATCGAACGCAAAGACAACTGCTAAAAGCTCTTTTTCAGTGGTGGTGTAGTTCTGTTGGGCTGGATTCAAGGTGTGACTAGCATACGCAATAGGCTTGAAGATTTTGTCGATTTTTTGACCGAGGACCGCACCAACCGCGGTGTCACTCGCATCACACATGAGCTCAAATTCTTGATCCCATTTCGGGGCAACTAGGATGGGAGCGGATACAAGCAGTTGCTTGAGCATAAAAAATGCTTCAACACAAGTTTTGTCAAAATCAAACGGGACGTCTTTTCTAAGAAGAAGAGTAAGAGGACGGGCTATTTTCGAGAAATCCTTAATGAACCTACGATAGAACCCCACATGGCCTAGAAAACCCCTAAGAGTCTTTAGGTTGGTGGGCATAGGAAGCTTAGCTATCGCTTCTACCTTAGCCTTGTCTACCTCTATACCCTTACTAGATATCTTATGCCCTAAGACTATCCCCTCCGTAACCATCAAATGAAACTTCTCCCAATTTAGCACCAAGTTTGTCTCCTCACATCTACTCAACACTTTCTCGAGATTATCTAGACATTCCTCAAAGGAATCACCAAATACACTAAAATCATCCATAAAGACTTCTAAAAACTTTTCTATCATATCCGCAAATATGGCAACCATGCACCGTTGGAATGTCGCGGGTGCATTACACAACCCAAAAGGCATCCTACGGAAGGCAAAGGTACCATAGGGGCAAGTATAGGTAGTCTTTTCTTGGTCCTCTAAAGCCACATGTATTTGGTAATACCCACTAAACCCATCAAGAAAACAATAAAAGGCATGGCCACTCAATCTCTCCAACATTTGATCAATAAAAGGGAGGGAAATGATCTTTCTGGGTTTGGTCATTTAGCTTACGATAATCAATGCAAATTCTATGACCACTTACCAAACGCTTAGGCACCTCCTCTCCTTTGTCATTGATCTTTACGGTCATACCTCCCTTCTTCGGCACCACTTGGGTGGGACTCACCCACTTGCTATCCGAGATGGCATAGATAATCCCTAGCTTCAACATTGTGACCACGTCCTTCCTCACAACCTCTTGGAGGTGTGGATTGAGCCTTCTTTGGGGTTGCCTTACCGGCTTTGCTCCATCTTCCAGAATAATCTTGTGTTGGCAAATGGTGGGACTAATACCCTTAAGGTCGCACATCTTCCACCCAAAAGCCCGCTTATGCTTCTTAAGCATCCTCACCAACTCATTTTCCTGCAAAGCCGTTAGTGTAGAAGAAATAATCAAAGGAAGTAAATCATCATTTTCAAGAAAAACATACTTCAAATGTGGTGGAAGCGGCTTCATTTTCAAGTCTTTTGGTGGGTTCTCAATTGATGGCTTCTCCAACTCTCCTTCAAGCCCAAGATCAATCTTCTCGGTCCACCTTTCACCCACGAAAGCCGTCTCTTCAAGCTCTTGTGCTTCCTCTTCCAACTCCTCTTCTTCATCATGTTCCGTACTCACTCCTTCCATGCATTCCTCGGATTTATCTTTATATTCCTGCATGTCAACATGTTCCGAAACGCAGGGATATATAGCATCAATAGAAAAACAGTCCTCGGTGCTCTCCTTAGGATGTTTCATGGCTTTATAGACATTGACCGTTACTTTTTCATCTCCAACTCTCAAAATAATCTCTCCACTCGCAACATCTATCAGAGTCCTCCCGGTATTTAAAAAGGGACGTCCTAACAACAAAGGTGTTTTGGAGTCCATCTCCATGTCTAGTACCACAAAATCTACCGGGAAGGCAAACTTATCCACTTTCACTATGACATCCTCTATCACTCCCATAGGCTCCCTAATAGACCTATCCGACATTTGAAGGGTCATCCCCGTTGGCTCGAACTCTCCTAGGTTAAGACTCTCATATATAGCACGGGGCATTAAGCTTACACTAGCCCCCAAATCACATAGAACACTAGGAAAATGAGTCGTACCAATAGTAACCGGGATAGTAAAACTACCTTTGTCTCTAACTTTCGGGGGAATCCTAGACTTTCCATCAAAAATGGCGGAACACTCTTCATTTAAACACACAACTTCTTGCATTTTACCCTTTTTAGTTAGCAACTCTTTTAAAAACTTACAATACGAGGGCATGTTTGCAAGTGCTTCTAGAAAAGGAATGTTCAAATCAATTTTTCGCAAAATCTCAATAAATCGGGTTTGAGCCTTATTCAAGCAACTTTGTCTATGATTCTTAGGGGGATAGGGGAGGGTACTCAAATCAAAATCTTTAGAAAGAGGAGGGATCATACCTTTCTTACCTTTGGTGCGTGGGGAAGACGGCTCTTTCATTGGCTCTTTCCCTTCTCTTCTAGTTGGTTCCTCCTCTTTCACATCGATAACCACAAAATCTCCCCTAGCTTGAGCTTCTATCCTTTCCAATTCCTTCTTCTTGACATACTCCTCATGATCTTCATCATCTTCAATCCCGTCTATATCACCGTCCATAGCTCCCGCTTCCGTCTCAATAGGAGCTTTTCTAGCCTTGTCCTCCCATAGGACTTTCTTTTCTCCATTAGTTCTCAACACCTTACCACTTCGAGTTAAGATGGCGTTTACACTTCTTGGGTTCTTTTCGGTGTTACTCGGTAGACCGCCCTTCAACTGAATATGTTCTACCACTTGACCAAATTGTGTCTCAAGATTTTTTATGGCGGACCCATGTTTGTAGCTCATCTCAACCATGTCTTTCTTGATTTCCGCAAGGTTTTTGTTCATTTGTTCCAAGATGACATCGGTTGAACTCTTTTGGGGTATAGGAGCCAAAGGAGGAGGGTTTTGATGATTGTTAGAACCTTGTTGATTATACCCTTCTTGATGCCTTTGGTGTGGAGGTTGATAGACTTGCCCTTGTGAAGATTGGTTTTGATTTTGGCCTTGTCTATAACCTTGGTTTTGGCCTTGGTTTTGATTACGGTTCCAACCTTGATTGTTGTTATTCCTCCAATAACCATCACCTTGATTTCCATAGTTCCCTCCTTGACCTTGTCCCACATAGTTCACATCTTGAGATTCTTCATACGGTTGCCCACCTTGTTGTTCCCCCATATATTGGCCTTGATAGGGGCTTTGTGACTGATTTTGATATTGGGACCCCGTATTCCATTGCTCCATAGAGCAAATGCTCATCATCCGCTTAGCCAACTCATTCATGTTATCTTGAGATAGAGTACTAGGTTGCCCATGAGTTGAGGATTGAGGATAAGCCATATTTTGAGCTTTGGTCGTCATCCTACAATCCTTTGCCGAATGTGATCCACTACAAATTTGGCAAAGCTTAGCACTCTTATTCTCCTTTTGCAATCTCCCCAACTGTTGCTCCATCGCTTGTACTTGAGCATGATATTGATCACTTGCCTCTACTTCTTTAACTTCAACCAAACCGGGCTTCTTACTTCTTGTCCCTTTTCTACTCGACGATATGTATTGCCTCGAAGTCTTGGAAATCTTCTCAATTTGGTTCATAGCCACTTCGGGTACCATACTCATAATATCTCCATTGCACGAAGCATGCAAGGTACTTTGATGCACTTGGTCTAAACCCCGAAGAAAGCATGAACTACCTCAGATGATCTCAATCCGTGCCCCGGCACTCCTCAACAAAGCCTTAAACCGATCCCATGACTCATGTAGTTCTTCTCCTTCATAAGCATTAAATGACATGATAGCTTCCTTCATATCCATGGTCTTCGAAGGGGGGTAATATTTGAGTAGAAAAGTTTTAACCACTTCTTCCCATGTGTGTAGAGAATCATTAGGCAACGAGTCATACCACCTCTTAGCTTGCTCTTTCAAGGCGAACGGGAAAAGCATAAGTTTGAGCGCCTCGTCACTTACTCCATTGATCTTTGTCGAGTTCACTATTTGGAGAAAGTGATCAATGAATAAGTGGGGATTTTCTAAAGCGGTTCCCTTGAATATAGCGTTGTCTCCCAACAAATGTATGATGTTCCTATTCAATTCCAAGTTGTTGGCGGCTACCGGCGGCATTCGGATTGGACTATGACCCATGTTTGCCGTAGGAGCTAGCACAAAGTCTCTACAAGTCAAACCACCTTGGTTTTGCTCTTGTTGACCGTTAAACCAATTTGGCATCGCGTTTGCACCTTGATTGTGAGCTTGGTTTTGGTTCTGTTGAAACTGGTTCAACATCCATGCATTGAATTGTTGCATAAGAGCGGGATCCATTTAATTCCCTTGGGCCTCATGTTGAACATTCTGAGGTATAGGTCCATTCGCATTCACCGCATTGTTTCCTTGTCCATTCCCACCTCCTTGTGCATTGTTGTTGACAAGAGGCGGGTTTGGAATTGGAATTCCATTACTATTCCCCAAATTTCCCTCCAAACCTTGTCCACCTTGTTGTGCCATGTCGGATCCTTCTCCCAACTCACCCAAACTATTCTCTTCAAGGACCGGAATCGACTCCTCTACTTGACGACCTCTTCTTCATTGACTATTTCTACGCCTTGCGTAAGCTTCAATTCCGTCTATGTAAGGTTCGAGTGGTGTTTGAGACCTCCGGGTCATGCACTACAAAAACCAAACAACAAGAAGACAGTAAAATAAAACCTAGGCCCAAGCCTTCGGTTCACTTACAAGATATCACAAATAGCACACAATTCCCCGGCAACGGCGCCATTTTGATTGAGAGAAAATCCACCCAACAAAAACAATTTATAAAGACTCGAAACCGTGGGTAAACTAACTCTCTAACCGGCAGTGTACCAGGTCGATTGCTAGAATAGCTACAGGAGTACGAGGTCGAACCCAAAGGAATCGTGCTTGCAAGTACCAAAGTGAACGTAATGCTTAGTCTAGGTGATCAAAGTTTTAAGGTTTTGTTACTACAACGACACTAGTGATTCTAACTAACGAGTCTAAAGATATAAAGAAAGAAAGAAGATTTAACTGCTAGGTTGTAAAGATTGATTAAGGGACATAGCTGAATCATGATCAAAATAGCTAGTTTCACCCCAAGGAATGACAAAACCAGGAGTGTGCATTAAACAAACGAACTCTTACATTCAATTCCACGGGTACGAACTCCTAATCCCGGTGCTAGGTTCTGAACAACTCTTCCCCAACACCTTAAGCCTAGTCAACTAACCTTCCCTAAGAGAGGTTTATTCACAAGACAATCATGCACGAGAGCCGTTTAAACGTTAAAAACGAGTAACCTCGTACTACAATACGATCCTAGAACCTTTTTCCCACATCCCTCTCTCTGAACAACTCTCAAGAGTAATGTGTGTGATTTTGACCTAGGTGATCAATCTAGCCCAAATCCGTTATAACAAGTTCTAAGACATGAAATATGCAAGATATAATGATAAAAAGCACTACCCACTCCCAATTTCATCACCCAAGGGGTGATTTCACCAAATTTCACATGATTCGACTATGAAAAGGGATTAGCTACTCATTATACTAATCAAAACATGCACAAAACAGTAAATAAGAGCCATAACAAGTAGAAGAGAAGAGAAATATACCATTAAATTGCAGAAATTCGAGTTTAAGCTAGAAAGTACAAAATAGAGAATCACCAAAAAGTAGGAGACTTGTTGTTTGGAATGAAAATCTAATCTAAGAAATGAAAAGATTAAACTAAGATATGTTTGATCTACATAAAATTATCATATTCTAAGCTATTACAAAATTCGAGCTATGAAGGGGGTAGAGTTTGGCTAAGAAGATGAATAATAATTCCAAAATGGGCTAAGGGGGGTATTTATAGGTGGAGGGAGAATCCTGCAGATTTTGGTTCGAACGCATTTGTTTTCGGATGAGTGGAGCGTGCGTTACGCTTGAAATTCACAGGCGACTTAGGGCTTTTGCCTTGCGAGCATTTGGTTTGAAGGTAGGGAACGTGCGTTTGAGAGGCCTGGAACGCACGTTTGAAGGTAGGGAACGTGCGTTTGAGTGGCCTGGAACGCCGTCTGGGGTAGTTGCTAAACCAGCGTTTGAAGGGGCTGAACTCTGTTTGACTCTGGCAACTCTGGAACGCTGGTTTGGGCTTGGAACGCCAGTTTGGGGACCTGGAACGCTGGTTTGAGAGTTCCAAACGTGCGTTTGGACCCTGTGCCACCAATTCTTCACTTTTTCTCCCTTTTCCACCTCTTTTCTCGACTCGGACATGTTTCTCATTGTAAACCATTGCCTTTCGGGTCATCGAGACACCAATACCCTACATCATCACAATAACCAAAAACAACCAAAACATTCCAAAGGGTAAACGTGCTCGGGAATGGGGTCAATATCATCAAAAAGGGGTGGTAAACTATCAAGAATGACGGAAGTACCCCCCGTGCTAGGAACTCACAATATTACACCGAAATGGTCTAAATCATCCAAAAATGTGCTGAAAATGTGGTAATCGGAGGCCAAACAATGTAGCGGAGTCACGTAAAGTTGACTCCTATCATACGTCGGGTGAGACATCTGACCTACTAAACATACAGTATAAAGCATCAATGACTATAATATGCCACGGTTGGAAACCACAACAGTAGTAAGCCAAACAAAATATGAACTTCCTCGAACAAAAACAAAAATTTTAAAATTTTCAAGTTTTCACTCTTTCTAAGCATGGTAATAGATTAAGCACAATTGTAGGTACATACAACCCCTCCCCACACTTAAACAACAACATGTCCTCATGTTGTGCGAAATTAAGAAGAAATAAAGTACTTAGCTGATTTGGTATAGAAAGTCGACCCGTTGGTCAAGCACAAGCATGAAAAGGCCAACGTTCGAGATGTCATATGTAGTCCTTTTCCAGCAACGACTTCAATACTAGCTTGACAAAACAACTAAAAATGTACCTGCACTACACTACCCGAAACACGGAAATATCTCGGGGAACACAGGGGAATATAATACGTCGCGCAAAAGTAACGATAGAGGATACTATAAAGTAGCAGGGCTAGCTGCAACAAAATGACAACAGACATATAAACATTATGCAAATATACCATAATGCAAAGAATATTGGGATACACGAAGAAAATAGAAACACAAAACACTAGCCCAAGCTAATCTTCATAGATGTCGCCCCAATCTACAATCCGGATTAGGCGACGAAGCATATCGATCGCAGGAGGGATGTCATATTCATCTTGCAAGTTCCAATCTTCTCCCGCAACATCTACTCCTTTAAAATGTTCATCACGGAGTACCAGCAACAAATCAGTAAGCATCGGGTCATTGAGAATCGTATACGGCCGTCCTAACGCACGTTGAAGGTCCTCAGTACGAAACTCTCCACCACCCACAGTGTGGGGTACAATGACAACATAAGTAATGGTCCTGACGCGCGTGATGATATGGTAATCAACGTCAAGGATAAGCGTTCCTCCAGGTCCATCATCTAGAGTTATATGGCGGATTCTATGAATGAATGGGATCTCATGCGGGGGAACTCCGTAATCCATTTCAAAACAAAGTCGAACTGAAGCAGATTCAACAACCCTCTTATTAGACTTAAAACTAAAACACATAAAACAAAGACAAAAGAGTAATTGAAAAATGACTAATATATATATTTATAAATATCTAGGATGCCCCCTAGTGGCGCTGTTGATTTATGTCGTTGGCTCGACAATCTTCTTATTCAACCCGGGTCGGGCCATTTAACCTTCCTTCCGGCCACTACTTCGTGTAAGCTCTGATAATTCGTGTGGCCACAAAAACAACATCTAACACATGGGGTTAGGTTCCTTCTTCGCTTTCAAAACTCTTAATCTTCCCATTTAATCGACCTTTTCTTCTTGATTTCTTCTTTAACTTGGCCTCCTTTCATACTCTTCCATGTCCCAACTCCCAGCCATAACTTGCTCGACCAAGCCACTTTGCCGTCATCCTCGGAAAACAAGTCGGGCGAGAATTCTTCAAGCTCATTGACTTGATCATACCCCACCCGAGGATGTCGAGGAAATGAATAATCAAAGGTTTTTCTTTAGTTTGACCAATATAGTGCTTGCACCTTTGACCATTTACTCTAAATGGCTGGTCACCATGACCTCTCGGCTCTAAAACACCTCCGGAATAATTTGAAGAATTTCGAGAGGGCCGGACCAACGCGTCCTCAACTTCCCGAAAACAGATGTAACCTGGAATTATAAGGTAAGACTTGCTCCCCAACTTGAAATTCTCGCTTCTTGATTTTAGCATCATGAAGGAGTTTCATTCTGTCCTTGCTAATCCTGGCACTCTCGTAGGCCTAGAGTCTAAACTCATCCAAATCATGCAACTGCATCAGTCGATGTTCTCCACATGACTGGGCATCAAAGTTCAAGAACTTAATGGCCCAATACGCTTTATGCTCTAATTTGACTGGCAAGTGGCACGGTTTTCCATACACCATCTGATAGGGAGATGTACCCATGGGGGTTTTATAGGCAGTACGGTACGCCTATAGTACATCATCCAGTTTGAGACTCCAGTCCTTTCTATGACTGTTCACAACTTTTTCCATGATCTTCTTCAAACTTTGATTACTTCTCTCAACCTGGGCACTAGTCATAGGATGATATGGTGTGCCAGTTTTGTGCCGGACACCATATTTCTCAAGGAATTTTTCTAATGGCCGGTTGCAGAAATGCGTTCCCTCATCACTGATTAAGGCGCGGGGACATCCAAATCTCACGAAAATATTTTTCTTCAGAAAGCTCATGACCGTTTTGTGGTCATTGCGAGGAGTGGCTTGAGCCTCCACCCATTTTGATACATAGTCAACGCAGACTAGGATGTATTTGTTTCCACATGAAGATGGAAACGGGCCCATAAAATCAATACCCCATATATCAAAGACTTCACATTCTAAAATGGGCTTCAATGGCATGTCGAAACGCCTAGTTAAAGCTCCGGTTCATTGGCACCTATCACAAGCCTTGCAGAAAGCTTCTGAATCCTTGAAGATCATGGGCCAATAGAAACCAGACTGAAAAATTTTGGCAATGGTTTTCCAGGGACCAAAGTGACCACCAGTGGGTCCACTGTGGCATTGTTCAATAATGTCACGTTGCTCAGATTCAGGTACACATCTCATTAGCAAACCATCCTTACAAATCTTGAAGAGGTAAGGTTCATCCCATACAAATGTTTTCAAATCAGAGAAGAATTTCTTCTTCTCCTGATATGAAAATTCCGGATTAAGATATTGGGAATGAAGGTAGTTGACGATGGAAGAAAACCATGGAACATCTGGAGCACAATCGTCTATCAGCATGACATTCTCAAGAGGAAAGTAAAGATCTATATCGTCAGGGTCTTCCTTTTCCTCATTCAACATTCTCGAAACATGATCAGCCACTACGTTTTCACTGCCCTTTTTGTCTTTAATTTGGACATCAAACTCTAGTAGGATCAGTATCCAACGTAGTAAGCACGGTTTAGCCTCTTTCTTTGTCATGAGATATCGCAAAGCAGCGTGATCAGTCCACACAACCACTTGAGCACCCAACAAGTAACTAAGAAATTTGTCCATAGCGAAGACTACGGCTAGCAATTCCTTTTCAGTCGTCGTGTAGTTTACTTGGGTAGGATTTAGTGTGTGATCACAGTAATAGATAAGTTGGAATTTTCCTTAAACCGTTGTCCTAAGATCGCACTGACATAGATAGTTTGATGCATCGTACATAAGCTCGAAGGGTAGATTCCAGTCAGGCGAGATAAGAATTGGTGCAGAAATTAATCGACTTTTAAGCTCCTCAAACGCTTGCTTGCAACTATCATCGAAGTCAAAAACAACGTCTTTTTTGAGCAAAGTAGATAGGGGCTTGGCTATCTTGGAAAAGTCTTTAATGAATCTCCTATAAAAACCGACGTGTCCAAGAAAACCTCTAACTTCGCGCACATTCCTAGGATAGTTCAATTTCTCTATAGCCTCTACTTTGGCCCTGTCTACTTCAATACCTTTGGCCGAGATTTTGTGGCCAAGAACTATTCCTTCATCTACCATGAAATGGCACTTTTCCCAATTTAGGACTAAGTTCTTTTCCACACATCGGGATAACACCTGGTCAAGATTATCGAGACAATCATCAAAGGATTGACCAAAGACCGAAAAATCATCCATAAAAATTTACGTACACTTTTCAACTAACCCATCAAAGATGGCCAGCATACATCTTTGGAATGTAGCTGGGGCATTGCAAAGACCAAATGGCATTCGCCTATAAGCGAATGTACCATAGGGGCAGGTGAAAGTGGTCTTTTCTTGGTCAACCGGATCGATGGGTATCTGGAAATAACCTGAGTATCCATCCAGGAAACAGTAGAATGCATGTCCCGCCAGGCGCTCTAGCATCTGGTCAATGAATGGAAGGGGGAAGTGATCTTTCATTGTAACCTCATTAAGCTTTCTATAGTCGATACAGACTCTATAACCAGTAACGAGCCTCAATGCTATTTCTTCTCCTTTCTCATTCTTCTCAATAGTAATTCCTCCCTTCTTGGGAACTACCTGAGTAGGGGATACCCATTCACTGTCAGCAATTGCGTAAATGATACCCATGTCTAAAAGCTTGATAATCTCCTTTTTGACCACTTCTTGCATATGAGGGTTGAGCCTCCTCTGGGCTGTCTAACACACTTTGCACCCTCTTGAGTCTTGATTTTATGCATACAAACGTCAGGAGATATCCCTCTGATGTCTCCTATTTGCCAACCAAAGGCTTTCTTGTTCTTTCTCAAGAAGTTTAACAATTTCATCTCTTCCAATCGAGATAGCTTGGTAGAAATAATCAACGGAAGCTTGTCACCTTCTCTTAAGAACACATATTTCAGATGCTTAGGTAACGGCTTCAGTACCAGATCTGCAGGGGGGTCTTCTAAACTTGATTTAAGATCTCCACTTTTCAACTCAACATCACTGAGTTTACTTAGTGGTCCCACTGCCAAAAATTCTCATTTCAATAATCCTTTATCAAATTCAGCTTCTAACTGTTCCAGATTCACCACACCATGATTATTCAGATTCTCAACTAATCGCTCGTATTCAGTTGCAACAACCATGACTTGCTTTTCCATGTAATCATTGAAATCATCTGACATATCCTCAATGGAGAAGCTGGTGGGGTAATCAGAGGATCTCTGAATAGCTTTAGAGACACTGTAGCTCACCTCCTGATCACCGACTCGTATAGTCACTTGCCCACCATCACAATCAATGAGGGCTCTGACTGTAGAAATAAAGGGTATTCCAAGTATCAAGGGGACATTCTCATCCTTCTCTATGTCTAGGACGTACCAGTCAACCGGAAAGGTAAACTATCAATTTGAACTAATACGTCCTTTAATATTCCCACAGCTTTCTTGGAAGATCTATCAGCGAATTGAAGATTCATGGTTGTGGGTTCTAGAAGATCATTCAATCCAAGTTGTTTGCAGACAGACAATGGCATCAGACTTATGGATGCACCTAGGTCACATAAAGAATTTGGGAAGACTAAGCCTCCCATCAACAATGTGAGCACAAATTTCCCAGGGTCACCCCTCTTGATTGGTAGATCATCATAACTTACCATAGAGCAATCCTCACCAATCAAGCGACCCATGTCTTCTAACTTCTTCTTAGAAGAAACAACATCCTTGATGAACTTGGTATACTTAGGCATCTCAACCAAAACATCAGATAGTGGAAGATTAACCTGAGTATTTTTCAGAAGATTCAGCACTTTTTCATATTTCTTATCCTCATGCAAGGGAATGTTGCTTTTTCTAGGTGGAAATGGAAGTTTCTTCAAATCATTCTCAGAAAAGACTTTCTTCGAGGATGTACTGACAGCTTTATCTTCCAAATCCTTCCACCTCACCACTTTCTCATTTTTTTTACTCGTCAGGGGATCAGCCACCTGAGGTCCTTCAAACTCTTTACTTTTCAGGGATCAGCCACCTGAGTACTCTCTTACAGAAAAGGGGAACGTAGGTGCTCGACTTCCCCTCCTGCCTTATCACTGGCAGGAGGGGTTAGTGGTTTCCCTGGTTCGGGGGACCACTTAGTTGAGTACCAGATCTCAGATTCATTGCACTAGCCTCTTCTATACCATACGGAATTGAGGGCACCAGGTCAGTGCATTGGCTATGATTTAAATTGGTCTGAGCTACCTGACCGCCCTTAGGATTCTTCTCCGTGAAGCTAGGCAACTGCCTTGAGGGTCTGGAAGCTAACTGCTCGGCCAATTGCCCGATTTGCCTCTCAAGATTCTTGATTGTCCTGTTTTGCTCCTCTACTTTAGCTTCAAGATTATTGGAGTGAGAGGGGCCTTGAGAGTTTTGGAAGTTTTGCGGAAGAGGCTGGCCAGACTGACTTTGAATTGCAGAATTGGAATTGTTTGGCCAATTCTGATTGAACCTTTGATTCTGATTGGAAAAATTAGTATTCTGGTTCTGATTGAAATTAGGGTTTCTATTGAAATTCTGATTTTGGTTAAAGCCCTGATTCTGATAGTTACCTTGGCCAGAGAATTGATTGTTAAACCTCTGATTTTGTTGGCCATAGAAAGCATTCACTTCAGCATTCTGTTCATTCAGAGGACAGAAACGAGATGTATGTCCCACATTGTCACAGTTCTGACAGGTGACTTGATTGTACTGTCCATAATCATGAACAGCATTAACTTGATAATTCGAAGGGGAAATGAATTGACACTGGCCAACCATATGGCCAGTCTGACAACAATTTTCACAATACATAACCTGAGAGTTCTGTGGGAATGATAGGTTCTGATTGATCGGATTTGGAGGCGTTTGAGAAGCTGCCATCTGCTTTTGCAGCATGGCGATCAAACTTTGCATATTCACCTCCTCGATCTTGGGAGGAGGAGGTGGTGCTTAGATAGCTTGAATGGAGGGGGCGTAATTATACTTGGCAATATCCTCAAATAGTGTCCATCCCTCTTCAGGCGTCTTTCTCAAGAATGCCCCACCAGAAGAACTATTGACCATGCCCTTAGTGAGCTCGGTCAATCCACTGAAAAACGTGTTGACTTGCCTCTGCAAGTCCAACCCGTGGTGGGGACATTTACGAAGAAGAGATTTGAATCTCTTCCAAGCATCAAAGAATGACTCGTTTTCCTTCTGATAAAATGTAAAAATTTCACTGAGGCATTGGGCTGTCTTGGAAGGTGGGAAATATTGACTTAGGAACTCTTTTTCGAGTCCAGCCCAAGTGGTAATGGATTCAGCAGGGAGAGAGTTATACCACTCTTTTGCCTCCCCCTTCAAGGAAAACGGGAACAATTTCAGCTTAATGGCATACTCGCTTACACCTTGAATGCGGGTCGTACCACATATCTCCAGAAATGTGTGTACGTGAGTATGCGGATTTTCAGACTGAAAACCGTGGAAGATAGATGCTTGTTGCATCATTTGAATGAGCCCGGGTTTCAGTTCAAAGGTAGGTGCATTGATGGTTGGTAGGACGATAGCCGGGTTGGCCCTGACTTCGCCAGGCATGGCGTAGTCAGCCAACGTACGTCTATCTTCAGCAGCCATAATGACTATATTTTTGATCTCTTGAGCTAGATCTTGCTCGAATCGACTGTGTTCTCTTCGTCAGGAAGAACCGCAGGACGGACTCTTCGCCTGTTTGGTCTGACTATGGTTCGCTCGAGGTCATGGGTGTACAGCAGTGGACCTTTCTGACTCCGAGTTTGCATAAACCAAAACCAAAAACAAGATGTCCGCACGAATTTCTTAAAAAGGCTACACTAAAATCTAAAGTAAAAAAAACGTAAATAAAACAGAAAAAAGAGACTATAATACAGAACAAAACAGAGAACAGAAAAAAAAAATTATATTTTTTTTTATAACACTCGGTCGACCGAGTGTCAGGGTTCGGTCGACCGAACGAAATTTTTTTTATGTAAACAGAGAAACTGAGAGCACCTGCCTACGAAAAATCAAAACAGAAACGGAAAAATTAATAAAAACCAGACAACCGTACCGATTCCCCGGCAACGGCGCCAAAAACTTGTCTCGGATTTTATCTAAGCGAAATAAACAAGTAATAAAAATAAATCCAGTTTACCCCAAGTGCAGGGATCGTAGTATAATGATTAAAACCGGAGTCGAACTCACAGGGAATTGTCTTTGTCTAGTTTGATTAATTTTCCTAAAGTTATCACGAGAAGTAAAAACGTCCTATCCTAAACAATTTAAAGACTACAACTAAAATAAAAAAACAAAATGAACTAGTAATGAAAACAATAAAGTTAAACTGGACAGAAGATTAAAAATCTAAAGCCAGCGAAGATAGTTGCGAACCGAATAACGAAAATAATTCTATTCTATAAACTAAATAAAAATTGTAAAATTGCTATGGTGATAACAAAAGATTTCGTCCATCGATCCTAAAGATTAACGCTTTAATTATCAAGGTGTGAAATTTATCAATCTCGTAACCTAGATATTCAACCTAACAACTATCGTTAATTAGATTAAAAATCCAATCTTTACTATGGTGATCTTAGTTTAACAACGATTCTCATCAAATATTAAACATCAAACAGCAATACATTCATCAATGAAATTGCATAACATCAATAAAAACATAATAAAGATACAAATCTCATTAAAACTCACAAACAATCCAAAGAGTCGAAATTGAGATGCTGCAACGATCGGTTTCACAAAGCTCGTTCAAAAAAACCTCAGCCTCTGTTCATCGCTTGTACCAGACGAATCAAAAAGAAAAATGCACTCGGTCGACCGAGTGATGGTGTTCGGTCGACCGAACCAAAAAAGTGCCTAGGGTTTCGTGTCGCGTTCTATTCGTCAGGAAAAGCTATTCTGTATCTCCTGAATGCTGATGGATCCGTCCTTTTATAATGTTTTTCGAGCTAGGGTAATAATTATCCTATTTCCTTTTCTTAATAAAAACTAAACCCTAATAAAAATATAACAATTCCAATTTTGTCCTTCTAGATAAGTCTTCAAATAAATTGCTGCTCGAACTCCTTCAACTCTTCGATTCGTTCCACGATATGCTCGTCGTACCTACAACATAATAAAAACGTGCAAAGTGTAACATCACATATATAAATAGATAATTGCTAATAAAATCACGTAAATAACCCGACTTTGCACTCTAATGCTTTCCGACTTCATTCTTTCAATAAATCCATTAAACACTTAATTTTCTAAAAAAATTAATAAAATACAAAGGATATTGTTACGAAATAATGTAATATAAATCGTAAAAATCACCGTAAACACGTATCATCGATAATTGCTATCAACATCTGACCAACATGCTCTGGACTAGACTCAAAACCAAGATCTCTAGTTGTCTTCTAGAGGAATTGGCCTCAAAAAAGGATGATGTTTACAAGATATTTGACAAGATGAAACGCCATAGTAGGTCGGACATTTCTGGTTTAGAAACTCTCTCAGGTGCCTTCTTCGAAAATGCGTCGCATCACAGTGCAGCTCAGAAGGACATTGCGGGGAGGCTCACCGTATCTTTGTATGAAGCAAAGCATTCTATCCTTTCAAAACAACTTGATGAATTTAAGGCATCCGAGGCAAATCATCTGAAAGAGATCGAATCATCGAAGTCAAGTCTCGCAGAGCTCGTGTCCAGAAGGAAGAATTTGGAGAAGAAAGTTGAGGCATTGAAGAAAAAGGAAGCTGAAATGTCCTTGTTACTTGCGAGCCATGAAGAGGAGTGGAAAAGTATGACAATTCGTGCATCTGAATTGCAGAATGTCCTAAATGAGCTCGAGAATGCACCTCGGTTGCAACCTGGGGAACATGAAGCTTTAGAGAAGATGACAGAGCTGCTTGAGCTTGCCCGCCAAGAGTTGTTGGACTATAATCTTGTTTAGTTAATTAGTTGTTCCTTCCCTCGAAAAACATTTCTTTTCTTTCTTTCTTTCTGCTTGCTTTTTGTTTTGAGAAGTAATAAAATTTTAATTGATATGAATCAAATTAAAACTCTATTATTCCCTTAATGTCTTGCGACTTGTTTCTTTCTTTTCCTTGTATGAGGACCCCTTTTGTATGATGAACCTCCATACTTTTTTTGGTATAATATGACTGAACTTGGAGTTCACTTTTTTCCTCTATATGTTTCTGAATGGATTTTTTTTTTTTTGGTATGACTGAACTTGGAGTCCACTTTTTTTTCTCTTTATGTTTCTGAATGGATTTTTTTTGGTATAACTGAACTTGGAGTAACTTCCCAAGCAGCCTACGTACCCCGGGAATGCTTTTAGGGGATCAAGTCAAACGTAGTTCAAATATTTTTTTTCTTTTTTTTTTGTTTTTGTTGACGGGATTATTTCAGTTTAGGCTCGTGCTGAGGAGCATTTCTTGTGCTATGCATAGAACTTCTTAAGAAATTTACCGTTGATTGGGCCGAGCTTGACACCGTCTTTATCCACCAACTTGTATGTACCATTAGTATAGACCTCCCGGACAACATAGGGGCCATCCCACTTTGATGTAAATTTGTTTTTGGACTTGTGCGTCATGATGATAGGTCTTCTTACTGCAAGGACCGTTTCGCCAACTTGAAAGGACCTGGGGCGGACCTTCTTGTTGAATGCTTTTGACAACCTTGCTTGGTAGCATTCAAGATTTTGTTGAGCCTGAAGCCGTTTCTCATCCAATGCTTCTAACTCATCAAGGCGAAGACGGGCATTTTCTTCGTCAGTTAAGCCTTCTTGGATAGCAATCCTCAGTGAGGGTATTTGCCGCTCGAGAGGTAGCACAGCTTCTACACCGTATACAAGCGAATATGTAGTGGGTTGAGTTGGCATCCGAAAAGTTGTGCGATAGGCCCACAGTGCTTCACCCATCCGCTCATGCCAGTCTTTCTTGTGCCTTGCAACCACCTTCTTCAACAAGTTGCATAACGTCTTATTGAAAGCTTCAGCAAGTCCATTGGCCGGCGCATTGTACATGGAAGACTTGTGCTGCTTGAAGTTGAACAACTCACACAAATTATCCACCAAGCTATTCACGAATGACTTCCCATTATCCGTGATAATGTAGCGTGGAACTCCATAGCGATAGATGATGTTCACTCGAATGAAGCGGACTACATCCTCTTTCTTCACCTGTCATAGTGCAACAGCCTCAGCCCATTTAGAGAAGTAGTCGGTGGCAGCCAAGATATAAAGATGTTGGCCTGATGATTTCGACAGCGGACCAACCACATCCATTCCCCAAGCATCAAAGGGCCATGCCGCTACAGTTGGATGCAATGGCTCTGGAGGCTGATGAATAAAGTTAGCATGGAATTGGCATGCTTCATATTTCCGAGCGTAATCCATGCAATCTTTCACCATGGTTGGCCAATAATATCCCATCCTTTTGATGCGGAAGTGGAGCTTCGGACCAGATTGAGGCGCCACAAATCCCAGAGTGAGCCTCCTCTATAGCGTGATGAGCTTCATCTTCTCCGAGGCAACGGAGAAATACTCCTTCAAATGAGCGGCGATACAAAGTGTCATTATGAAGAAAGAAGCGTGGAGCCCGACGTCTTATGTCAACTTTCTTCTTTTGATCGTCAGGGAGTCTCCCGTGTTTCAAGTACTCCACAAATGAATGGCACCAATCCTCTTGGTCTATTTCATAGACACACACGGCATGACTTTCATTATCAGTCCCCTCATCTTCTCCAAAGTATGGAGGAACCACCCACTGCTCGCAGACGGGGACTTGCATCTTTCCATCACCGATTGCCAGTGTCGCAGCCAAAGTTACCAGAGCGTCCACTTGCTTATTTTCTTTTCTCAGAACATGCTCAATTGTAACGTCGCCAAGGTAAGCAATGATTTTCCTTGTATAATTGCAGTATGGGAATAATTCTGGCTTTTTTACATCGTAGGCACCTTCAAGCTGGTTGATGATCAACTGAGAGTCGCCGTAGACGTTCAGTCTGCATTGCTTCATATCCATCGCCATCTCAAGCCCTAATATCAAAGCTTGATACTCAGCAACATTGTTGGAGCAAACTCCGGCAATTTGAAGGAGTATGGCAACACTTCACCTTCCGGGGAAACAAAGATGACTCCGGCGCCAGCCCCATCTCGTCGCGCTGCCCCATCAAAGTACATTCTCCATGGTGGAAGGACCTCAATCACCATGACATCCTCATCAGGAAGATCGTCTGAGAGTTCCCACTCTGCCGGGATAGGGTGATCAGCCAAGAAGTCTGCAAGCACTTGTCCTTTGACAGCCTTTTGGGGCACGTAAACAATTTCAAATTGCTGAAGTTGGAGATACCATCTTGCCAATCTATCGGACAAAACGGGCTTGGACATGACGAACTTCAGAGGATTTGCCTTTGACACTAGATGTATAGTGTGAGCTTGAAAATAATGCTTAAGCTTCTGGATGACGAATATGAGTGACAAGCAGAGCTTCTCAATTGAAGAGTATTTCAGCTCGTGTGGAGTCATCGTTCTACTCAAATAGTACAATGCGTTTTCTTTGCCCTTGTCGTTCTCCTGAGCCAGCAGTGCACCTACTGATCGTTCTTGCGCTGTGATGTAAAGGATTAGAGGTTTACCTTTAACAGGGGCTGCCAAGACAGGAGCGTTCATCAAGCACACTTTAATGTTTTCAAACGCCTTTCTGCACGAGTTATCCCATTCAAACGGAACTCCCTTCCTTATCAGATGGCTGAAAGGTTGGCATCTTCCGGCGAGGTTTGATATAAACCTTCGTATATAGGCCAGTTTACCTTGTAGGCTTTTAAGTTCACGCAAGTTACGAGGCTCAGGCATCTTCACAATGGCTTACACTTTAGACTGGTCAATTTCTATTCTTCGATGTCGGACGATGAATCCGAGGAATTTTCCTAAGCTGACTCCAAATGCCCACTTTAGAGGATTCATCTTCAATTGGAATCTTCTAAGTCTATTAAAGACTGATCTCAAATCATTAAAGTGGTCAGCCTTCTTCTTTGACTTTACAACCAAGTCATCTATATAGCACTCAACATGTTGGTGTAGCATGTCATCAAAGATCCTCTGCATCGCACGTAGGTAAGTTGCCACCGCATTCTTCAGGCCAAAAGGCATCACTTTGTACCAGTATATTCCTTTAGGAGTTCAAAATGCAGTGAATTCTTCATCTTCAGGAGCCATTCGAATTTGGTTATACCCAGACGATCCATCCATGAAGGAAAGAACTTCATGACCTGTGGTTGCGTCTACCATCAGCTCAGTGATTGGCAATGGAAAATCATCATTTGGGCACGCATTGTTTATGTCCCGGAAATCTACACATACATGAATCTGAACATTCTTCTTTCTCACGGGGACGATGCTCGAGATCCACGTTGGATACTTAACCTCACAGATGAAGCCTGCTTCAATGAGCTTGTTGACTTCTGCCTCTATGACTGGGATAAGATCCGGCCTAAATCTTCTTTGAGCCTGCTTGACAGGGCGTGATCCTTTCTTTACAGCTAACTGATGGACAGCTACCTTTGGATCAAGCCCGGGCATATCTTTGTACGTCCAAGCGAAGACATCCTTGTATTCTTGGAGGATTTCATGGTATCTTCCTTCCTCATCTGGAGACAAAAGAGCACTTATGAAAGTTGGACGTGGCTCATCCTCGGTGCCAAGGTTGATTTCTTTTAGCTCATCCACTGTGGACTCGACCCCTTCCTCTAGCTCCCGGGGTGCTTCTTCAGCATCTTCTTCAATCTCATCATTTCCCAAGGTGATATGATAGACGGAAGCCTGTTCCTCCACTTCATCAAGTTCCATGACTTCTTCTAACATCGTTCTAGTTTTGGCAGGATACGATTCTTCACCGACGGTGATAACATATGAATCCAACGCTTTCTTCAGGCTCATTTTCTTGTCGTGTCGGATGCACATCCTCCATATTGTGCTTGGCATCAGTTTTAGTGTAGACCACCGTGCGCATTTTAGCCTTCATTACATTTCCACAAAGAACGAGAAGACATGTATGACGCCTCATTCTAAACGGGATCAGGCTCTTGATTTCTTTGGAGTCAATGTTTGTCATCTCCCTTCCGGAAGCATGCATGTGTGTTGATCATTTTCGGCTCTTGACACCCTTAGATTTTGGCGGGTTCTTGGTTGTGACCGAAAGCCTTTCAAAGACCGAGACACGTTCTTTCTTGGGTTGCAACCTCTCAAACACCGATGGCCTTTCATGTAGAGGTTCTGGGATGTTTGATGATGATAATTCATCTTCAACTCCAATATAGTTATTGGTTGCCTTCCTTATTGAGATACGGACAGGCGGTGAGGGATTATACCCCAGACCCTTTCGGGACCCAATAACCGGAACATTAGCTTTTGTGGATTTTGCATTTCTCCGTTCTTTGTTTTTGCCCCATTTTTAGAGCAGGGCTTCAGGATCCATTTGCTGCCTTTGCGAGGAGTTTGTAAGCAATAGGATCAAAACCTTCCTTCATTGTGGCTGGCAATGTTCCATGTTCTATAACCGGACATTCTTTAGGGCGGGTAAACCCCTGTAGAGGAGCATCCGTCTGTACGGCATTGATCTTGGGAAGTGGCAGCGTCAGTCCACTCATCGCTTTGGATTTTTGGTGTTGAGGCAGTGATGATTTTGTCTCTCCATGCTTGCCAACCTCCCTCTTATCTTCTGACGGTGTGGCCTTCTCCTCATCATCTTTTTCTCGTGACTTGGAAATGCCTACTATCTTCAAAGGAGCCGGCTTCAGGTAAAATTTTGCATCTGCAAAGTGAGTTTCGGCTTCAGTGAAAGGCTTTTCATCAGCAACGACCTTTCTTAAAACACCATTGCGCCAATACTTAAAGCATTGATGAAGGGTTGAAGGGACGACTCCATTCTCGTGTAACCACGGCCTCTCTAGCAACATGTTGTAGGACGTTCTGGCGTCAATCACATGGAACAGTGCGCTTGAAGATAGTTCATCTATCAAGATGTCAAGTCTAATCACCCCAATGGCTCTCTGTCCCCCTTGGTTGAATCCATGGATCATACGGCGGCTATCGGAGAGTTCATCCATAGATACACCCAACTCTTTCATTACTCGGAGCGGCAATATGTTGACAGCCGAACCTCCATCTAGTAGCACACAATTAACCTTTTGCTCACGCGTGTATACTGTGACGAATAGCGGACGGTTATGAGGCGCTAATCCGAAAAGCATGTCATCATCTGTGAAAGTGATCTCAACCGTGCAAGCGAGCTTTGCATTGTTTGAAGGCACTTCCTCAGTCAGTGAGTCTTCATTTTCCTTTGCAACATCCCTTTCCTCTGAGTGGATAGCATAGCATGAGACAACTTCATCCTCTAAGTTTTCTTCAGTCGCCCCATCTTCAACGACTCTCTTGGGCATGTACTCCAATAAGGTGATTGGAGTGCGAGGGCTTTTGTACTCAACCTCGTCAGGCAAAATGCTCTTCACTTTCTTGTTTATTTTCCTTTGTTTCCTTTTCAACTTTCTTGCATTTGGGCCTCTCTTTGGACTGGAAAACTTGGCATAATTCATCTTTTGTTTTGTTGGCTTGAAGTAGGGTGACTTCCTTTGCTTTTTCTTGTGGGTCACCAGAATCCATCCATCATCATCTTGATTGACAGACTTCATGGTTCTCTTCACTTCCGTAATGACTTTTGTTTGTTTGGGAGACGTTCCGGATTCTTTCTTGGCTATGGGTAGAGAGTCGCTGGATTTAATCTCAACGGGGTCAAGTGATCCGAATTGAATGGTCACGCCGTGACCATTTTCCGGCTCTACTACGGTGATTTGATTCGTGCTTGCCTTCTCTTCTTCAAGCACAATTTTTCCTTCCTCAGCCAAACACATAACTTTGTCCTTGAAGACAAAGCATTTTTTGATGGGATGACCAAATAATCGGTGATATTTGCAATAGTTGCCTTTATGAGCTCTCGCTACATCTCCTGGTCGCTTTGTTTCTGGAAGCTCGATGAGCTTTAATTTTAGTAGTTCATCAAAAATTGCCGGTACGTCAGAATCGAAGAATGGATACGTCCTTTGTTGCCTCTCGTTCAAGGTAGGCCTACGCCTTTCACCTTGTCGTGGTTCAACTCTCCTCCACTCGGGCTGGTTGGCGTCGGGCTGTTAACTTTTACAGGAGCTACGGTGGTGGCGTTCGACTCCTTCTTCTCCGTTCTGGGAGAAGCTTTCATAGACTTCTTAATTTCTTGTTTTTCTTTCCCCTTTCTCGGATCCTGAACAGGGGCCTGTCCTCCATTGGATTCAATGCTTAACTCCATATCGTGGGCACGAGTGGCTAACTCCTCAAATGATTTTGGGGGAATCCCTTTAAGGATGTATTGCAATCCCCAATGCATGCCCTGGATGCACATCTCGATGGCAGAGGCTTCAGATAATTGGTCTTTGCAGTTAAGGCTTAGACTTCTCCATCTGTTAATGTAATCCATGACCTTCTCTTCTTTCCACTGGCGGGAGTTGGTCAACTCCACCATACTCACAGTTCTACGAGTGCTGTAGAAATGATTGTGAAAGATCTGCTTCAGTTGCTCCCAACTATCCAGAGAGGCAGGGGCGAGATCAGTGTACCAAGCAAAAGAATTTCCTTTTGAGAGAACGCACAAATTTCTTCACCAGGTGATCTCCATAGGTCCCAGCATTGTTGCAAGTTTCAATGAAATGGGCGACGTGTTGCTTCGGGTTGCCTTTCCCATCGAATTGCTGGAAATTTGGTGGTTGATAACCGGCAGGCATTTTCAGACTGTCAATCCTTTGGGTGTATGGCTTGATGTAAGTCTGAGATGACTTCACGGCCCCTACAACCTTGTCGTTGATCGTCCCCATGATGAACTCCTGCAGCTGGCTGATAGGAATGGTTCCGTCGGGGGAGATCTTCAGATTGCTTGCCAAGGTAAAGGACTTGGAGCCTTCCTGGTCCTTGAAAGAGTTTTCTGGAGCAACCCTCAAGTTATTCGTCATACGGAAAGATTTAGAGGCTTCTTGATCCTTGGAAGTGACATCGTGCTCGTCCTCTTCATCATGCTCCACCTCTTTCCCCTTTCTTGTATCTCCAATGGAATCAAGTTTGTTGGTGAGCTTTGAAATTTTCATGTCTTGTGTCTGAACATACGACGTGAGGGCCTCAATGGCCTTCGTGAGGCTAGCAATATGCTCCTCGAGAGTTGTGGAATTCGTCATCATTACGTCAGCAGCCATTGGTGACGTGGGTCTATTAGAAGCTTCATGCGGGAAAAGGAGGTTGATGCCAAACTCCTTTGACATGCTTCGAGTGATAGGTCCAGAAAGTTGTCCTTGAGATGGAGAAACAGCCTTAGCGGCGGACAAAGAACCTTCGTAGTAGCGCCGCTTCAAAGCCACGCATCTTAGCGGCAGCGCTTCCGGAGCGGTAGAAGCAACCTTTGGTGCCATTTGTTCTTGACTTCTTTGGAAAGGAGAGATGAAAGGAAAGATGGGTCCCACCGGGCGTGCCAGAAATTTGTAACGCAAATTTCGTGTTAATCCCTGAAAATAACAAAGAAAACACAAAATTGTAACAAATCGAATTTTATTAATTTATAAAATAAAAAGCAGTTACAATCTCTTGAATCCTTTGATTCTCCTCTTTAATTGTTGACAATTATTGGACTCCCGGATTTAGCGGAAGATCTTGAATTTGGTTTATTTCCTCCGGATATGGCGGAAGATTTTGACTTTGTGGTTGATTACCCCCAAATATGGTGGAAGAAATGGACCTTGGTTGATTCTTCCAGAGTATGGCAGAAGATTTGAATCTGTGGTTGTTCTCTCCCGGATATGATGGAAGATCTTGACATTGTGGTTGATTTCTCCCGAATATGGCGGAAGAATGTTTGATTTGGGTAGAGATTTGAGGCAGTGCTTTGACTCACCTTCGCCCTCCTGATTAGGTTGGAAGATCCTCGAAGCTAGTTGAAGAACTCCGGATTTCTTGGTGGATGATCTTCAAGTGATGTTGAAGAACGCCGGATTTGATGGAGAATCCTCAAAGATTGAAGAACACTTGAATGCTCCTTGTGCTCCCTAGATCCCCTCCTTCTTGGTGCTTGAATGCTTGAATGGAGTGCTTGATGCTTTCTCTCCAATCTTGAATCCTTGTGTGCTTCCGTCTTCTGTGTTAATGCTCTGTGTTTCTGTGTGTTTGCAAATGACCAAGGCCTCTCTTATTTATAGTGCTGGATGAGTGACTTGGAAGTAATTCGCATTTAATGCTTTCACACTCATTTAATGTGTTCACACTCTGATTGATTCCCATAATATCCGCATTTAATGCGTCTAGACTCTCCTGATTGGCTCTAGCAATTTGTACACAATCTCCGCATTTATTATAAATCAATAAAATCTCATAATTAATTGATTTTAAGAGATTTTTATGACTTATTGATTTTTATATTATCTACCAATATTTAATGTGGAAATAATATAAAAATACCTAGATTTTATGGCATGTGTAGTATGTGACAAATATAATATGTCACATATATATTTTATATATCTACATAGCTATTTAATTATAAATAATTAAATCTCTAAATTTCTAAGAGATTTTAGTTAATAATTTAGTTTACATTATTTCCTAATATATATATTTTTTTAAGGAAATAATATAAAATAAATTTAACTTAGGACAAATGTATAATGTGACATATATATTATGTCACAAAAAAAATATATATCTACAGGGGGAATGGATTGATTTGCAGTTGAGAACACCAATGAAAACCTTCAAATTGATGAAGAACAGAGACAACAAATTTTTGCAATTTCCATTATTAGAGAGATTTTAATGATTGTGGGAGGATGGAAAAGATTTTAGTGATTTTTGCAAGAGATTTTTTTTTTTCTGAAGTAATGCAAGAGATTTTAAGAACAGCAACCCTTTTTCCTCTAAACTAGCGGAAGATGCAAAAGAAAGAGGAGGGACTGAACAATTTACGAGATGAAATTGCGTTTGGGATTAGGAGTTCGATTTTTTAAATAAAAAAAGAATTGGATTTATTGAAGGAAAATAAAATAATGTTGCTTATTTGACACTTCATAGCCGATGTGGCGTCCACATAAGTCATTTTTCATGATTCCGGTGCCTAATCAGCGTTATCCGGCGAGAAGGACCATTTTTAAAAAAAAATAACTTAAAGGACCATTTTCCTCACCAGAGCAGGAACATGACTAAAATCCTTAATAGGCCAACTTAAAGGACCATTTTTTAAAAATTTTGCCTTTCTTATCCATTCATTTGAATGGATACAATTTAAGGAGTGAACGTGCGCTACACAATCAAGGGCGGAGCCATGATTTAGATATGAGATGAGTTAATGGACTATATCGAATTCGTCGGATTGGTTGAATTTACAATATTTTTTGGACTACATAGATTTTATGGTGTAATATTTTTTTATCCGGGTAGGCTTAGCCCACCTATGTCCATAAGAAAGGTCCGCCACACAATATATGTAGTTCACAATCATTTTCCCTTAGATTAACACGTTTTATTTCTTGAGAAATGTTTAATGAGTAGTCATAGTGCCACAACAAAATGGCTACAACAAAGTGCACAACAGACTTTTGATTCATTTGAGTCCAATAAGAATCAATGGTGTAAAAATGTGTTGTGGCAATTTGTTGTACATATTTTGTTGTTGCACAAATATTTCTTTCAATTAAATGCTTTACTATGGGATATTTTTAATACGAATCGTTGTAAGAATTTTCTATCAAGTACATTCATTATACAATTTCATTTTTTTTTTAACCTTACAAATCCTATTATATGAGAGATACAACAACAACAACAAAAAGAAAAAAGAACAATGGATATGATGCATGTTAATTGTTATAACATGTCTACAATAGTTGTATTCAAAAACTTTTACAATAGTAGTGTTTTTACAATGGAGGGTGAAATTTCAAATAATGGGAATGATGCATGTCAATCGTGGGCCACCGAATGTTTTGTAGCCACCGGCTCAGCGCTGCATTGCCTTAAGGGAGGTGGTGGCGCTCGAATAGAAAGTTGTCCTTTCATTTCCATCAACTTCCAAGTGGCTGTTCAATTTCAGACAAACCTTAGGCCCAAAGGCTTCAAAAACGAGTGGAAATCATATTTTCAGCCTGAAATGCATGTCTTTAGTGTTTCAATGTGTATGATGTGTTAAATATGTTTAATGCAGTATTTACAGCCTGAAATGCATGTTATAAGCATGCCTATAGGTTCCAATATGTCGATTTATGTCAAAGTACATTTTATGTGCTAAATGGTTAGAAGCATGTCTTGATAATTCACGTATGTTGTTATAAACACAGACAGAAAGATTTGCAGTTTAAGAAAGAAACAAACACAGAAGCAATGCAAACATAAAGAATGGCGGATTGATAAAACACAGAAACAGAAAGAACACAGCGATTTAACGTGGTTTCCGGCATTGTGCCGACTACTCCACGGACAGAAAAGGAGATATTTTACTATGCACAGAATTACAAGGTTTTCACAAGTGTGTGAACAACACTCTCGAAAGACACGCATTACATTGATTACACCATTGGTATTTATAGGCACAAATCCCAAACCCTAACCGCCATAAGATCCTTGTCGGAATTCTCATAAATACCCCTGATATGGACCCTCTACTCCAAATGTTATCCATCGACGCGAGACTCGATTCAAAACTGACTCTCCAGAGTTGTAATCAATCTGCCCAGATGTAGAACTCAGCTATACTTCAAGAAAACTCAAAGCAGACCAAAATCGATCAGCGACTTGAAGAAACTCAGTTATACTTCATCAAACTGACTTTCATAGAACTGAATCTACTTAACTGAAACTGACCATCAACCTCAGTCTTCAGTTTCTCAGACTAGTTCCACCAGAATACTTATCAGTTTAGAGATCAAGTCACCAAAACTGACAAATCTCCACCTTGACTTGAACTCTCATTCAACGTCAACGAGATTGCATAATCAGACGTACTTGTACTGGATGCATTCGTCAATGCCAAGATGTACAATACCAGACTTCTCCACATAATCCACTTAAGTTGATCTGCCCTCAACTGAGTATCCATATTTCAGTTTATAAGCTTTGAATATTCAGCAAGTCCAGGCACAACTGAAACTTGCTCTGCTGAACTGGTTTAGTGAACATATCAACAGGATTATCCTTGGTGCTGATCTTCTTCACCACTACCTCTTCTCATTTCTTAGAAAATGATACCTTACATCAATATGCTTGGTTCTCTCATGATGAACCTGATCCTTAGCTTGACAAATTGCACTCAAAATGTCACAATAAATCTCAGCTTGATCCTGATGTAGCCCCAAATCACTGACTAGACCCTTCAATCAGATACCATCCTTGGCTGCTTCAGTAAGTGCCATATACTTAGATTCAGTGGTTGATAAAGCCACTGTTGCCTGAAGAGTTTCTTACCAGCTGACAACTGAATTCCCCAATGTGAAAACGTAACCAGTCATAGATTTTCTGCTGTCCACATCACCTGTATAATCAGCATCACAGTAACCTGTGATCAGTTCTTGAGTATCAACTCCATAAATGAGACCAACGTCAGTTGTACCTCTAAGGTACCTGAACATTCTTTTCACAGTTTTCCAGTGTTCCTTTCCAGGTTGAGCCATAAACCTGCTGACAACACTGACTGCCTGAGCAGATCAGGCCTAGTGCACACCATGGCATACATCAGACTACCAATGCACTAGGATAGGGAACTCTTGACATGTACTCCTTCTTTTCTGCTGACTGTGAAGCAAAAACTGACAAATGAACATTTGATGCCATAGGAGCATCTATTGGATTAGCAGCTGACATGCCAAACTTTGACAAAATCTTCTGTATATAGCCCTGCTGAGATAAAAACAGTTTCTTATGTCTTCTATCTCTCCAGATCTCCATCCCCAAAATTTTCTTAGCTGCACCCAAATCTTTCATTTCAAACTCAGCACTGAGAAGGTCTTTCAGATACTGAACATCAGACTTCTTCTTTGCAGCTATCAGCATGTCATCCACATATAAAACAAGATAGATATATGATCCATCTTCCAACTGACTGTGATAAACACAGCAATCATAAGGACTTCTGATGTAACCCAACCGGATCATGTAACTGTCAAACCTTTTATACCACTGTCTAGGAGCTTGCTTCAGTCCATACAAAGACTTCTTTATCTTACACACAAGATCTTCCTTACCAGTAACTTGGAAACCCTCTGGCTGAGTCATGTATATCTCTTTGTCTACCTCGCCATGTAGAAAAGTTGTATTCACATCTAACTGCTCAAGTTCTAAGTCTTGTTGTACCACCATTGCTAGTAACACTCTGATTGAAGTATGTCTGACTACTGGTGAGAAAATCTCATCAAAGTCCACCCATTCTTTCTGACTGAACCCCCTTGCAACCAAACGTGCCTTATACTTAACTCTTTCTGCCTCAGTTATCCCTTCCTTCTTCTTGAAGATCCATTTGCAAGAAACAACTCTCCTTTCAGCTGGATGTTCAACTAGATCACATGTCTGATTCTTCAGTAATGACTCCATTTCATCTCCCATGGCAGCAAGCCATTGAGATGCTTCAGAACATGTCACTACTTCCCTGTAAGTAGAAGGTTCAAACCCATCAACTTCTTCTGCAACTTGAAGTGCGTGTCCAACCAAATCATCAAACCCATACCTCTTGGGAGGTATCCAAACATTGGATCTTCTAGCTCTGCTGACAGCTATACTATGCTGACCCATGTTCTCAATTTGACGCCCAATTGACAATTGTTCAGCTGACTGGCTTCAATTCAGCTCTGGTTCAGCAACCAGATCAGATGAAAATTGACTTGGATCAGTTGTTTGTTGCGTTTCAACTGACTCCACCTGATGCTCCACCTTACTGTCAGTTTTCTCAGATTCAGCACTGGTTTCAAATTCAGTTGTCCCTCTCACTGATGAACTGAGCATAGAATATTCATCGAAAACTGTATCCCTGCTAAGAATAACTCTGTTCTCTGCTGATGACCAAATTATATACCCCTTTACTCCATCACCATACCCCACAAATACTCATTTCTTGGCTCTTGGTTCCAGTTTCCCTTCACAGACATGATAGTAAAATGTGCTTCCAAACACCCTTAGAACTGAATAATCTGCAGGCTTGCCTGACCACATCTCAACTGGTGTTTTGAGATTGATCCCCTTGTGAGGACTCCTTTTGATTAAGAAGCAAGATGTGGTAACAGCTTCTGCCCAAAATCTCCTTGACAAACCAGCATGAGAAAGCATGCATCTTGCTCTCTCCAGAAGAGTTTGATTCATTCTCTCAGCTACACCATTTTGCTAAGGAGTATTCCTGACTGTATGATGTCTGGCAATACCCTCAGTTTTGTAGAATGTATCAAACTCAGTCCAGCAGAATTCCAGACCATTATCTGTACGAAGCCTCTTGATCTTTTTCCCCAACTGATTCTCAACTAGAGCCTTCCATTGCATGAAGCTTTTGAATGCCTCACTTTTGTGTTTCATCAGCACTACCCAAGTCATCCTTGAATAGTCATCAATAAAGGACACAAAATACCTGTGACCACCCAATGACTCCACCTTTGATGGCCCCCAACAATCAGAATGAATGTAATCAAGTGATGACTTTGTGTTATGTACCCCTTTTGAGAACTTGTTCCTATGAAGCTTCCAAACACACAATGCTAACAAAAGTCCAGATTCTTGACCTTACACTCCCCAAGAAGATCTTTCTGAGAAGGAACCTGCATCCCCCTTTCACCCATGTGACCCAGTCTCATGTGCCCACGCTTTTATAAGTCAGGATCGATGAATCTCAAGAGATGCCACAACAAAGAGAACCAAAGAACAAGCGACCCTTTGTAATATATATAGAGTCCCTTGCTTGACTCCTTTGAGAACCTCAACTGAGTTTTTATAGACACTCAGCACACCACTTTCCCTCTTAAAACTGCATCCCCTGCTGTCCAAAGAACTGAGAGATACCAAGTTTTTGGTCATTTGTGGAACATGCCTAACTTCACTCAGTTTACAGATCTTCCATCCTCTGTCCTCAACTAAACTGAGCCAATCCCAACTACCTTGCAGACCTTGTTGTTTGCCATAGATATATGACCACCATCTATCTGCTGATCACTTGAGAACCACTCTCTGTGAGGGCAAATATGAAAGGATGCTCCAGAGTCTAGAATCCATACATCAATTTGATGTGATGACTCTCCTGCCACTAGAACCATGTCCTCCTCTGAATCATGCTCAGCTGCTACAGCAGCTGTGCCAGAACTGTTCTCCTTATGTTTCTTCCTCTTTGGACAATTGGACTTTCAATGTCCCTGCTCCTTACAGTAAGTGTAAACATCTGTGGATTTAGGGCCTTTGGACCATGTCTTGTTGGAATTTTTCTTCCTAGACTGACCATGCTCTCTTCCACTGCTGCAACTGACTATCAGTCATGCAGCCTGATTGTCTGCCCCAGCTGCCCTATGTCTCAGCTCCTTGGCATGTAAAGCTGGCCTTACATACTCTAAAGCAACTTATCCTTCCCAACTATGAAAGACTGCACAAAGTTATCATAGGAAACTGGTAATGAAACCAGCAAAATCAAAGCAGCATCTTCATCCTCAATCTTAACATCAATATTCCTGAGATCAAGTAATATTGTGTTCAGCTGATCAAGATGATCTCTCAACTGAGCCCCCTCATGCATCTTCAGGCTGAACAGCCTCTGCTTCAGCAGCAACTTGTTTGTCAATGACTTAGTCATATACAGGCTTTCAAGCTTTAACCATAACTTGGCAACAGTGTCTTCCTCAGCAACTTCTGTGATAACATCATCAGACAAGCACAACATGATGGTTGAATGTGCTTTCTCCTCCAAACTAGCATAATCTGTAGAACTGGCATCCCTTTTACCAGATAAAGAAGTCCACAATCCTTGTTGCTTTAACAAGGCCCGCATCTTGATTTGCCACAGACTGAAACTGTTCCTCCCTGTAAATTTATCAACCTTTATGTTTATTGCTGACATCCTTCTTGTTAAAGAACAAACCTTTGATCACAAAATCCTAGCACCTGTCACCGGTCTTGGTGAAGATCAACTCTGTTCACCTGCAACTTCTCTCTGAATCTTGAACCTAACCTCGCTACGATACCAGTTTGTTATAAACACAGATAGAAAGCTTTGCAGTTTAAGAAAGAAACAAACACAGAAACAATGCAAACATAAAGAATGGCGGATTGATAAAACACAGAAACAGAAAGAACACAGCGATTTAACGTGGTTTCCGGCGTTGTGTCGACTACTCCACGGACAGAAAATGAGATATTTTATTATGCACAAAATTACAAGGTTTTCACAAGTGTGTGAACAACACTCTTGAAATACACGCATTACATTGATTACATCAATGGTATTTATAGGCACAAATCCCAAACCCTAACCGCCATAAGATCCTTGTCGGAATTCTCATATACCCCAGATGTGGATCCCAGCTCCAGCTGTTATCCACCAGACGAGACTCAGTTCAAAACTGACTCTCCAGACTTGTAATCAATCTGCCCAGATGTAGAACTCAGCTACACTCAGCAAAATTCAGCAGACCAAAACTGACTGCTGACTTCAAAAGAAACTCAGTTGCACTTCATCAAACTGACTTTCATAGAACTGAATATACTTAACTGAAACTGACCATCAACCTCAGTCTTCAGTTTCTCAGATTAGTTCCACCATAATACTTATCAGTTTAGAGATCAAGTCACCAAAACTGACATATGTGAATGGCATTTTGAAACGGGAAATTAAGTGTCTTGTAAATGTGTTTATGATCCTAGAAGACATGTTCATATGAATGGAACCTTGTATGAAATGTTTAGTATAAGGTATGCATGAAATGACCCTAATATGCAAGTTGTTGATGCTAAAATGATCATGTTGGTGAATTGAAGTTTCATGCTTGTTTACTTCATTGTTATGATGATATCAATGTCTTATAATGATGTTTTAAGGGCTGAATTAATGATTCCATGTGTATAAAATGAAACATGTTTTATATGATCAAAAGTTTCTTGTGTTGTCAATGTATGTCATAATGAAATGTAATATGAAAGTTGTGGATCGAATGATGTATTATGTTAGTAGATATTATGTTCTTAGGATTGAGGCGTGCTTATGATGATTAACATGTTGTAGACATCATGACATTAGGATTGTATACATGAAATATATGTTACTAGTAAAGTATGAAGATGTGTAACAATTGTTTGGTATGAACTGAATTATGTGTTACGTGATACGTGATGACACGAAAATTAATGTAAAGAAAAATGATAGTACACGTCGTGTTATGCATGACGGCGATATGTAATGGTGCATATCACTAAGTAAAGGAAAGTAATGAGAAGTATGGTTCATGATTAAATACTGGCAATGAAAAGATAATGAATCTTTGATGGTCCCTGACATCAGTTTCTCTACTCACTGGCAAAAATAGTTAGAACAGGTCAGCCGGCCAGTTTCGCTATCCATGGACTATAATATTGGACATTCGGTTTGTCTCAATTCAATTCAAAAAGTTAGGTTCTCAATGTTGAGCTCTATTAAACATGGTGTATTACTCATGAACCACAACAGAAATTATGATGCATATATCATATGTTAACAACACGAAGTAGACTTTATTTCGGTATTGATTTCAAGTATGTTACGTGGCATGATTGTTATGTGATTCAAGTAAGTTCAATACTTTTATTCCATGTATATTGTATGCTTTAACTACTATGTGAACAAGTAATAGTAGTTAAATACTTTGATTTTATGTCTTATATTTGCTATTGTAACTTATGCATTTTCATAATTGCGAATAAGAACTTGGAACTTTACTATGACCCCAGTAAGTGCTCTAGTTCACATTGATGCGATGTTTCGTTGTTGAGCGTCATAGCTCACTTCCTAGTTTTCGTTTAGATGAGCTGAAGAGTATTGTATGATGCATATGATATTAGTTAGTATGGCAATGTAATTAATGTCCACTTTGAGGAAGGTACCATACGGTGATGACCTTCTACGAGGACACGGAGATAACTCTAGCAGTTCATGATGTAAATTTTATGTAAGATGAATTTAGTTGTACTTGTTGATTCTAGAAGATATGTATCAAACGACTTAGTATTCAATGAAAATTTTACATGGAGATTGTAGTAATATGAGTCTTTTCATTTTCTGCTTCCACATTTAATGTTTAGCGCATTATATGAGGCCTCGTGATTCGAGAAAAATTTAACAACATTCTCGGATCATGGGCGAACGGTCTGGATCCAGAAATTTACTCGGGTTCTCAGGTCTGGTCGTTACAAGGCACCATGAAGATTATATTTCTACTTTAGATGATAGTGGAATATATTAGCGTTATTTATGTCTTCACATTTCTTGGTTAAATATTCTTGTTCTCCAAGTATTGTATGACTATAGTGCATATCCGTAGTATATTTATTATCACCTTTTTTCATTTAGGAAAATGACATGTGTCCTACACAACATGAAAGAACATGTATCACTGCATGTTTTGGTAAAGTTCACTTCTCTTTCAATTCCCTTGTTACTGCAAGTTGGAAAGGCCCTTCAGCTTCTGCAAAAAATGCAAGTGTCGAATTTCACATTTAACCTATGATTCATAGTCGAATTTTAAGCTTAAATTAGATTCTGGAGAGATCGAATGTTTTGGGGTGTCTTGAAAGTAGATTCAATACGGTGGTAATAAAAAAAAATAGAAGAAATAACAATCAATAATATTAACCCAAAGTTAAAGCTTTGTGTTATAATGTTTGTTCCCCGACAACCTTTTGCCATTATCTTTAAGTTTGTCATTACCCTCTTTATGGAATTTCCCATGAACAAATAAAACGACAACACACTGAAATCTATCATGACAGCATACTTTAAGCTATGCTCGACTTTATAGAGGTCGAAAATGAAAATTCGATTTCTGTAAAGTCGAATGTTGAGCTTACATTCGACTTTTTAGAGATATAATGTTTGTGTGGTATCCTGAGAATAGGTTCATTCTGGTACCATTAGCAACTGCTAATAAATTAAAGTCAATTGGCCTCCATCATACCATGTCTTTTCAAAACCATCCCAACTATAGAAACACAAAATAAAAACATGTAAACTAAGTAGCAACTTACAAATAAACACTGTTACAAAACAATTCTCATTGCCAACACCAGTTTAGTATATACGACGGATATATTTATATTTAGATAACTATTGATAGATATTGTATTTGATTTAATAGAGGTAGTTTGGGCATTCTGTGTAAAGTTAGAAGCCTTGGAAGTGGCTATAAATATTGTAATGTGTGATTGATGATGAGAGATATGAAATACATTGTCATGATATCAGAGCGAGGTTGACCTCTATAACCGAAACAAACAAAAAAAAAAATCAATCGCAGATGAAATATTTCGGCAGCAGCATGTATCATCAAATTGCTTGGTACTGCCTTTGTTAGTATATATTCAATTGAAATTTGAATCTCAGTTGTTGTCGTTGCTTTTGTTCTTTTCGAAAGAAAAAGAAGAAAAATAAAAATAAAAATAAAAATAGCAGGCTCGTTCAACTTCAACAGGGCCTGCAATGGCTATAGTGGCTGAGCAAGAGGACCGTTTCTCGGCGTATCAGACTCTCGTACAGGAAGCAAGGCTGCGGCTTGTTGATGAAAGCTTGCAGCAATTAGATCATGACGCCAAGATGGCGTTTGAGGTGCAGCCGGAAAGACCAACCCGGAAAAAACCGACGGCCTTATTTGCTGATTTTTTTTCACGGCAGCAGTGAGGGGGACGATGTGGACCCCGGATTTTACACCAATCGTTACTCCGAGCAGAGGGATGATTGTCACCGGGCTGACCATGGTGACAGACGAGCAGCTCAGGGCGGTCCTTGACGATACCGAATATCGCACCTCCACATGGCGTCACGAGATAGTCCTCCTGAAACAAGAATAAGTGATAGCCTAAGGGTCGAATTACGATTTGAGGCATCGGCGACCGACGTGATCAGAGAACCGAGACGATAGGGCCATCTCGATACCGGAAGTCGGAAAGTTCGGGGTGCGGACAAAGTCCACTCTAGACACGCAGGCCCATTATCCATGTGCTTACTTGCATAAGTGGGTAAAACTCATATAAGCTAGTAAAAGCCCAAAGGGCTAATACTGTATTTTACCCAAACCGACAAGGTTTAGGGTTAGAGTAATGAACTCCCTATAAATATACACTTCCAGGAACTACGTGTGACTTGATTTCTGGACAACACAACAGGATACGTAGGCAACCTGAGAGAGACTCTCAGGCTCAGTCTAAAATCACCCCCAAAATCATCCTTGATTCGATCATCCCTAGATTAAATTGACCCGAAATTATACATGACAAAATCCAGCATCGTCATTGGCGCTAGAAGGAGGGCCTTCTATCGGTGATAGATCAAGGAGATCAATTTAATGCCAAAAATGTAGTCTGATCGGTGGTTGATTGCCGGAAATTGAACCGTTGAAACAAAATTTCCACCGTTCAGCTTCAAGGATAAGGAGGGACGAACAAGCCCTCCAAATTTCGTGACGATCGGAGCCCATTTAGATTCCCGATCGAAGCCGGAAAGTATCTGTTGTATCACCAAAACGCAGCAGCCACTAAGAACGCAGTCAGATCGACGGATTATTGCTGGAGTTTCAACCGGTGGAACAAGATTTCCACCGTTAAGATCCAAGGATTAAGAGGGACGAACAAGCCCTCCAGATTTCATGCCGATCGGAGTTGTTTTGAGTGCCCGATCGTCGCAAAGAAGTTGCTGCTATATTATAGAAACGCAGCAGAACCCTAATCTGCAGGTTCCAAGTCGGCTGAATATTCCCGATAATTGAACCGTTGGAACAAGATTTCCACCGGTCAGATTCAAAAATTATGAGGGCCAAACAAGCCCTCAAAATTTTAGGCCAATCGAAGTTCGTTTGATTTCCCGATCGTGACATGGAAGTTGCTGCAGGGCAGCAAAAAAGCAACAGGATACGTAGGCAACCTGAGAGAGACTCTCAGGCTCAGTCTAAAATCACCCCCAAAATCATCCTTGATTCGATCATCCCTAGATTAAATTGACCCGAAATTATACATGACAAAATCCAGCATCGTCATTGGCGCTAGAAGGAGGGCCTTCTATCGGCGATGGATCAAGGAGTGGTGGTTCGTGATCAATTTAATGCCAAAAATGTAGTCTGATCGGTGGTTGATTGCCGGAAATTGAACCATTGAAACAATATTTCCACCGTTCAGATTCATGGATAACGAGGGACGAACAATCCCTCCAAATTTCGTGACGATCGGAGCCCGTTTAGAAGCCCGATCGAAGCCGGAAAGTATCTGCTATATCACCGAAACGCAGCAGCCACCAAAAACGCAGTCAGATCGACGGATTATTGCTGGAGTTTCAACCAGTGGAACAAGATTTCCACCGTTCAGATCCAAGTATTAGGAGGGACGAACAATCCCTCCAAAGTTCATGCCGATCGGAGTTGTTTTGAGTGCCCGATCTTCGCAAAGAAGTTTCTGCTGTATTATAGAAACGCAGCAGAACCCTAATCTGCAGGTTCCAAGTCGGCTGAATATTCCCGACAATTGAACCGTTGGAACAAGATTTCCACCGGTCAGATTCAAGAATTATGAGGACCGAACAAGCCCTCAAAATTTTAGGACAATCGGAGTTCGTTTGATTTCCCGATCGTGACAAGGAAGTTGCTGCAGAGCAGCAAAAAAGCAGCAGGATTCTGGACAGCAGCTGCCAGATCGGCGGCTTATTCCCGGAGATTGAGCCATCGAAAAAACAATTCCACCGGTCACATCGAAGAAAAGTGAAGGAATAACGATCCCTCCAAATTTCGTGCCGATCGGAGTCCATTTCGAGGTCTGATTGCCACCGGAAAGACACTGTTGTGGCGCCCAAGAAAGCTGCGAATCATCTACCGTATCTAGCTATCCACGAAGCGAGTTCTCAAGCTCCAAGGATCGAGCCAAGCTCGTTAGCTCTCCAGGTTCTTACAATCGTTATTTGAAATTCTTATACACTTTGTAAGCCTTTATTATATATGCAATGTTTTTTAACACAATCACATTGCACCACAAAGACTCGAGATATCGAGCACCGGCATTCGAGCTCTACGGACTCGTCCTGCCCTAAGACCGAGCTCGGCTCGGCATCATATTATATAAGACCGAGGTCGGCTCGGCATCATATTTGGAGCTCACCGATGGGCAAATCTTTAATAAGTCCGAGCTCGACTCGGCATCATATTTGGAGCTCTCTCGAGCAAATCTTTAATAAGACCGAGCTCGGCTCGGCATCATATTCTATAAGACCGAGCTCGGCTCGGCGTCATATTCTATAAGACCGAGGTCGGCTCGGCATCATATTTGGAGCTCACCGATGGGCAAATCTTTAATAAGTCCGAGCTCGACTTGGGATCATATTTGGAGCTCACCGATGGGCAAATCTTTAATAAGTCCGAGTTCGACTCGGCATCTTATCTTCGAGCTATACTATTTTGGAACTCATCCTACCGAACTGGCGAGTCGAGCTATCTTATTTTGGACTCACCCTACCGAACTGGCGGGTCGAGCTATCTTATTTTGGAACTCTCCTAGCCGAGCTTGGCGAAACGAGCCTTTTTATTTCGGGAACTCTCCCCACGCCGGGATCGACCTATCTTATTTGCAGTTTTTACATTCATAGTTATTTGTAATAAGTCGACGCGACAATTGGTTTTGATGCATTTTATTTGAGTGGTTTTCTTTTTAGATTATGCCTTGCTTACAAGTCCATGTGATTAAAAGATAAAAGAGGCAAAAGTCAACCCCAACAACTAATCCTCGACATGATGGAGTTAGAATAAAATAGTGAATAAAGCCAAGTCAATGACAATGCTTATATCACTCCCAACCAGCCAATAAGCCACGATGCGAGGCAGTTGGAAGATCCCACGATGGATACCTTATTCGAACAGTTCATAAGCACCACGAAGTGCGACAGTCGAATAAGGAGTTATTTAATTCGACCAGTTCATAAGCCTGACGAGGCACGACAGTCGAATCGAGCTCCGACCAAATAGCCAAGTCAAGCCCATGAGGTAGTACAACGCTAGGTCGACTCATATTCAAGTGTACCATGAGTCATGCACTCATACTACACTTCGAGGGGCTTAAGGGAATTAAGTCCAAAGGACTACACCCTATAAAACAACATCGCAAGGGAATTAAGTCCAAAGGACTACACCCTAGGCAAATATTCAAAAACACAAACAACATTCAATGGAAGGGTCAGAATTCAGAATTCAAAATTCAAAAGTCCGCAAGTCGGATCCCTCAGTACAGCCAAAAGCAAAATAAGCCTAGTGGGCGAAAAATGCAAAGGCAAAAAGACGGTTCGCAGAGTCGGGCCAAATGTCCCAGCTAAGAGCCAAACGAGCCCAAGAGGAGAACAAGGCCAAAGCAAAGGACGGTTCGCATAGTCGGGCCAAATGTCCCAGTCGAAAGCCGAACGAGCCTAAGAGGCAAAAAAGGCCGAGACAAAGGACGGTTCGCATAGTCGGGCCACACGTCCCAGTCAAGAGCCAAACGAGCCTGAGGGGCGAAAAAAGCCAAAGCAAAGGGGATGATTCGCATAGATAGTCGGACTAAAACGCCACCAAAGGCCAAACGAGCTCATGAGGCAAAAAAGGCCAAGGCAAAGGCACGGTTCGCAAAGTCGGGCCAAAACATCCTACGCGTCGACCCGCCCATAGCAAAAATAGTCCAAAAGACAAAAAATGCCAAGGCAAACGGGTCGATCTCAGCTAAAACACACAAGTGCAATAAGAACCAAAGGTTCATAATACACTTGGGGGGCAACATAGACATCGACACGTGAAAAATAAAGCAAAAGAAAACAGAGCCAAGGCTCGAAAAGTCAAAACACATCGATGTGGAAAAGAGGATAAAAGAAAAAGGAAACAAAATACTTCGCAAAAATCAAGCAAAATAAAGCTAGGCATCGAGTTCGGATCATGTCCAAATCTCTCGGTAGTCATGTGTCATGAGTCATGAGCGACAAAGAAACACCATGACATCGAGATCCGGAGCGACGATTCACGTATTACGATCTTTTTAGACGGTAATTACTAGGACATCGTGGCGAAAATGTATATCGACACCGAAAGGGCATCGATTTCGACAAACGAAAGGAGGCAGCCAGGGGCATCTCTTCTACTACGCAACAACAAAGAAAAGTCCAAAAAATGCTAAGGCATGGAAGACAAGTTACATATGATCGACAAACGGAACTACACGAAAGTATAACGAAGATGATGAATCAGATTATACTTCCGGGGCTTATAACAACGAGTCGACATTGAATACTAATGAAAAAACGAGCAAAGAAATAGGAATCGACATGCGACAAATGGCAAAAACCTAGTCACGAAGACCAGCCATAACAAGGCAAAGTTCAGAAGGTCGAATATAAATTCAAAAGAACAACGGCTAGGAAGTAGCATCGGGAGTCGGCTCGGTGATGACAGCGGGGGTGCGGTATCGGCGGCTTGCGCAGAAGTCGAGGGACCATATTTCAGAGCCAGAGATTCCCTTCGGTTGAACTCCTCGTTATATTGGTCGTATAGCTTCTCCGCCTCGGGCTCATAGAATGGTGGCGCAGCAAGTTTACTTACATCAAACCCTGGATAGACATTCAAAGCATGATTCACCGCCAGAATGTAACCACCCATCATCGCCATATGCATCATCACAGTCAGATCATCATCGAGCTCAGTCGACTTGCGGAACCCGATGACCACATCTTTTCTGCCCGCCTCGACCTGTGAGGGAACTCGATCAAGCTCGACCTGCAGAGCATCCCTCTCCTTCCGAGTCTGCTTAACTTCAGCCAGAGAGGAATTGAGCTCCATCTGCATCCTCTCGAAATCCATCGACAGGTCTGCACTGCAGACAGCGAGAGTCCGCAGTCGGACAACGTGCCCAATAAAATACAAATATGATCCAAACCTAAGGTTCTCATGATACTTGGGGAGCAGAAATCGACATATGTACATCGACATAGGAGAAGCCGATGTGTGAATAAGGCCAAAGGCCGCAATAAAGAAAGATAGTCTATATCAAAGACAAAAGAAAAGAAGGAATAAATCAGATTCTTCAGAGAAGTCAACTTCAACCGAGACAGTCCCAAGTTGGACATCTCATCATTCCTTCGAAAGCTACGGCATCAAAGTCGATGTCAACTTAGCCACACATTATAAGTCCAAGGGATGAAAATGCTAAGGCAAAAAAAGTGCCGCAGCGGACATGGAAAATCCGTATGTCGGACTCCACGGGAAGTAAGTCCGCGAGGCGTGTTTAAATTCGATCGTTTGACGACATTATGGTAGAGATACACCTTTGATGGATCGGACTGACCTCAAGAGTTCGAGATAGATCTCGGGGCTTATGGCGATACCGAATATCGCACCTCCACGTGGCGCGTCGAGATAGTCCTCCTGAAACAAGAATAAGTGATAGCCCAAGGGTCGAATTACGATTTGAGGCATCGGCGACCGACGTGATCAGAGAACCGAGACGATAGGGCCCATCTCGATACCGGAAGTCAAAAAGTTCGGGGTGCGGACAAAGTCCACTCTAGACACGCAGGCCCATTATCCATGTGGTTACTCGCATAAGTGGGTAAAGCCCATATAAGCTAGTAAAAGCCCAAAGGGCTAATGCTGTATTTTACCCAAACCGACATGGTTTAGGGTTAGGGTAATGAACTCCCTATAAATATACACTTCCAGGAACTACGTGTGACTTGATTCCTGGACAACACAACAGGATACGTAGGCAACTTGAGAGAGACTCTCAAGCTCAGTCTAAAATCACCCCCAAAATCATCCTTGATTCGATCATCCCTAGATTAAATTGACCCGATATTATACATGACAAAATCCAGCATCGTCAGTCCTCATATTGGTGCGGTGAGGGAGGAAGACATTCCCGGCCAAATGTCTTCACAACCAAAGGTGAATCAGGCTGGTCCGTCCAGCTCGGTTCGGCCCACTCAGGGTTCAGATTCGTAGCTCAACTTAAACGAATCCGGACACACGAACATATCATTGGCCCAATGCAAGCAATTTTAGATATGATAAATAGAACTAAACCACGAAATCAATTGACAGGTAAGTACTCGTGGATTATTGATACCGGGGCCACTCATCACGTGACAGGTGACCAAAATTTATTTGTTGATTTCTGACCGATAGAACATTGTTCGATTGGCTTGCCGGATGGGAGTTCGTCATTTGCAACTCATACGGGAACAGTTATCTTGTCAGGAAATTTACAGCTTGTGAATGTTTTATATGTATCAAAATTAAATTGTAACATGCTTTCGGCTTCTCAATTCTTGGATGATTATCGTTGTGTTATGCAGATTACGGCTCGTTTGTGTATTATGCAGGACCGAGTGACGAGGACTCTGATTGGATTGGGTGAGCGTGTGGATGGACTTTTTCTGTTCTTGGGAGTTCCAGAGGTTCGGGTTATGGCAGTTGATAGTGGACAGTTTGTGATTTGTGGCGTCGGCGATTAGGACACCCATCGGAAAAAGTCCTTCGGCAGGTGCCTAATATTTCTATTCCCAAACCTTTAAATAAAGATGGATGTGATATTTGCTTTTGGGCAAAGCAGCCCCGTGAACCTTTTTCCCTCAGTGAGAATAAAGCTAGTCATACTTTTGAATTAATACATTGTGATTCGTTGGGCCCCTATTGTGTACCCTCGACGTGTGGCGCTTCGTATTTTTTGACTATTGTTGATGACTATTCCCGCTCCGTTTGGATTTACTTATTATTGAATAAAATGGAGGTTGAGACAGCTTTCTTGGATTTTGTTGCCTTAATTTCTCAACAGTTTGAGGTTCAAATTAAACGGGTTCGTAGTGACAATGGAACAAAGTTTAGACATTTGCTTCCTTATTTTCGTAAAAAAGGTATCATATTTGAAACATCTTGTGTTAGTACACCTCAACAGAATGGGAGGGTAGAACGGAAACATCAACACATACTTAATGTTGCCCGTGCACTACGTTTTGATGGACATTTGCCACTTAAGTTCTGGGGGGGAGTGTGTGATGGCTACTGCTTATATTATTAACCGGACACCGTCTAGTGTTTTGAATTATAAAACCCCTTATGAATCTATTTTTGGTATAAAAAAACCGGACCTCTCAATGCTTCGAATATTAGGATGTTTATGTTATGCCCATGATCATCGCCACACGAATAAGTTTGCTAGTCGGAATCGTAAGTGTGTTTTCCTTGGTTACCCTTTCGCGAAGAAGGGGTGGACTTTGTACGACCTAAATGCGGAGGAGATTTTTGTTTCTAGGGATGTTAAATTTTTCGAACATGTGTTCCCATTTTCCCAACCAACCGATAGGGATACCTCTGTAGTACCCTTTGATAGACGATGCTGGCATAGTGGATCAAAGGTTCAATCCTTCCCCTACCGGGGACTCACCAATGCAGGATCCTCCGGCTGAGGAAGGGACAGCCGTGCCGAGTGAAACAGGGGTGAAACACATGATACTGTGGAAGATATAGTGCCTTCACCACAACCTCGACATCCAGGTGGAGGCACCGAAGAATTAAGCAGGGGTAAGAGACAGAAGATTCCGAGTTCTCGCTTTCAAGATTATGTGACACATACCTTAATTGATCAGAAAAGTCCACCAAGCTCTTCCGCTCCGTCAGGTTGCTCAGGTACTCCATATCCTCTTATGCATAATATTAATTATGATATTTTTTCCTGATAAACATCTCAAGTACCTTGCAGCTATTACTGTGGGTAATCCTCCTAAATCATTTAAGGAGGCTATGAAACATGAGGGGTGGCGTAAGGCCATGTCAGAAGAGATTTGGGCTCTCGAGGATCAAGGTACATGGGTGTTGGCACCACTTCCCCCGGGGAAAAAGGCGTTGGGGAGCAAGTGGGTTTATACCAAGAAATACGACGAAAATGGGGTACTACAACGATTGAAAGCTCGTTTAGTCGTGTTCGGGCACCATCAAGAAGAAGGGATAGACTACACCGAGACCTTAGCTCCTGTGGCCAAAATGGTCACTGTTCAGACTTTTCTTAGTGTTGCCGCTGTGAAGAAGTGGGACATTCATCAGATGGATGTGCACAACGAGTTCTTACATGGGGATTTACAGGAGGAAATCTACATGAAAATTCCTCCTGGGTTTGAGCAGAACAAGTCGAATTTGGTTTGCAAGATGCGGAAGTCCCTGTTTGGGTTGAAACAGGCACCGAGGTGTTGGTTTGTGAAGCTGGCTACGGCTTTACGTGAGTATGGTTTCCGGCAGTCTTATTCTGATTACTCGCTATTTAGTTTGCATCATGACACTATACAGCTACATGTTCTCGTCTACGTTGATGATATGATCATCGCCGGAAACGATAAAGTGGCCCTGAGAATATTTAAAGATTATTTGAACAAATGCTTTAAGATGAAGGATCTTGGCGTTTTGAAATATTTTCTTGCCATAGAGGTGGCTCGGAACCGGGACGGCATTTTCTTGAATCAGAGGAAGTATGCGTTGGACATTATCCATGCAGCCGGCTTACTTGGGAGTAGGCCCGCTGAGTTTCCGATCGAGCAGAATCACAAGTTGGCCCTTGCCACTGGCGACTTGTTGGATGATCCCGGCCCTTATAGGAGATTGGTTGGCCGTCTTATTTATCTTGGGGTTACCAGACCTGATCTCGCATATTCTCTTCATGTGTTGTCCCAATTTATGCAGGCACCCCGGGTGGATCATTGGGAGGCCGCCTTGCGACTTGTTTGTTATTTGAAGAAACATCCCGGCCAGGGGATTTTACTTCGGTCTGACAGTTCCCTTATTCTTGAGGGTTGGTGCGACTCTGATTGGGCGAGTTGCCCTCTGATGCGTCGTTCATTGAGCGGTTGGTTTATCTTTCTTGGACTTTCCCCTGTCTCTTGGAAATCCAAGAAACAAACGACGGTTTCTCGATCCTTAGCTGAAGCAGAATATCGTTCTATGGCATCGGTGACATGTGAGTTGAAATGGTTGAAACAGTTACTTGGTTAGCTAGGGGTGAGTCACCCCCGTAATTCGTCTCTTTTGTGATAGCCAATCTGCGCTATATATCGCACAGAATCCGGTTTTTCACGAACGCACGAAGCATATCGAGGCGGATTGTCACTTCTTATTATACTCAACAACTCAGTGTTTAGCAAAGTCTTTGCAGTGAGTTTTTAAGCATTCTGAAAAAAGAATGGGTCAACTCTGAGTTAGTATGCATTTTCTATGAAATTTTCGGATTATATGTTTGATAGAAACTGTGTCTTTGGGGTTTCAATGTGTAATATGTGTTAAACATGTTTAATGCAGTATTTACAGCCTGAAATTCATGTTAAAAAGGAGTAGATATCATGGCTATAGGATCTACCATGTCGATCTTATGTTAGATTACATTTTATGTGATTAGAAAAATAATACGTGCACTACACAACATGAGACAACACGTATCACTACACATTTTGGTAAGATTTACTTCTCTTTAATCAGCATATGCATTTAGTAATATGCATATGATGATGATGACATAGTCCCTCCGTCAGTGTTCATGCCTATGTTTTCTTTTGCTGCATACAGGTTGTAGCTTATTATGTATGATTTGCTCTTTCGATTCCCTTGTTTCGCAAGTCGGAAAGGCCCATTTTAAGGCCTTGAGCTTCTGCACATACATTTGGAAGCTGCCCATACATCAACTAAGTTTAAAATGCTCATCATAAATAGAAGCTGCCATGCCATAACTATCAAATTATTAACCCAAAACTAAAGCTACAGCCTATGTTTTAATGATTACCCCTCTTTTTCTACCATCCACAACACTTGAATGATAATTCCAGTGAACAAATAAAATGATGTCACTTGGCCTCCACCTTGTCTCTTCAAACTCATTCCAACCAATAGAAGCCAAAAATAAAAACAAGTAAATTAAATAGTAATTTACAAATGAACAATGATACAAAACAATTTGCATTGCCAATGCCAATTCATTACAGCAGGAACAAGGAAATTACAAATACATCAAAGGAGATTCGAACACATCGAATCAAATACCAACTTCATAACAACTCACAAATGGAAAACAAGTGATGCACCGTTTAGCTGAAAGATGTTTATTATGTCAAGAACAAGAAGTAGCCGAATAAAACACAATAACATTATAAATAAATAAAAAGCCAAATAGAAAGCACAAACAACCGAACAAATCTGGCTTGATTATTGATGTTGACTGAACTCAAGAGATAGCCAGAAGATTAGCAGCTTCCATGAGGAATGATAATCTGCCAAGAAGAATAAAAACGAACAGAAAAATAAGTTGAAGAAGCACATAGAAGAAAATAAAGTTGATGATATATTCGGACATGCTTGTACTAACCTCCAATATCGAGCTCCTTGTTTAACTTAGAGTCTAAGTTAAGAAGATTCTGGAGGATAAACACCCAACTTAAAACCAGGGGAATTCTTTTCCGTCTGTGTTTGCAGCTTTAGCACTTGGATATCCTTAGCAGACATAATCACCTTAGGGGTCCAATGCAGATCAATCCTCCTGAAGCTAGATATCTTCCCGAAATCACGTGGGATGCCCGTAAGCCTGTTGCAATGCTTTAGAACGAGTGTGGTCAGTAAAGGAAAATGAGCCGAAGAAGCTTCCCATTTGAGTAAATCTGTTTTCTCAATATGCAGCACCAAAAGATTACTGAAACCTCCATCTTTTACGGTCCAAAAGTCACCAACAAATGCACTATCTTTCAACTTTAGAACCATAAGATTATTTAGTTCTCCAAGCGTAGCCATATGATCCCAACTAAGAGAGGTTCTACATAGAGTCAACCTATTCAAAGGTGAAGGGAAATTTCATGTGATCAGGGAGAAAAGGTAGCGGGACATTAGCATCGCCGTTTAGAAGTTTCAGATTTTCAAGGGACTCTAGTAATGAGAGATTGTCGAACAAACCAGGTCCGCTCGGGGGATTCACATATTTGGCTAAGTTCCCACCACGTATGCCTAACTTCTTGAGCCTTTTACACCTCCCAAACACTTCTCTGGTGCAACTTTCAGGGGCAATATCGGAAAGTGTTTGCACATTCGAGGTAGTCTGATTCGTCGACTCTTGAATGGGAACAGGTGGTAAGGTAGCTGAAGTGTTAACGTGTAGATTCTTAAACTGCTCCATCTGCCATATGTCAGCTTTTATATTAAGAGTTGGAGATTTTGTCTCGAATATGAATGTCTGAAGGTTCCAAAGGTTTGTTAATTTCGCACTAATGGTGTCTATGTCACAAGACATAGCGATGTACTTGAGAAGAATAAGATAAAAAAGCTCAGCTGGAAAGCTTTTGAAATTTACTGCCCTTGCATCAAAGACACGAAGCAGTTTGAAAGCCTTGGGAATAACCTGAACATGTTGTGCTGGCAATAGAGTCTCTTCCTTTGAGAAACTTAAGAATGAACGAAGCCGCTTACCGGATGGTTTTGAGCAAACATACTTTATAATATCAGAGTTAATGGAAATTCTTAGAAAATCATCCACGGATAATTCTAAAGTTACAGGAGTACTCCCTTTTACTTCTTGGAAAAGGTTCCTCTTCATGGCCTCTTTCTTGCAGAACTCTCGCAGAAAGTCATGGACACGACATTTTTTGATCTGACCATTCCATTTGCTTTCTGCCACCATCACCAAATTTCTATCCACCATCTCCTCCAAATATCTCTCTGCTATATCATCTAGGTTTCCTTTTCCTTGTATGAAACCCTCAGCAATCCACAATCGAATCAATTTCCAAACCGGGATGTCAAAATCTTCAGGGAAGATACCAAGGTAAAGAAAGCATGGCTTCATGTAGTATGGAAGGTTATTGAAACTAAGTCCTATAAGTTCTGAGCTGATATTCTCAGCTACGTGTTCAGAAAATTTCACGCGATCACATACTTTCTTCCACCAATCAACTCTAATTTTACGATCCAAAAGGATACCAGCAACAACCACAATTGCGAGAGGCAGTCCCCCACACTTCTCCAAGATAAGGCTTTCATAGTTCTTAATTTGTGGTTCAAGTTCGTCTGGACAACCAACACTACCAAATACCTTCCACCTTAGCAAATCTTTGGGTTCATCATCTTTCATGAAACGCAAAGAATAGGGGTTTGTCGATGGGTTAGCATGACGAGCCACGCCAGAGTCACGAGTTGTAATCAAGACTCTACTATGCTTTTGGTTCTTGGGAAACACTTCTTTGAGATCATCCCAAGCATTTTCTTCCCAGACATCATCCAATACTATAAGGTATTGCTTTCCATTTAATTCTTCGTGAATTTTATCCCGTATTGAATCCACATGCATCTTACTTATTTCATCTGTTACTGCCACAAACTTACTTAGAATTTTCAAAAACACTTCTTTCCTGTCATATACTTGAGACACACTGACAAATGCACGAGCAAAGAACTTATATTCGACTTCAGGATCTTGATATACTTTTCTAGCCAATGTTGTTTTCCCCAACCCAACCATTCCAACTATTGAATGCACTTCTAGGTTCTCATTGTCTCCAGTAAGAAGTTTCTTTACATCTTCAGCCACATCCTCGAAACCAATAATATTATCTTCGGCCGGTGAGTGAATCTGTTCACATGCAAAGATAGATCAAGGAATGAGATTCGTATATATCTTGAACTGAAGCAATATTATATCAGTAAGCATTGAAGGCAACTACAACCACACACAAGTTATCAACAGATCTTTAGTCGCACAAGGTAGAGGTCTTGATTTTTACACCCAAAGCCAACTTTTAGTCTGGAATTTTACTCTTAAAACCAAATTTTAGTATTAATTTCTCCGTCATCTGATCTCTGTTTTGCCTGAATATATGTTTAAAAGAAAGGATAAAAAATCAAGGAAAAACAAATCATCTTTTCTTCGTTAGTTAAAAGAGTACGTGGTTATTGTATATGTCATAATCTGGAATATTTTTAAGCAACAGGACAACTACATATTTTTTATAGGGAGAAGACAACTGCATAATTTTTATAGCGAGAAGGACAAACAGTGAATCCCGAAAATCAGTGAATCTCCCCAATGAATCCAGAAATCAATGAATTTCGACAGTGAATTTTGAAAATTAGTGAATTTCGGCAGTGAATTTAAACAGTGAATTTCGAACACAAGTGAATTTCAACAGTGAATAAGTAGTTTTGTCTTTTATGCAAAAGTTTCAAAAGACTGTCCTTCTACTCAATTGATAAAATATTTATGTCTTTCTCCCTCATTCCCCCTATATTTAAACAAGTTGCAGCTTTGTAAGCTCACTTGCTTGATGATCAATTCCTTCACTACTTGTTTTCTTTTTGAGTTTTAAAGCTTCTTACTTAGTTCACATTCTTGCAGTTGTTATGCAACACCAAACCATGCGTTATTAAGGAAGCCTTTATATATGTTTCTGAAATCTCAAAAAATCAACAAATTTTTATAGGCTTCTGGACAAAGATATAACAGGTAAATCCAGCACTATACACCAGTCATATAATAAGCATCTAAAAGAAAGAGAAAAAAAAAATGCTAATATTATTAAGGCCATATTAAATTAAAGGCACCATGATACCACACTTGAGCATCACACTCCAGCCGGTTAGATTCGAGTTCGATATTACAGAGGTCTAAAATGGACATTTGCAAAAGTTAAGGTAGGTTAGATTAGAGTTCGATATTACAGATCTAAAATGGACATTTGACATTTGCAAAAGTCAATTGTTCATATTAGATTTGACTTTCAAATGTTTGAATTTAGATTTGACTTTCAAGATGTCGAAATTTAGGATCGTATCCTGAAATTAGATGCGTGATGTTGTTAGCGATTGCCTATTATATCGGGAGCATTTATTTTCACTCAGTGATTCTACCAATTGATGCACACCTGAACACCACCACTTGTGCACTAGACACCACACAGAAATAACCTTCAAAAATCGACTTTTCTAAACTCAATCGACACATTTAAGTGTTTGCAAGTCATGAATCGACTTTAATGGAGTCGATTTAAAAGTAGATTCAATGTGAAGCAGGTACATAATCAATAAGCGAAAATAAAGGCATCTATTATTAACAGTAATAACAAAAGTAAAGAGAAAGAAGAATAAGAAGAAGAAGCGTACTCTTCTCTTCTTCACGCTTCCACCAGAGGCGTTTCCGATCTGCTTAACAGCAATAGGCATCTTATTCAGGTACAGCTGCTGCATCTTATTACTCACTTGCTGGCATTCCTTTCCCACAGCTCGAAGCTCCCCCCAGTATTCTGTAATATGAAAAGTTTTGTCAAGTGTTCTCCTATGTTTCTGCCTCGACGAGTAAACGATGTATTTCTCAATGGTGTCCTCAGCTTGGAAAACCACGTCCTGAACAACGTTAGCTAGCTTCTCCAGGAAATCGTCGTCGTCGTACTTCTCCGTGCACTCTTTGACAAAAGTTTTCATCTCTCCGATGTCTTGCATCAGCTGCCGGATGTTGTCATTCACACCGCCGATCAAGTCAACGTTGTATTGGATGTATTCCTTTGTGGAATCCAACAAGAAGCTTATCACTACTCCTGTTGGATCTGACATTTTTCGCTCTCTGAATCGATTAAACTCTCTGTATATGGTAGGATCGGAGGACACTGCTGCAATGGTGGTTCAGTGCTATTTATCGACAGAGGAAGTAGTATAGTATTTTGGGGGGTGGTTCCTGGAAGTTGACTGGCCGAGTAAAGTCTCGCGTTTGTCCTTACCTTCAATAATTGGGAAATGGGAAGTAGTATAGTACAGCAAGTAGTAGGAATTGGGAACGTGATAGTGAGGGCAATCGTATACTACCTCCCCCAATAATGGTCTCATTCCTCCTTCCCAAAAAGATTAAGAAATTGATTTTCAAAGCATAGTAATAACAAAAATAAGAAATTTGTCTTAAATAAAAAATTTATATATATTATTATGATTGTATTTATCCCTTATTATGTATGTCTCATCCCTCGGAAGATTGGCAGGTCGACGATGATGAGCAGATGTTTGAGCATTGAGTTATAGACTTTTATCATTATGATTTACTGAACTCTTATGTTAGCTCGTAAACGTTTAACGTTTAAGAGATCCTTAGACTTTGTAACCTTTTATATTTTAAGTCATTTTCCTCTGAGTTATTTTGGATTCGATATGGTAGTAAACAACTTCAGACATCGTTGTTTGTTAATGATTCGTTTCATTTAAGTTGGATTGAAACTGGTCCGATCATAGTGCATGTCCCGAGTCAGTTTTTCGTTCTTCCGTTTTGTACTCTGATGATAACGACGTAAATGCTTGCGTATATTCTCTTAAGAAAGAAAAAAATATATATATGCATGTTGTGCGATTATTTCGAATAAAGATTCGATATTCCGGAAAGGGGCGTCACACGACTCCCATAAATTTTCTCAAGAAATGTAAGACCGGATAACACATGCAAAAAACAAATTACACCATTGTGGTTCTACTTCGAAAGCTTCTCTTGTATTATTGTCAAATTACATGAATGAAAACTCTTAACTTGAGTGATCTAGGTGGAGGTCACTTATGGCATGTTTGTTTCGTAAGAAAAAAATTAATGAAATGAAATCAAACAAATAGAATTGAATTGAATAAACTTATTTAATTAATATATTCGAATGTGAAAAAACGGAATGAATCGATGACACTGTCATCGAGTGATAATGTGTGGTGAGGGTAACGTGAGGTGTAGGATTGAATATGATGGAGCACGATGCAGTACGTTGTGATATCCCACATCGGTAAATTAAGTGAATGCTCACCCCCATATAAGTGTGAGACATAAAGGTCTTGTCAACTCGGGTTAGCCGCACTTAGACCAGCGAGGGCGGCGGTCTAGCGATTGACCGGACATTTATGACTTCATTTAAGCATTACCAGGCCCGGGTGCAGGCGTTCTGAATCGGTATTCGAGCCCGACTATCGAGGCGGAACTATGCGCCGCACCGTACAAGAAGACGGTGTAAGGATGGCCTCTAGTTACCTCCGTAGTAGGGGCGATCCGGGACAAGTCTTGGCCGCCCTGGCGAGGACGCCACCCCTTATAAGGAGAGAATGTGATATCCCACATCGGTAAATTAAGTGAATGCTCACCCCCATATAAGTGTGAGACATAAAAAGTCTTGTCAACTCGGGTAGCCTTTGTAGACCAAACGAGCGACGGGCGGCGGTCTAAGCGATTGACCGACATTTATGACTCATTTAAGCCTTCTGAGCCCGGTGCAGGGCGTTATATACATAGTAGGGTATAGTAAACGCATGAGATAGAAATGATGCAAAATATATATATACGATCATGTAGGGTGGTGGAGTAATCACTCTACCTTAATATATATATATATATATATATATATATATATATATATATATATATATATATATATATCGAAGCAACTTCATCCACATTGCTCCACGTCCCCCATTTGCTCAATTGTTGGTGTCTTCCTAGCTGCCACGTGGCAAGCTGTGGGCTTGAAACGTGGCAGCTACTTCCTATTTAAAAAAATTAATTGGCTTACGAAGGAAGGGGGAAGCTTCACGTCTATGAAGCACCGACACTTCAATCTGGGCGTTGTGCGCCGTTTCCGACACATTTTCGACACGACACGCCTCCGACATATGTCCGACACGTGTCAGTTGATTAAAGTAATATTATTTGAAATTTAATATCCGACACACTGTCGACACTCCCCGACACGACACCGATACTCCTGAACCCAATTTTATAATTTTGTTTTTCTTTGTTTAAGTTTTCTTCAATAAAAACATTATAATACACGATATTCATATTGATTATAATTTATGGGAAATTAGGGATAATGACACAATCTGAAATATTTTTAAGCAACATGACAGCTATATATTTTCTATAGGGAGAAGGACAACTGCATAATTTTTATAATGAGAAGACAAACAAATGAATCCTTAAAATCGGTGAATTTAATAAATGAATCCCAAAAATCAGTGAATTTCGACAATGAATTTTGAAATTAGTGAATTTCGACAGTGAATTTCGGCAGTGAATTTAAATAGTGAATTTCGAACACAAGTAAATTTCGACACTAAATAAATAGTTTTGTCATTTATGCAAAAGTTTCAAAAGACTGTCCTTCTACTCAATTGATGAAATATTTTTGGCATTCTCCCTCATTCCCCCTATAATTTAACTAATAATATGTCGTATTAAGCTTATATGATTTCTTATTGATAAATAATCATTTTTACACTTTGTAATTTTTTAAAGGTCAATTACAATTTTGCTTTTACTTTTGACACTATAGAATGATTGAAAACCTATTTTAGATATTCATAGTATTTACGTATTATATATCTTATTTTGTCTAGTTTATCAAAGTATCACAAAAATCAACAATCCTACCCTATCCAATCAAGCTAATGCATGGGTATTTAACTACGGGTAAATTATAAATACACTTCCTAAATTTTTATTGATTGTGAGATGGGATTTTTCCTGATCTACCATCATTTTCTGCTCCAAATTGTGGATATACCACCCAAGGCAAAAAAAAACAATTTTGGGACGCGATTTTCTCCCATTTTTTCACAAATATATGCGATCTTAAGGTCCTCAAATCCTATTGAGGTTCCTCCCACCAATTAGAGTTTAGTTTGGTTCCAAAAACACCTAAAACGCGAAAATGGGAGTGGTATTTCGATAACAAAGTGGTATGCCCACATTTCCCCCTTCTCAAAAGTGGTATATTGCACTACACAATAAGTGTAGTGCACATACACTACATACTACCTCCGGTCCAAAATATAAGCCATCCTAGAATTTTCACATTGATTAAGAAAGTAGTTAAATGTAATTAATGTAGGGATAAAATGTCTAATCACCTCTTGACTATCATAAATGCAACAATTGTGGAGTAAATAAAAATGGTTGGATTGATATAAATTAGGGGTAAGATAAGGAAAAATGTTCATTAATGCTCACTCTTGGTATTGTGAATGACTTATATTATGGGACAAAAGGAAAATAGCTAGGATGACTTATATTTTGGACCGGATGTAGTAGTTTCTAACCCTTGATAAAAGTGTAGGATCATTGATTAAATGTGTCTTATCAATAATCAATAGATAAAATTTTATAGTAAATGTGTACTGTAGATATTGTGTGGTGGATATATCATCATCCTAATATTAAACACGACGACTTTAAAGTTCCGTTTGTTTTAGATTGAAGTTTATTTTGGAGGTTTTTATATGTTAGTGGATAATAAAATATAATAAAACTGATTGAAGTAATGATTAGAAAGTTAAAATGTTTTTTTGAAATTTGTATAGATAAAGAAATGATTGGTGAGAGAAATTAAGTAGTATAATGAATAAAATAATGGTAAAAAAAGTAATAAAGTAGATAAAGTGAAATAGTGAAAGATAATTTAATATTTTTTATTTGTAGTTGAAATAATAATTGGTGAGAGAATTGTAAGAAATGATTGATGAAATGATATAAAAAAAACTCCAAAAAAATTTAACTAAAACAAACACAAACTAAGTTTTTTTTTTCTTTTTTTTGTTGTTGAAGTTGACGACTTTAAGTTTTAGAAGACTTAGGGCACTCCCAGCAGAATCCCCAAATTTTACCCCTAAAATAATATAAAATAATATATATCTTTATTTTACAACATCTCAATTCAAAAACCCCCACAACAGCATCTATATCTTTATCCCTATAACATTTCAAATAATATTAAATAATACATATTATACCTCACAATCCTATTTATACACATTAAATATTTATTATTTCACTGCAGCAGCATCTCTATCTCTATCCCTATAATTTTTAATAATTAAATATGTTTAGGGCGTGAATAGTGCATCCCCACAAGTAGGGATGCAATGTTCATATCCCTAAAAATAAATAGGGATATAGACTCTGCTGTTGAAGCTATTTGAGGTAAACTTTATTTTTTTTATCTTTATTTTAAGAATAGAACATCATATAAGGCTTCTGCTGCAAATGCCCTAAAGTATCACATGAAAGTCTTACATTAATGTTCACGTCTAATAAAAACAAGGGTAAAAAATAGAAGATAGGACAATACATGATGTTTTTGCTTGGGGCAAGTGTATAAAACTTTTCGTATCCGGAAAAATACAACACGTTTTTTTTCTTTCTAGTTAACAAACATTTTAAATTAGAAAATGAAGTAAATATTATAAAATATCTAATCACCGCTCAACTAATTGGCATAACTACTCTTGTCATCTAGTAATAGCTAACAAATTCATTATGCTTAAACTTTGGCCTTATATATATATATATATATATATATATATATATATATATATATATATATATATATATATTTATTTATTTATATATATGCATCTTATCTTATATCTATAAAATGCTAAGAAGGTGTGCCCACATTTTGCCACATGGCCACCTTCTTTGCTTGACACTTGGCAAAAAAAAAAAAAAAAAAAAAAAAGCAGATTTTTTTTACCTTCGGTAAAAACCGGAATTTCGGTTCGCGTTATATAGAAACCGAATTTTTTTTTATTCTCCGTTACATAAACCGAATCAAAGTGTATATTTCGATACGGTTCAATTTTATTACCTCCAACAGACAGTACGGTTTTAGTTTTAAGTTTCAATCTATAAAATGCTAAGAAGGTGTGCCCACATATTGCCACGTGGCCACCTTATTAGCTTGACACATGGATTTTTTTTCCCCTCGGTAAAAATCGGAATTTCGGTTAGCGTTACATAGAAACCGATTTTTTTTTTTTTCGATTCTCTGTTAAATAAACCGAATCAAAGAGTATATTTCGATACGGTTCATTTTTATTACCTCCAACAGACAGTGCGGTTTTAGTTTTAAGTTTCAATCAACCGAAAATTTCCGATTCGATTTCGGCAACAATTGAATAAAACCATGTAATTTTTTATTATCAAACGTGTACCGTTAGTAGTTTGTGCAGAAAAGGGGAAAAGAAAATAGACGGATTTGAATTTCTACTGTGTAGTTTACGATGGAAGATTAGTCAAGTTTATCTATAAAATACAACAAAAAAAAGGGCAAACAAATATCCACGCTTAGAGAAGGTGTGCGCGTGTAATTACGTGGGCACGCACATTAAATGTTTTGATCTAAAATGAAGAAACATGACAAGAAATAAAGATAGTGGTTGAGAAAGAAAAACGCGCGTACGTTATTGTTAGATGTGTTACTTACATATTGCCACAACCACATGTAGTGCTTATGCTTTCGTTTTTGTCATTCTCAACCATTATTTTTTCTTGTCCTTTTTTTTTTTTTTTTTTTTTTTTTTTTTCATTTAGATCTTATTTCATTCTTCCGCTTTTGCCTGCATGTTTTATTATTTTGAACAACATAACGTCGGTGAACCGACGGTAGTTTAGCGATCGTCGTCGTCACTAAAATTGACGTTGGAATACCAAATCACTTTCTATATCCTTCGGATCGTATAGAAAATGAGTGAAACACATTTTAAAGCATATTAATGATCTGGAAGCTAAGGCGTCACGGGAGATTTGACCGTGTAGTTATGGTCTGCTTATTGTTTTTCTATAATGTTTCATTACGTAAAGTTGAAGCTAAAGGGATCGACTTTATGACATTGGTCTCCGAAAATTTTCGATTCGATTTCGGCACAACAATTGTATAAAAACGTGTACGTTTTTTTTATCAAACGTGTACCGTTAGTAGTTTGTGCAGAAAAGGGAAAAAAAAAAGACCGACGGATTTGAAGTTCTACTGTGTAGTGTTCGATGGAAGATTAGTCAAGTTTAGCTATAAAATACAAAAACAAAAAATAAGGGCAAACAAATATCCGCGCCAAGAAGGTGTGCCCACACATGACCACATGGACACCACATTAAATATTTTTATTATTTTGAACAACATAACGTCTGTGGAACCGACGGCCGTTTGCAATACAAACGTCACTAAAATTGACGTTGGAATACCAAATCACTTTTTATATCCTTCAGATCGTATAGAAAATGAGTGAAACACATTTTAAAGCATATTAATGATCTGGAAGCTAAGGCATCCCGGGAGAGTTGACCGTGTAGTTATGGTCCGCTTATTATTTTTCTATAATGTTTCATTACGTAAAGTCGAAGCTAAAGGGATCGAATTTATGACGTTGTTCTCCGATACATCATATTGTGGTTTATTTTGTAGGTAGAAACTCCTGATAGATCTGGAAGAGAAGTGATTCATAATTCTCACGTCTCTAAGCAAGAGCTAACTTTTGCAGAGAATGTGATATGTTTCTGTTCCTCTTTTTGTCTTGTGCCTTGAATTTGTTACGATATAAGCTTACGCGATTTATTTCACATTGGGGATCTATTCTTTGATATTATCCTTGGTAACGATTTATATTGGGCCCGCCGTGCTTTGCACGGCTCACGTTCACTAGTATATATCTATTAAGAGCTAAGGGGCTCTTTCCACAATTGGCCATGTGGCAGCCCTTGTGCCTGACATGTGGCACCTGACATGTGGCACTTTATTTATTTTATTTTTTTATATATTTTTTATAGCATTTTTTTTTCCTTCGGTAAAACCGATTTCGGTTATCTCGTTATATATAAACCGATTTCTTTTTTTCGACTCTCCTTTACATAAATCAAACCAAAATGTATATTTCGATACACTTCATTTTTAGTGCCTCCAACAGACAGTGCGGATTCAGTTTTACATTTCAATCAACCAAAAAATTTCGATTTCTCGATTCGATTTCGACACAACAATTGAATATATACAACAAAGTGTATATTTCGATACGGTTCATTTTTTTTCCCCTTCGGTAAAAACCAGGGATTTCGGTTATCTCGTTATGTATAAAACGATTTTTTTCCTCCTCTCCGTTACATAAATCGAACCAAAGTGGTTCATTTTTTGTGCCTCCAACAGACAGTGTGGATTCAGTTTTACATTTCAATCAACCGAAAAATTTTGATTTCTCGATTCGATTTCGACACAACAATTGAATATACACAACAAAGTGTATATTTCGATACGGTTCGTTTTTTTCCCCTTCGGTAAAAACCGGGATTTCGGTTATCTCGTTATATATAAACTGATTTTTTATCCGACTCGTCGTTTATAAATCGAACCAAAGTGTATATTTCGATACGGTTCATTTTTAGTGTCTCCAACAGACAGTGCGTATTCAAGTGTATATTTCGATACGGTTCATTTTAGGACCTCCAACAGACAGTGCGGATTCAGTTTTAAATTTCAATCCACCGAAATTTTTGATTTCTCGATTCGATTTCGACACAACAATTGAATATACACTACAAAGTGTATATTTCGATCTGATTCATTTTAAATCTTCCAACAGACAGTGCAAATTCATTTTTAAATTTCAATCAACCGATAATTTTCGATTTCGGCACAACAATTGAATAAAACCGTGTATTTTTTTTATCAAATACTTTTTCTTATATTTTTTTTTAAAACATCAATTTTTTTGTTTTCCCTTCGATAATAACCGGAATTTTCGTAAGCGTTATATATAAACCAAATTTTTTATTTCGACTCTACGTTACATAAATCGAACCGAGTGTATATTTCGATACGGTTCATTTTAGTCTTTCCGATAGATAGTCTGAGATTCAATTTTAAATTTCAAGCAATCGAAAGTTTTCGATTTCTTGATTCGATTTAACATTAACAATTGAATATACACAACAAAGTGTATATTTCGATCTGATTTATTTTCATTTCCTCCAATGAGCATTCATAGATTTTCGCTTTAAATTTCAATCAACCGAAAATTTTCGATTTTGATTCGATTTCGACACAACAATTGAATAAACCCATGTATTTTTTTTATTTATCAAATGTGTAACTTTTCGATTCATTTTTCCCTTTTTACAAATGGTTTTTTTTCCCTCGGTAAAAACTAGAATTTCGGTTATATATAAACCGAATTCTTTTTCGACTCTCCGCTACATAAATCGAATCAAAGTGTATATTTAGATACGTTTCATTTTTAAATGCATCCAACGGTAGGTCATGATTCAGTTTTAAATTACAATCAACCGAAAATTTTCGATTTCTCGATTCGAGATCGACAAAACAATTGAATATACACAACAAAGTGTATATTTCGATCTGATTCATTTTAATATCTCCAATGAGACAGATCATGGATTCGATTTTAAATTTCAATCAACCGAAAAAATTTCGATTCGATTTCGGCACAACAATTGAATAAAATCGTGTAATTTTTTACCAAACGTGTACCGTTAGTAGTTTGTGTAGAAAAGAAAAAAAAACGGAAAGACCGGCGGATTTGAAGTTCTACTGTGTAGTGTACGATAGAAGATGAGTCAATTTTAGCTATAAAATACAACAACAAAAAAATAAGGGCAAACAAATATCCGCGTCGAAGGTGTGCGCGTGTGACCATGTGGGCCACCACATTAAATATTTTATTATTTTGAACAACATAACGTCGGTGGGCCGATGGCGATTTTATAGATCTGACGTCACTAAAATTGACGTTGGAATACAAAATCACTTTTTATATTTTCGGACCGTTTGACACGTGTTTTTTTCCCACCAAATGAATGAACACGAGATCAATGACTATTCATTAATGATAAGAAAGAGAAATGTCGTATAGAAAATGAATGAAAACGCGTTTCAAGCGATATTAATGATCTGGAAGGTAAAGCGTCCCCGAGATTTGACCGCCAGTGTAGTTATGGTCCGCTTTATTGTTTTTCTATAATGTTTCATTACGTAAAGTCAAACTAAAGGATAGATTTTAATTTATAACATTGTTCTTCGATACATCATATCGTGGTTTATTTTAGTAGGAAAAAACTCACGATAGAAATTTGGAAGAGGTTGATTCACAATATTCACGCTCTAAAAAAAAAATTTCTCTTGCAGAGAATGTGATATGCTTCGGTTGCTCTATTTGTCTCGTGCCTTGAATTATTACGGTTTAAACTTACGCGATTTATTTCACGTTGGAGATCTATTCTTTGATGTTATCATTGATAACGATTTATGTTGGGTCCACTGTGCCTTGCACGGCTCACGTTCACTAGTTATAACAACTTGTTGCGTGTGAATGTGAACTCGGCTAAGATTCCAGTCAACCACGGTAAGAGAGGTATGAATAGACATAAAAGTAGTGGATATAAAATATTATTCTTATTGCATATAATAATAATAATGATACAGTATTACATAACATATTATATTTACAATTACTTATATATGTATATCACATTTACAGTTGTATAAATGGTGTGAGGGGAAATGTTTCCATGTATTTACTAGCAGCAAAAGAAGGTTTGAATATAATTGGGTGTGTTGAGTGGGGTTCGTCCCCTCTCCCATGTAACGATGTCTTGTGCCGCTGAATGCTTTTAATAAAATAATTTTTACCGTTAAAGGGAAACTTGAATAAATATGCTCGAAAAGTAAGTGTTTGGGAAAAATATGCTCGAAAAGTAGTTATTTGGAAAATATGCTTGCAGGGCCGCGACGCATGCGTTCAGCGGTCGCGACGCATGGAGCATTCCAAAAAAAAAAAAAGTAATTTGTCAGCACAAGAAGAACAAAAAGTGAAGTTCAAAATTTAAAATCATTTTGTTGCACATTACAATAAATAAATAATCAAATAAAAAAAATTGCAACATTTATGTTCATTTTATTGTTTTCACAGCTCTTATTCTCGATAGTGTTATGTGAGTAGGTTATGTAATATTGATAGACAGATATGCAGAAACAAAAAAGCAATTTTTTTCTTTTTTCTGAGAAGACTTGTATTTTTTTATTTTGAGGAAAGACTATTGCAGTTTTAAAGGGACAGATTTTTCAAAAAAAGTTTCAAAGGGCAGAAAATTTATGGCATTTTTTTTTTCTCAAGCAACTGCATTATTGTGGACCCGGTTGAGTATTAATTGAAAAACATAAATAAATATTTACACCATCTTACTCAACCTATATATACATGGTGGATGCATAATTTATATTATCATCTAGCTAGTAGTATGTACGTGCCATATTATTTCCCTCATTAATGGTTAAAATATTGTATCATGTGTCAAATTAGATTAAAGTCTTCGAACATTTTATTAAAAATAAAATGATCCCCTTCCAAAAAAATAAAATGATGACATCAAATGGTGAATGCAATAAGTGATGTTACACCACTTACATTATAAGATCTCAAGCCCCCGTATTAGCTTAAACGTATTTATTATCTATTGAATTATAAGATATGTAATTTTACATATTCATTATCGTGTGATGCATAGAGATGATAAGTTAGAGTATGGAAAATTAGGGTTGTACTTTGTTCGGATGGGTAAAACCGAACCATTCCATACAATTTTAATTTTGCTATATCAAAACCGAACGTTTTGTAAGATTGAAACAATATGTTCGGTCTTGGTTGATTGGAAGGGTATCTTGTAGATTTTAGCTGGAAATCAAAAAGAAAGGCAAAAGTGAAGAAAACAGAGCATAGTGATGAACATCATTCATGAAGAACAAATTCTCTAATAAAACTTGAAAGAAAAATTACAGCTGCAAAATTTCTTAATAATTCGAGTTTGAGAGTGTTTCTAAACCGGCCTATCTAAGCTTATATAGGTGTGTACTAAACAATAGTTCCACCTATAACTGTTTTTCTAATTAACTAAACAACTTAACTAACTTTTGATCAATGTGTTCGACTAAATATGTCAATGAACACTTAATCTAACTCAACTAATGCATACAAGGTCTATGATATAACTTCAATATACGTAAATGTCATTGTTGGCATTTAGATTATCCCGATGTCGGCCTTTATCTATCTTCTTTAACAAACAAGTCCTTACTAAAAAAAAATTATAACAAATCATCCCTTAATGAATTTTTTTGTTGCATATATGAACCTTGATAAATTAAAAAATGATATGTATTAAACCATATGGTATTATTTCATCACATCAATACATGTTTCATGTTTCCGTGAGTTCAATGTAGAAATATATACAAAAATTGACTTAAAAACCAACAACAATTATGATGTACGTCGAATTTGATTTCAGTCAAGGATTTTATTTTTTAGATTAATGTATTTGCAAATAATCCTTCATTGTGCAAAAACTTCATACAGTATCACACATGGTAAAACTAACGGACACTAAACATTAAATTTAGTAGTACTATACTTAACATGTTATTAAGGCAGATTATTAAATAACATAAAAGGTTCATAGTTGGTTGAGATAGGAACATGTTACCCGTAGAGTAGAAGACTTTTCCTCATACACACACACGTATATATATATATATATATCATACCTTTAGTACTTATATATTTACATTTCGTCGTAGTAGCTTGTCGTCTAGCGGCTGTCCTTTTGCTTTTGTGGAGAGTCAGTTCCACCACCGTCGATGAATGCCAATGGGTGCTTCCCACCTGATCTGCTTAGTGCCATGTATTGCCGACTTCTTGATGTATATAAGCTTTCTGGAACCGTCATCATCCACACTGGGTTTCTGCAATTGCGTTTTTTTGGTGATTCCGTTTTGGGTAGGTAAATCTTTGCTGTTCTGCTTCGCAATCGTTGTGTTTGTCGATTATTGCTTCGCAATCGTTGTGTCTGTTGATTATTTGTCCTAGATTAGTCGGTCTGCTTTCTTCTTCTTTCATTATGAATTGGTTCCTTTGTGGGTATCTGTCTTCGTGCATTCTGGTTCTTCATGTCCAGGGTTCTTTCTAACATGTCCTATGTTTTATGGGGTTAATTAGAAATGCATGTGCTTCTTCCTTCGATGATTGCATTGTCTGGTGTATTTCTTTGCAACTGCAATTTCTGATTTTGTTCTCGCATTCTTTGATTTAATGTTTTTTAGTTTCTCCTGTTTTCCGAGTCTAATGTTAATATGTTAGAAATCAAAGATGTTACCTTTTATTTCTCATCGGTTGCTTGCTTTGCCTTCTTGTTATTCCATGTTATCTGGTTTTTTTTTGTTTTAGTGTCTCTTTTTTTTCACTTTTGTGCTAGGTGTGCAGGTTTCTTTGTTATTTATCTTGTGGTTTATGTGGTTTGTCACAGATGCATGTAGTTTTTGCTTCCATGATTGCATTCGGATCTTTCTAATTGTATTTCCATTTTTTGTTGCATTATTTTTGTCAGTTGTGATTGTTTTTTTTCCCTTATTTTTTATTTTGTATAGAATTTTATTTTTTCAGGGAAGGGTAAAGGATATTTTCACTGTAATTGGGGATGGATGGGAAGTGCAGTTATGTTTGCTAATGTTATTGTTGGATTTGTTGATTTACCTGTAGCCTGGCAAGTATCTGTGGCTGACTTACAAAGAAGTATATGGCTTGGTGATTAAACTTGGGAATTCCATCCGCAGTATTGGAATTGAGAAGGTAAATTAATAAGTTGTCATTGATGAGCTTTATAACTGTATTACTTTTGTATTGTATCTTTCGACTTTAAGTACTCATTAATTTTTAAACCAAATTTCTCCGAAATTTGTTTTGGGTAGGCATAAAGAGAGAGTATCTTCTGCAAATGAATCTTTTAGACTTCAGGATATATATATATATATATATATATATATTCCACTATGGTGCACTCTTTTATTAGTTTATGATTCGTTACTAACATGCACTTTGAGTTTGAGTTTAGTTTAGTTTGTGTTGCAAAAATGGTACCCTTCTCAAGTGATCTGTTTTATAAGTTATTATTAACACATGTTACTTTTCTTCTATATTTAGGTTCGTTTAGTTTCATTCTATTTATTGTTGCTTGTTTATCTTAAGAAATGAAGACTTTTAAGAAGTTGGTGCGAGAGTCTTGTGTAATTTACATTATTGCCCACTAATCAATTGATGTGTATACTAGGAGGTCATTATGAATTTATGGTTCTAATTCCAAAGAATGGATCATCGACATGGAGGTATTGTTGCATAATTTCCTTTTGCTTGTGATCGTGGTCGTTGTTGTCTACTCTTAGACATCTGATACCTCTTGTTCCTCGTTTAAATCTTTATTTAATACTTCAAAGAGGACTTATGGAGGAACATGTTCGTCTTGCTTTACCCATGGTGGTTTTGTTGTCTTTATAGACATTTTGTTGTCTACTGGAAGTCCGGTAATGCTCTATTATGGGTGTGTGTATTCATGTAATGTATATTAAACGTAATCAGAGCGTCTAATCTATCGCGAGTCGTTATGATTGGGTTCGTTTCCAGTTTTTGTTTTGTATTATTTTTGTTGTTTTGAGGAGAGTAGTCAATTTCAACTGGTTATACAATTTAAAAATAGTCATGCCATGACTATACTGTTCTACACTGCAGTAGATTAGTTGGTTTCTGTTCTCTTCTTCTTGTATATGCTGTTGGTTACTTTGATTGTCCTTCAATTGGATTATTCTCTAAGCTTGGTTACTCTTAAGCTTGTTTGTGGTACATTGTTTATTATGTTCTCTTCTTCTTGTATATGCTGTTGGTTACTTTGATTGTCCTTCAATTGGATTATTCTCTAAGCTTGGTTACTCTTGAGCTTCTGAATTGGTTACTCTTAAGCTTCTGAATTGGTTACTCTTAAAAACAAAGAAAAATCCCACAATTGGTTACTCTTAAGCTTCTGATTTCATCTCATTCTTGTAATGATGAGTTTCTCCCTTCTACCATGCGCCACCATTCTGTTCTTCTACCAGTCAATTCTTCCGCCATTTTGTCCTCCATCCCTCCTCATCCCCCTGCACCACCCCTGTTCGATGAAATGCCTGTGAAAAAAGTAGAAAAGACTGGTTTAGAACACGTAGTATTCGGCATTGCAGCTTCTGGTAAGCTATGGAGTAAGAGGAAAAACTACATTAAAACATGGTGGAAGAAAGAAGAAATGCGTTGAATTTTTTGGTTAGATAAGAAAGTTCCGATTAATCCGATTGAGAACGACAGTTTACCTGAGCTGAGAATTTCAAGGGGTACATCTCAATTTCCTTATACTAACAAACAAGGAGACAGATCGACCGCTTCAGTTTTCGTGTATTGTATCCAAAACTTTAAAGCTAGGAATGGAAAATGTGAGGTGGTTTGTGATGGGGACGGCGATACGGTTTTCATTACGGATAATTTGTTGAGGGTTACGAATAAGTATGATCATAATCGATCTTATTACATTGGGATTTTAAGTGAAAGCCATTTGCGAACACATTTTTTCTTATGGAATGGCTTATGGAGGTGATGGTTTTGCTATTAGTTATCCATTGGCTAAAGCTTTAGCTAAAATGCAAGATAGGTGTATTCATAGGTATCCAGGTCTCAGTATGGTTCCGATGATCGAATGCAAGCTTCATGCATTTCGAACTCGGTGTTCCCCTCACTAAAGAACCCGGTTTTCATCAGGTAAGTCCTCGATTTCCTGTGTTTTTAGTTCAATTGAATTGTGAGATTTTGCTAAAGTGGATCATGGTCAATTGAATTGTGAAATTTCGTGATTTTTCTAATTTGGATTAATCTCAGTTGGATTGTGAAATTTCTCAAATTCGAATTGTGGGATTTTGCTCATATGGATTATGATTAAAGCGTAATGGAGACATTGATTCGATATAAGAAACCCCATAGGGAAAGTCGCATATTACCCCATAGTTAAACTCTGCCTCACTTTTATAGATTCACGAATTGCATCAAAATGTTTTACAATGGGTGTTTTCCCCTGAAGTTGTTGCTTCTTTCTACATACTATGGGCCTAACTACTGACTACCTCAACAACACATAGGTGGATCAGAGGGATGCACCAAACTGAAATAAAAATACATCGATGTATAGAGATAGAGGTAGAGAGCTGTGTAGTCATGGTAGAGGTTCCTCCAGTTTACAAATTGGAAAAGATCTGCGAGCGGCTCCGGTCATCTCATGTCAAGTTTATGAAGGAAGGTTTTGATTCATCCTCAGATAAAAAAAGTAAGCAATTTTGGAATATAATATTTTTATGTTCTTTTAATAATCAATAACTATATCTAAGCTTAAATTCAGTGATGTCAATTTATGTAGTACAATTCATTAATAACTTAGTTCTTTCTTTTCAAGTTGTCCACGAGTTACGGATACGTCATTTTGACTCATTTATGTAAGTACTAATTGTTATCGTTGGTAGCGTCTTACGGCTTGATATTAAAGTTTTCGAGTTTTGTCTGTTTTGATAAAATGCGAGGCATATAAAAAGTCGAACAAACTGGAGCTTTTCAGATTACGAGATATACGCGTCTTGTGAGCCCTGCCCTATGTGCTTTGGAGCGATACATCTTACTAGGTTAAAGGTTCAATTCTCGATCCATCCCGTTTTTGTTTTGTTTTTTGTTTTTTTAGAGACGATTTACAACTACTTTTAGTGGGCAACTGCCATATAAAGTGAAATGAACTGATCCGGAATAGAAAAAAGGCATCTTCTTTTTTCCTGTGAACATTACGGTGGTGCAATATGTCGATAAATGTATCACTCTTGAGTGTAACTACATTTCTGCATTTAAACTGTTTGTAAAACCGTCTGAATGCAGAGATTGGTGTATGGTGCAAAAGCTGAAGCTGCAATAACAACAGCCCCTAATTTTACTCCACGTATTAGCTTATTATATCTATGATACATTTTAACCTTACCTTCCCTAATTGCATTCTAACAGTTCCATGTACATAGCATCCTCACTACATCACACATAAAACAACTAACGTAACACCTACGAGGATCAAAGCAACCAACATTGTAACACCGACGGACGTGTGCAACGCACACCGAGTACACTAGTATATATATATATATATATATATTCCTACCAAACTGCAGCACTTCAATTGAGCTACAGTATGTTACGATTATTTTACAGATGGAAGTAGTAAATTTCATGTGTGAATGCGATCTAACGTTGTGGAATCCTGTATATACATGTAAAATGTCAACGTGTATAAATAATACATATTAGCACATGAGCTTGTAACATTTAATAATCCTCAGGTAAACAAAGTACTGGTAACCACCGTCCTATTAATTTTATTTAGGGGGAATGATGGAGAATGACAGAAATATTTTATCAATTGAGTCTTTTGAAACTTTTGCATAAATGACAAAACTATTTATTCACTGTCGAAATTCACTGTTTAAATTCACTGCCGAAATTCACTAACGAAATTCACTAATTTTCAAAATTCATTGTCGAAATTCACTGATTTTCGGGATACACTGTCGAAATTCACTGATTTCGGGATTCACTAGGGAGATTCACTGATTTTCGAGATTCACTGTTTGTCCTCTCGCTATAAAAATTATGCAGTTGTCCTTCTCCCTATAAAAAATATGTAGTTGTCCTGTTACTTAAAAATATTTCAGTTTGTGTCATTATCCCTAATTTCCCATTTTATTTAACTTATGCATGACGATGTTGGATTTCGTATGCATGTAAATACGGGTCAAGATAAATTCCAGTGATAAAGAACAAGATCAAACCCTAAAAACGGAGGAGTGTTATATGAGCCAAGATAAATCCCAGTGACAAAGAACAAAATCAAAACCCTAACAAAACCCTAAAAACGGAGGAGTGTTTGATTAGTTTTAGACTGAGTCCAGAATAAGTGGTATTGCCTACGTATCATGTAATTGTTCAGGAATCAAGACTCTCGTAGTTCTTTGGGATCGTTTATATAGAGAACATCCCGTCCTAGGCAATCATGTGTCGTGTCCATCAAGGATTCTGGTGATGCTAATCGCTTTATTTTAGGAGATAATCACGGATGATTTATATGTCATGATCAGAGTCCTAATGGGTAAAGGATCTTCCCATAATTATCTTGTATATATTACGAGCACGTGTCATAATATTGGATAAGGGAGGCACTAGCCGACCTGCGTCGAGCCTTGAGCCGTCTCATCCCGAACTGCTTTTACTCGCCCCCCCATGACGACCGAGCCAACCTGCGGTGGTCTATACGGGAGAACATGTCAGACCTCCCACATGGGGCTAGGTTTGTCCTTAGAGCAACCATAATAAGGAGATTGTAGACATATTATTTCTCCCTTTTGTCAGAATAGAATGGTCTCCCCTAGCAAATGTAAAACAATGGAGTGAGAATAGATAAGATTTTTTTGAGATTATCTAACCCCTTATCTATTTTGAGAGAGGATATGAGACAATGTTTTCTCTCAAAAAGTGTGCCAAACATTTTCTTATCAATATTTAATATTATTTTATCAATAAATTCAAATATTTGCCACCATTAGAGCAACCCTGATGGTGATCAGGGGAGAAGCCTTTTGATTGTTGATGTTTAGGTGACGTGGAGAAAGATAAGTGGAGGATAAATATAGAAGGGTTGTAGGGATAATTTGTGTGTGATGTGATGTTGTAATGGTGATAATATAGAAGGACTGTAGGGGATTAATTGTGTGTAATTAGATGTTGTAAATGTGATAAATATTTTGAATCTATTGCTTAAAATAATATTAAATATTAATGGCATTCTTTTTTAATCCTAGTTGGTGCTTTTTGAGAGAGTATTGTCTAAAGATTTCTCTCAATATAGACAAGAGCATAGATAGTCTTAAAAAAGAGCTGTCTATTTCCCTTCCATTATTTTATATTTGGCCAAGTGATTAATCTATTCTGACAAAAGGCATGAAAAAAATATCTCCAGAATTAGCTTATTACGGTTGCTCTTACAAATCTAATCACACACAAATAATTCATATAATCTTTTTATATTTATCATCATTACAACATCATATAACACAATAATTATCTCTACAATCCTTCTATATTTATCTTCCACTTATCTTTCGCTACGTCAGCCCAGCATCAACGATCAACAACCTTCTTCCTCAATCACCATTAGGTTTTCTCTTAGGCATGAAGATGGCTCATGGTCCTTAACATTTTATTTCTCTCTTCATTTAATGATGAAGTCAATCAGAAGATAACACCTAGCGAATGCATATGCATATTGAGCCGATTGGTCAAATATAATATTTAAAAGCCCGCAATCTCTCTCTCTCTCTCTTTCTATGTATATATATAGTGTGAGAGAGAGTAATCCCCTGGATATGGCCTAGTGGTGAAGGCATGGGTGTGTAAAAGCGACTGACCATAAGGCTGGAGGTCGTGGTTCGATTCCCGTAAAGGGGTTGATTTCGATTGATAACACCCTTCTGGTGGTGGTTGTAAAGCGGCCCGCAATTGGAATGTTTGGAAATTCTTCTGATTAACGACATCTCCCACATTCCCATGGATCGGGAGTGGGGGACCCTTAATGTTGGGGTTCAACATTTTTTAGTGTGAGAGAGAGTAAATATTGTTTCTTTTAACAAATAACAAGGATAGAATAAAAATAAAATAAAAATGATGTTCCTTCCATTTTCTAATTACTTAAACAAGTAATGAAATTCACACATTAAGAAAGTAGGCAGTTGCATTAACTTTAATACACGTTTGTTGTTAAATATGATCCATTTTAAAATATTTCACACCAATTAAATATATGTTTTATACCCTTGTATTATTGTTAATGTAATTATTTAGCTTTTGAGAGTGGTTTAATGGATAACAATTTGAGAGTTTTTTTTTTACCCGAAATGAAAGATTTCATTAGATAAACAATTTGAGGCTCCGTTTGTTTTTGGGGTAGAGTTTTTTTTGGAGTTTTTTTAGGAGTTTTTTTAGATAAAGTGATTGAAGTAATGATTAGAGAGTTGATGGGATAAAATAAGTAGAATAATGATTGATGTAGATTATGAAATGATTGGTAAAATAAAGTAGAATAATGAATAAAATAATGGTAAAAAAGGTAACAAAGTTGATAAAGTGAAATGATGAGAGATGATTTAATATTTTTTTATTTGTAGTTGAAGATTTGATTGGTGGGAGAATTGTAAAAAATGATTGATGATGTGATGGAAAAAAAACTCCCAAAAAAACATATTGCAAAACAAACGGAGCCTGAGAGTTTGATGATGAAAAAACCTCAAATATATATATATATATATATATATATATATATATATATATATATATATATATCGGACAAGCAATGCTTTGATACTGTTTAGTACAAATGCATAAATGTTTCAACCGGAAACAAAGTTGTCGATGAAAAATGTATGTTGTGTGTGCTAAATGGAAGTATATGCTTACAGATCAACGGTCTTGATCGACATGTCGGTACAAGTCATTGAGAAGGCGTCATGAGGAAAGTGCAAGGGAGCGGAGGTGGAATTGCCTCGAGGATATGGCTCCACGCGTTCTTGCGGTGCAAAGTCCAGGTGTATGGGTATTGAAGGACCTGTAGTTTGGTGGAGTTTCTTTGACTATTGTGTTGAGACGTAATAACGGCTGTGTATGGAGTGTGTGGGCGCGAAGAAGTCCACTTGCTTATCGTATACCATAATCGGCACTTTGGTACCTACAGATGGCAATGATACGGTAGTAGTCCGTGTGAACACGGTGAAAGAAGATAGTTTCAAGAAAGAAGAAAGCTACACACGTGTGTCGGTTACAACATGGTTCTGTAAAGCGGGCCATTTGGTTTCTTTTGGTTTATGGCGCGCTCATAACTTGAACGAGGACACACCATTTCCTCACAGTAATGTGAGGAGGTAACTGGTTGGCATGGGCCGATGGATCTTTGCATGGCCTTAAGTGGAAGCGAAACAAAGGTGTCATTGGTTGTGTTAGAAATGTGTGGGGTACATATTTGTGTAAGTAAATGTCTGAGCAAGAATATATGCGTAAAATGGATGCACAAAATATGTTCCATTTGAGAACATGACAACTTGTGAGTGAAAGTGTGCTTTCTTATTTTTGGTGGTAATTTCTCGGCCAAACTGTTTGTTTAAATTATAACATGCTACTTTCAGGAAGGAGAGCGATGGAAAGAAAGAGATTAAACATTTAGTATCATGTTGTAGCTGTGGTGGCGAGCACATATGAAAAGTCATGCTAATCGTGATTGTTTGGTGTGGAAGGTAAGCAGAAAACCATTTCTTTTTAGTAGCATTATGTATTGAACCTTGAATTAGGCAAGAGCAGTTTGTTCAAATTTTAAGCGGAGTTCAAGCGTAGAAGTATCTGTCTTTGAGTGTGCAGTATGTGTATTCACAAAAGGAGTAGTGGTAGTAGGAGCAAGGTCGAGAACGGGCAAGACCTCCTGTAGACAACGCTATGTGTTTCTGTCTTTGTTGATACAATCGTAAGCGTTATAAGGAGATCAAAACTTTTACATGGGAAGAGGTAATGGGCACTAGACAAACGGCGTACAATTGGCCATGAGAAAGACATGTTCCTTAAGGTACACGCTCACGAAATCTAGGGTCCGTCGCTTAGGATTTGTTGATTGTCATTGCAAAACACAGCCGGACGGGAAACTGTGTTCTTTTGTAAGGCACGGGCAAAATTCTCCTTCGTTGGTTGTAACGGTATTCGGTACGAAGACTTGCCTACCCGAAATCACTGATTATAATTTACGCATCGAAGGACATTTTAGAAAGACGCTTCAAGCAAACGTGTGCCGCTTGCAAAGGCCTTCACTTGGGTCTATGTTTCTTAGCAAGATAATTGGTGCGTTTTGTTTGAAACAAGTTTGTGGGGGCAAACCGTTTGAGACGGACTATTTATCATGTCCTCATACAGCCTTGGTCGACGGTCAATGGTTTACCGTCAAATCTTATGTACTCGACGGTGGCCCCCGGAAATTTGTCTATGATGATATGATTGATTTCGGCGACAAATGTATTTTTGGTTGTCAAGATTGCTCGGAAGAAGGAACCACCACCCATTTCTTGAAGATTGGGGGTAAACGAGAGAAATAAAATCTTCCAAATCGATGGTGGGACAAGGCGTGTGCTAGCAAATGTGAGGAAGCGATGTAGTAATTTCAATGTCCTTGGTTTGTTTGGTGCCATCTCCAAATGAGATAGGAGGAATTCAGAATTGGCGGGTCTTAAGAGTGCACGCATGTTTGTAAAAGATGGAGTCGCACAGGCGTGTGGCCATAGTGGAGACCTAATCAATGATGCATTGATAGTCTCGACCTTGTTTGCTTTAAAGCAACAATCGGTAATGTTTGGCGTCGCCTCTACAAGACGGCGACTTTCCCACCAAACATTAGGTCGATTCCATTAGGTCTTTTAGCAAACTATCCAAAGCTTCAATAATGATTCGTTTCGCCATTGGAGCTTCATCGGAGATCGGTTTCGATTCTTTAATAGTGAAGCCAAAGAGAATTTTGTTTACTAATCACTCCGCATTTAAGTAGCGTCCTCAAGGTCAATGGGTATTTTGAATCGAGAATGAAGCATCCGTCTGCCCTCCGAGGTAAGAGTGCAAAGAATATACGATGTGGCGGTAGCTAGTGCTATGTGGCCTTTAGATCGACGTGTGCTAGAAAGAGCACGGTAAAAAATGTTTTCCCGAAGACCGCCTGGTCCATCAACAAGAAAGACTCCGGCTTATTCTCGGTGATATGATGCAAGTATCACGGTCGAAAGAGTTTTTGTTCAACATTAAGCAAAGGTGGATGCTAGATCCAAGGTGAAACGACAATGGCTTGTTCTAATGTAAGATCTTTTGAGTTATCAACCTGAGTGAAGCGCAATTCTGGAAATGAATCTTGGCATATATTATAATGGCCAAGGCTTTTACCATGCCAACTAAGTAGGAGTTAATATGCTCGAAGCACTTTTCTCCTTATTAGGTGAGTTGAAGTGTTTGTGTGAAAGGTGAAATCTACAGACATGTCGGATCAAACTTATCCACAGAGTTGTAGGGTTCTCGGGGCAACAATGCACCATAAATCCATAAAGTTTTCTCAAAGCCAGCGGCATATTGTAGGAAGTGCACCTCGACCATATTCGCCATCGCATTCTGGTCTGTTATTCGCTCTAACGAGGCGTGCTTCTAAGCGACCTCGCGGTATGTGGGGACGATCGTCCATTGAGATGCCGAAGATGGGTGTATGATGTTGGGCACCGTACTTTGCTCGAAAAGCGGAGAAAGTAGCGCTCTCCTCAATTGGGTGAACCGTGACAATTTACCAACTCGAGTTGCCTCGGCGTGAAGCTTCCACTTCTTTTGTTCGGCAACCGGACAAAGTAATCTGAAATCTGAATAGAGACAATTCTTTGCTTTTGCGCTTGAGTCGATCCCTATTCATGAAAAAAAAATTCAGTAAGCGTTGTTCGCTTATTTGTTGAGTTATCAAGAACAGTGGAAAGAAGTTCGCGTTCGCCCAAGGTTACAGGTTGGTAGTTTTCAAGATGGAGGTGTAAATGGATAATGAGGTTTCATTTCGGTAAGGTGTGAAGAGCGAAATATCGCCCATAAAGACTTCGGTATTGAAATCCATCATCCACCACTTGTATTGGTCTATCTCATTGACTTGGTTTATACGGTCAAGAGTGTCAGGTCGACGCAAGGGCCACATTGAACATAATGCGATCACTTGCCTTTGCATATATATTTATATATATATTTGATGTTGCTTGATGGTGCAACAAATTCCGACGCTCATATGGCAATCAAATTTAGCGGCCAGGTAAGGGTTGTATGGAACAACTCCAACGGTTGTCTAACCAAGCACCCTGACTTTTTCTCTAACCCCATTATTGCACTACGGTAGTTTGGGTATGCATCATCGCTATGTTGGTTTCATCATAGAAAGACTTTGGGTAGAAGTCCTGCATGTGGCATTTTTTTCATGCACACATTTGTAGGATTCAAGACCACAAGGTCCATGAAGTATGTGTTTGACAACTAACTTATGCAAGTGGGGATATTTCATTTTATCAGAATTTTTGACACAAACAAATGTGTCGAATTCTTCAGCGATGTACATTGAATCGTGGCTTGAGGATAAGAAGAAAATGAGCATGGGGCAATCCGCTTTTTGAATTCAACAACATACGTTAATCGCTGTTGCGACCTTGCCAAAGATGTTTTTCTTGAACAACTCATTTTTCAATTCTTCTAGCTTAGCCCTAAATACTCTACACAAGCGATATCGAGTCTATCTGAGAGCTGACTCACCATATTTCAGTGTTCTTTGATCTCAGGCCAATTAGGATTGCATGTCATAGTCGAGAAAATGTCGGGCTTGCCAAATTTTTTTGACCAAAGCCATAGCATCCAAATATTTTTTCCTCATGGCGTGGACCACTCGATGAAAGTAGCGAAGACAACGCTACCGCCTACTTTAACCGCCAGCCGTTCGCCCGGTGGAAAAAGCGTCGGCAACACCTGCAGAATTCATACCTAATATTGTCTTGTTGAGACTGAAGTAGTCTAGCCTTTGGGTTTCCAACTTGACAAACATGTCTACAAAATGATATCTTGTTGGAAAACTACCTAAAGTGAAGCAAATATAATTGGTCGTGATTCACCCAATTTGGAATCATGCAGGTGAGTAATTTCGTATATGGACACAGAATTGTGGTCTTGACACATGCATTCATTCGTGATGTTCTTTCATATTCAAGCAAAGACTGAGCATGGACACATATGTGAGGATCTAGTCTTTGGTCGTTGAACTCGATCCTACCTCTTTTTTACCTCTGTTGGTCAACCTTTGCTTTGGGATACCTTGGTGCCACTACTAATTGACCGTATGGGAACAACAATGAATCTTGAAGAGGTCATAACAGGCGTATAATAATCTTGTATGGAATGAGATTGACCGAGAGTGTATATCTTAATGCTTCTATGATGATTTCAAGACCATCGACTAAGATCCACGCAACTCGACCACGGTAGTCTCATATATATACACGGTCAACGCTGGGTTTACAATACAAGAAAATCTTATGGTCTTTGAGGTTAGTCTCATGTCTAAGGCTCCTAAAAACCGCTGCACGATGGGTTTCCTCCAAGACAGCAAGTATTTTACTGAGGGACATCTCATACAGCTGATAGAGGGCATTTGTGCTTAACCTATTCAATGAGCTCGTGTTCAAGATCGTGGAAGGTAGACTGCGGGTTTTAAGCGTATTGATTTCACTTGTTAAACACGGCATGTAGTGGTACATTTGTCCTTGAACCCTAAAAAGTGTAGATGCCTTTATTCAAGCGGGACAAATTAGGGTCATAGTTGGCCCTAGGGAAGTGAAGCTAAATGGTTGTTGTAGGTTCTTATGCAAGATCTGAAAATTTTGATTCATCGACCTTGAAACCAATAAATCAACCAGACACTTGGAAGGGAGTATTAATGAGAGCGATATCGCCATTATTGCGGCACGACTAGCAGAAGAGGCTCATGGGCAAATCGACCGCCCACTGCAAGTGCGGTGCGGGCACAAGGTAATATGTCTGCTTTGTAGGCGGGATGTTGCGTAAAAGCATCGGTTGAGGGCATCACCAGCACTCCGGGTTTTTTTGTGGGTTTTTGAGGTGGTATTGCGGACTTGCTCGGGCATGTCAAAGGTGTTAGGGACAACACCAACTGACGAGTTTGTCATGTTTGTAGCAATTAGTCCATTTCGGGCAAAAGCTAGACCAAAGGAAATGAGGCGAGGCAAAACATGAGAATGCGTATATATATATAGATGATTTTGGTATTCTAAAATGTCTTTTATCTAGGCGTAAATTTTCATGGCAAAACCGACTCTCGTTTAAAGACAAAGATAGTACTAAAAGGACAAATAACTTTGGGTACAATTTGATGCATTTTTTATTATTATAGGCTATCGCTATTAAATATATTGAGAGAAAAACAGTATATATTGTCTTGAAAATGTAAAGTGTCAAAAAAAAATATTTTCCATAAAAAAATGAATAATTTTTTTAGACAACCTGTTCAACTTGCAAGGAACAGAGGGAATACACCATTGATAGAAATATAAGCAATAGGCCCTCATTGTCATAACTAAGTGGCAAAAGAGCAGGATTGTTATAGTTGAAATGATATGTTCCTAGTTTTACTTTTGAGTTGGGATTTAAAAGTTCGATACCATGTATTGACTTCTCTCGGTAAAAAAAAGTGTACATCCAGCATCTACACACTGAATCATTGAGACATAACACTCGATTTATTTTCTCCTTAGAACTTTAGGGGCGGGGCATGGAGGCATTTTGGGCTGGGGCTCGACCTTTTATGCAACTAGAAGAGACAGTTTCTAGGAAGGCACACGATCAATAGACATAAACACTGTTTTGCCTCATTAAAAAGATCAAATGACGAACTATTTTAATTATCACCGTTGTATATATTATTGTAATATTATATTCATTCATTTTTAACTAAGGACTTCTAATACATGTAATATCCCGACTTTTCAGAAAAGGACAAAAGAGTCTTTTAACAAAAACTCAGATTTTTGTGTTATTTAATTAAATGATTTAAAGTATATATATATATATATATATATATAAGGGAGTTAATTTTGGGAAATTTAAGGAGTTTGGGGAATTAATGGCATTAAATGGCAAATTAATTCCTTGGAAGTTATCTACTAGATAAATAACCTCCTCTTTTATTTAGTGGGATACTAGGAGGTTTTCAAAAGAGTAATCAGAATTTCTAAACGTATTACCTTCAACGTTGAAAGCAAGGAGAAAAGGGAGACGAGACTTCTCCAAATTTCTCTCTCGATCCTTGACGGTTTTCAGAACGGAGGATAGATTCGGACTCAGTGGATGAAGATGATCGTTTTGGTACAAGAAAGTTGAAGCTTTGGAAAGGTAATAGAAATGCCCTAGTTTAGAATCTTTAGTTTCTGAACCCTTCGTGTTGTTTTAAATTGTTCAATTCGTAGATTAGTTTGAGTAGAAACCTACGATCATAGTTAATTTAGAATTAATTGTTGATTGTCTAGGTTTTTGGTGGAAGTTTCAGAGTTGCTGCTGTTTGCCTTGCTTTTTGCTTGCTTTTGCTTTGGATTTAAGGTAAGAGACTCTTCCTATTGTTTAATTAAGATCTTATGTTGTTAAGGTTGTGTTTTGGGTATAAATTGTGGTGTTTTGATGTTGAAATCATGTTTAAATGTGGTCATGCTTTTGCTTGATGATATGTGATGTTAAAGTAGAGATTTTCTGCTGTTATGATGCTGAGATTGATGTTTAACATGTTTGGTTTGGGTTATAAATCGAAAAGGGTGAAGAAAAACGTGTTTAGAGAGTTTTGTGCATTTAGTGTGCGCACATTGAGTAGCTGTGTGCGCACATTTTTAAGGCTGAATGTGGACAGCTTCTGGAGTGTGCACACATTCCCATGGAATGTGCACACACTGGCCGGGCTGAATGTACATTTTCACCCAATGTGTACACATTCCCCTGGAATGTGCGCACATTGCCCCTGATTTTGATAAATAGGTAGTTTTAAGCTATGGTATGAGTCTTAAATGTTGTTGCATGATTTAATAACATTAATTAAACATGAACAAGCCTCGATTAAGCTTCTGATGCGTTTAGTTCCGGCACCGAATGTACTCTTCAAGGGAGTTGAAGTTCGGGACCGTCGGAAGGGTATGAATGACTTGTGCTTTGATGAATTAGTATTCATCAATGTCTGTGTATGTGCTAGGCCTTGTCCGTGTTTAGTGGTCTAGGAGAGAGAGTAATAGAGGTGAGGGAGATTAACTGAAAATACTTAGGTGCTAGTTAACAATTAATAATAAACGTACGTGTGTAGTTAAAAGACTAAACATCGTAACATTCTTGGTAAGGCACCTAGCTATATCGCGATGTGTGGGCGGTCAGATAAAGTGAATAACTCTACTGGCCTATAAACGGCTAAATGGCAGGGGGACTTCGCCGAACGTGTACACTATCGGGTCTTAACCCGTGGCTATCTGTGTGATCCACTGATAGGTTGCAAACGATACCTCATGGTGGGTAGCACCATGCGTTGTGCCCTTGAGTGCCGATGTAACAAAGATAATTTAAGTTAGAAACGTTAGTCACGACATGTTGATGAGCATGAAGTGAATCCTAAAATTGAGTCGGTCTCATAAAGATAACTTAATAATAATTAATGAACCTTTCGTGGTAAGACTTAATTATACATTAGCTTCTTCCTCTTGCTAAGTACTTTGTACTTAACTCAATTGCATGTGTTGTTTTGTGTGCTTTTAGGGAGAGAAGACGAACATGTTAGCCTTGAGCTCGTTGAGGAGTTCGATGATGATTTGATGACGTTGGTGCTATGATGATGCTTTCTTTTACTTTTCTATTAAAGGTTGTACTAGATTGCGTTGTAGCTTCTTTAAATAACCTATAGCACTTTTATTCCAAGTTTGAAAGACAATGGTTGTATCTTTCTTTTGTAACATCGTACGTTGTAAGCTTTATCTCGTTGTTGTAAGCTTTTCCTTTCTACCCTTAGTCGGTTTGTATTCTATTCTAGTGGTATTTATGATTTTACCCGAGCCTTTTGGGCTTCTGTTGCTTTAATTTTGATACGACGATGTAGAGGCTGGCGTATAATATTGGAGTTATTTCATGTTAAACGCGCCGTTCGTTCTCTTCCGGATAAGGGCTCGGTATCCGAGAGCGGGGCGTTACAGTTGGTATCAGAGAGAAGCGTTCCTTGCTTTCTAGGCTTCCATTTCTTAAGATAAGATGTCTTTAGACCACTTAGAACCATTCTGATCCTTCCTTGATCTTTCTGAATGGCAGGAACCCGTAGAAATTTCTTTGCTAACCTAAGCTTCAGTTCCTAAGATATGATATCTTAGATCTCTTAGAATCTTTCCGACCTCCCTTAATCTTGGTAGTAAATCCTCGTAAAACTAAGAATCCTTTGACCGTGGTCAAGTTGCACTAGGACCAAGTGAAGAGTCTCTTTTGGCGAAGGTTAGGTTGAGTTCTAAGCTCACATCTTTTATGTGATGCCCTCTAGTTTGTTCCTTCTAGGATACTTAATAGAATCCCTACCTTCTTTTGGAGCTTTCAGACTTTTCTCTCTTTGCTCTTTCTAATGGAGGATTTAATGTTTTCTTATTGTAATATTTTGATTTAATCATTTCTTTTATTTTGTAACTTGGTGTTATGCAAAACGAGTAAATGATTTTGTTCATGTTTCTATGAGTCTTTATAATATCCTTTCTGATGTTTCAAAAAAAAAAAAAAAAAAAGTGAATTTCCAGCCACTTAGAAAATTTCCTTATCTACAATTTCTCTTTTGGCATCAACTTAGTTTTCAATATGGATTGTTCATAAATTGCTTAACAATGAGGAGTACTCTTTTCAGAAAATTCTGCAGCGGTACTCTTACTTATGAATCTGTTTTGAATAAGCTAAACACCCCCAAATGACTTGTATATTTGATATGTTGTAGAAAACTTTCTTCTCTGCAATTTTTGTTTTGGAGTCAAGTGCAAATTCTTTCTGGTTTGAGTACGATCTGCAACACAATGCAGATTATAAATTTCTGAAATTTTTGACAGCTTGCAGTAGTCGACGAAAATAATTATTTTGATCATCCTATGCTTTTCCAAAAAAAAAAATTTGATTTTTTGAGAAGCATATGTAAAACTTATATACCTACAACTTTTCTTTATGCGTCATGTTCAAAATCAGTTTGGTTTGTTTTGTGCAAGTCAATCATTTCATGGTTGATGTATGTACTTAAACTTTTAAAATCATTTAAGTACTGGTTCATGAAAGGCTAGACAACATGTTTCACCTTAGAAGTTTAGGTGTGGGGTTATAGGTGTTGGGAAGGCTTTGTAGCATAAGACTTTAACTTAGTTGTTATCCAAAATAAGAAGTTTAGTAGGTAGGTATTAAGTGTTGTAGATTTAATACCCTTCTGTGACGAGAAACAATTACATGGTGACTTTCGAATCCCACGTTTTCTTTAACAAGGTGCCCTTTTATAATCATTTGGTTTCATACTTAGTTACCTATGATTTCAAATGTTTTCCCATTTATACTATTTGCCATCCATGTTCTAGCTAATTTGTCCATTTGAAACTTTTTGAAACTCGGTAAAGGTTCTCTCATTGCAATGTTTTGTTTTCCAAGTGTATACATGCTTTGATATGTCTTATTTTATTTTATGAAGATTTTTTATCATGTCAAAGGATTGATCTAAGGAAATAAGTTTCTCATCCTTCGAACTATTTGAACTAGCAACTGCATATCCTTCCATTGTATCATGTTTAGCTAATTCGGGACAATACACTTTTGCATCCTAGTGATTATTACCTTCAATACATCCCCTACAAGAAGTTTTAATGCAAAAAAAATAAAAAAATAAAAAATTCTGTTTAAAGACTCAACTCTTTCGTTAGGATTTTATACTATTTTGATAACCGGTTAAAAGATCAAACTTCTCAAAATATCCATTTTAATTACATATCTTTTTGTCTTCTAGTAAGAATATGTGAGCAACTATTTCTTACCCATATGTCATTTAATAGTTCCATACTATTTTAGAAATATATATATATATATATATATATATATATATATATATATATATATGCTCAGAAGTCCTGTCGATAATTACTTTCAAAGTACTGCATTTTGATTCCTTATGAATTTTTTTTAAATAAGCGAGTAGTCAAACCTCTTTTACGTCTCATGCATGCCTTTTAAAGTTATGTTTGATAAAAAAATTTAGACAGCAACTTATTTTGTTAAGAGTATTCTTTGACAAAATTTTGCTACAAGTGTTAAGTTGGTTCGTCTTATTTTAAACCTTCCTTCTTCAAATTGGAAGACATGGCCTTCTGATTTATTTTTTTAAAACAAAGGGTTATCCTGATTCCTTTGAACATTTGCATTCTCGATGCAAACCTTTTAACAATTTCACAATAGTCCTTCTTGTGTTAGTCTTTGAACGACACGAAAACATGCATTATTTGAAACTCTTGTGTTCTCTTTACTCAGTCGTCACTTATGATTTCTTCACGAAGCACTTCTCCTATTTACCCTTTATCATTGAACCTTTGGAGAAGATGTTCCCCATTTTATTTATAAAAAAAAAAAAAAAAAAAAAAAAAAAACTGCAACAGTTGTTGAAGGAAATAGAAAATGCATTCTCTGAGTTCATTTACTTTCTTTTCTACTTTATCATTCATGACCTCTTCGCAACACTTCTCCAAATTTATTTGGATTTTTATCATGAAACATTTCGAGAGAATATTATTCGCCTTCAAAAAATTATTATTATTTTATATATATATATGTACATATTTGAATAAGATTTGAAACTTCTTTCCCTTTCAGACATTTCTATTGAATCTTTTAATATCGAAGAAAGAAAATTTATTCTTTTGCATTCAATCATACCAATTACTTCAAGAGAAAGGAAAATGTTTTCAATATGGGTTGAATAGAATGATCTTTTGGTTGCAACAAATGTCCCAGCCAGAGAACTTTTGTTTTATTGATTTTATTACAAGTAGCCTCATCTTGGAAAATCTTATATATCATCCATTTTGGGTTATCTAAACAAATTTTGTACTATATGCATGTGAACCAAGTTCAATCCCTCTTTCATTTTGAGTTACATGTCTCAAAATTTCCTATTGCTATCTTCTTTAGTAGTTTTAGTTCCCAAGGGACTTTTATAACCATTCATTCATCTCTTCTTAAATCAAGGTGAGGGTATGTATAAACATTTCATTTCTTGAATATGTTTTGCTTAAATAAATCCTTTTACAACTCCATTTTTTTTCAATTGGACCAGAAAAATTTTATGGTTGCTGATAAACTCACTGTCAAAAGTTGTTTCTTGTCTATAGGAAAGCCTTATAAGTTTGGTAGAAGATGTTCATATGGTTTCCTTTTTGAAGACTAGTAAATATTGAAGTATGTCTATGATTTGGGTGTGCTCAGATGGATTAGTGCTGGATTGATAACAAGACGGAGTTGAAGTTCCTTAAGTTAATAGCTAGTTTCTTGAAGGTAAGACGGATGTATAGGTCAAGTAACCCTCGTATAAGTACAGAAACAGCTGTAGGGGTGACAAATGGACAATGAACCTAGAAGAATATTACTTGTTAATTAGTGGATTGACTTATGACTTTTGGGACAAAGTGTTATAGAATGAGCTTAAGAAGTTAGGTTAGTAGAGTTGAGTAAGGTAGCTGAAAGGTGTGAATAAGCTAGAGTAGTGCTTGGGTCTGAAGTACAAGATTAGTTGATGGACGTATTGAAGTCTTGTCGATGAAAATACTAAGGTTCAAATCAGTTGGAGATAATATTTTTGAAAGTGAAAACTAGAAGGTAGGCAAGCTGGTATCTAAGATGAAATTGGAGTTGGTTCTGGCAAGTTTCGAGGGCGAAACTTCTTTAAGGGGGGAAGAATGTAATGTCCCGACTTTTCAGAAAAGGGCAAAAGAGTCTTTTAACAAAAACTCATATTTTTGTGTTATTTAATTAAATGATTTAAAGTATGTATATATATATATTTCGAAATATATATATATATAAGGGAGTTAATTTTGGGAAATTTAAGGATTTTGGGGAATTAATGGCATTAAGTGGCAAATTAATTCCTTGGAAGTTATCTACTAGATAAATAACCTCCTCTTTTATTTAGTGGGATACTAGGAGGTTTCTAAAAGAGTAATCAGAATTTCTAAACGTATTACCTTAAACGTTGAAAGCAAGGAGAAAAGGGAGACGAGACTTCTCCAAATTTCTCTCTCAATCCTTGACGGTTTTCAGAACAGAGGATAGATTCGGAATCAGTGGATGAAGATGATCGTTTTGGTACAAGAAAGTTGAAGCTTTGGAAAGGTAATAGAAAAGCCCTAGGTTAGAATCTTTAGTTTCTGAACCCTTCTTGTTGTTTTAAATTGTTCAATTCGTAGATTAGTTTGAGTAGAAACCTACGATCATAGTTAATTTAGAATTAATTGTTGATCGTCTAGGTTTTTGGTGCAAGTTTCAGAGTTGCTGTTGTTTGCCTTGCTTTTTGCTTGCTTTTGCTTTGGATTTAAGGTAAGAGGCTCTTCCTATTGTTTAATTAAGATCTTATGTTGTTAAGGTTGTGTTTTGTGTATAAATTGTGGTGTTTTGATGTTGAAATCATGTTTAAATGTGGCCATGCTTTTGCTTGATGATATGTGATGTTAAAGAAGAGATTTTATGCTGTTATGATGCTGAGATTGATGTTAAACATGTTTGGTTTTGGTTAGAAATCGAAAAGGGTGAAGAAAAACGTGTTTATAGAGTTTTGTGCGTTTAGTGTGCACACATTGACTAGCTGTGTGCGCACATTTTTAAGGCTGAATGTGGACAGCTTCTGGAGTGTGCACACATTCCCCTGGAATGTGCACACACTGGCCGGGCTGAATGTAAATTTTCACCCTTTTGGTCCCTTGAAAAGGCTTTGGTTAAGTTTAGAGGGGGGGTGAATAAACTTAACACTTAAAACTTTTTGGAGTTAACAAACTCAGCAACTTCAGCAGAAATTGGCGATAGCTCGATGAGTCTGGCGACACTCGATGAGTCTGCTGACTATTGAATTTACTGAATTTGTGCAGCGGAAATATATCAAAAAAATTTGTCCCATTTGACTTGCTTTCATCATTTGTTCATAGTCTTGACACCTTCGCCGATTCCTTTTGACAGAGTTCTGATCATCCCACCCTTTGACTTGTATCCATTGGATAAAGGTCTGAATCTTTCCAACGTCCCTTTAATCTTAACCATTGATTTGTTTGATAAAATAAGAGGTTGTTAGTTGTCCCTTTCTTTGTAATATTCCAATGTAGCCTTTGATTGAATCGAAATATGTGTCCAGCAAGTTCCTGAGAACATAAGTCTGCTGATATACACATCAGTAAGCTGATCCATAATTTGCTGTGTTTAAAAACACTTCAGCTAACTGTCTTTTATCTAACTTTTATTTATGAAGTTAGATTACACCTTTTTGCATATAACTAAGTTCCAATCACCACTTAACTTGTGGAACTTAGACCTTGTACACAAGGTATATGTAATCAGTTTAGGTCATCACATACTTCCCTAAATTCTGATTCCATATCCTTGACTTTAATTACTAAGTTTGATCCCTTAGCCTTCAGTAGCTGAGTTTGAGCCCTCAGCCTTCAGTCTTCAGCAGGTTCCTGATTAGTCTACTGACATAGGTACCCTACTGATCTAGACTAGTCTGCTGATGTAAGTCAGCTGACCTTTTACAGTGCTTTTTTGATCAAACATATACAAGATCAAACTCTAATAAACCTATACATTTGATCTAGACATCTTTTTGCCTAACAGCTAGTCTGGCACTCATCACTAAAACTTAAAAATAAGTCCAACAATTTCCCCTTTTTTGGTGATGATGCCAATACCCTCCTTACAGCAAAGCAAAAAGATTAAAAACAAGAACAGAACAAACTTAGTCATCTCTCATTATAATCATTTGTTCAAAAGTATTACAATCTAGAATCAGCAAAAGTATAAAGCAGATAAAGTATGCTGATCTAGTGTCTTCTTTCTCTTTCTTCCCTTGCTTTCTCTACTTGCTCTTGATAAACTCTTATCTCTCTGATCATTTCTCTCATCCAATCATTTTCAATAAAAGAGAAATCAATGTGAGGATTCACTTCTTTCCACTATTTCCATGCTTCAGGCAGAGTGAGATTGATCTGATGTACTCTAAAGCCTAAACGCATGTATACTCCTTGAATTCATTAAGTGACTCCTTTGCATTGGTGGTAGGTAAACTTCTTCCACCTCTGTGTGCAGCCCTCATGGCTTTAACCCTTGCTTCCCAAAACTTAAGTCCCAAAAAGGAATTGAGTCCCTCATGGAAACCTTTATCATGGTAAGGTCTTCTTTTGCAGTTGTAGACCTTCTTATACTCTCTGAGAAGATCATCAGTGAGTGGAAGTCTTCCAGGTGCAGGCTCTCTGAATGCATTAGTGTCAACTTCCCACCTTTTCTTTGCAAAGATCTTAGCAGCCTCTTTTGCTATTGCTGTTTGGCTCTTTTCCCCCTTATTGACATCATCAACAAAACGGGACAGCAGGCCATGAACACTTTCCTGTGTGGTGACTAGAGTACTCAGTTGTCCTTCCATAATTTCAGTTCTTGTATCAACTGCAGTAATCCGTGCTTGCACAGTTTGCTCCAGTAGATTGATCCTCTCAGTAAACTTAGGATCCAATCCAGTAGGTTGAAGTGTTCCAGCAGGCTCAGCCTCAGCAGGCTTGGGTGTCTCAGCAAGTTTATCAAGTTTCTGGTGGATGGCTTCAAGTTGATCTTTCAGAAACTTCTCTTTCATTGTATTCCCTTGTCTGATCCCCTTTACATCCAGAGCAAGGTCAGCAAGAGCATACTGTGTGGAAGTAATATTGGAAGCAACAGTTTCAGTAGTTCTTCCTCTATTCTCCACTAAGTTCATCAAGACTTCAAACCTCTGCTCTTGCCTGTCCAGTTGAGTTCTTAACCTTGTTATATCATTTCTGACAGCCCTCAACTCTTCCACAACACGTGATGGTACCCCACCAGCCATTCCTCCATCAGCTCCATCAGCAAGCTCTTCTACATTGTATTGTTGCCTCTATCTGCTGATAACCAAGGCATAGCTCATATCCCTTCTAGCAGGGTTAGGTCCTTGGAATTCCTCTAGAATAGGATCAAGAGCAGGTTCTTCAAAAACTGGTACAAATGCCTGTTGAGGTTCATCATCAATAGGTTCTTCCTCAGGCACTTGAAACTCCTCATCACTGTAGTCATAGTCCACCAGCTGCTCATCCTCATCAATAACAGCAGTCTGCTGACCATCTTTACCTACAGTGGTCTTGTCTCCAGTAGGCTCCACTACGGCAGCCTGTTCAACAACAACAGCAGAGGTTTCCTCCAAACCCAAATATAGTTCCAACATTTGTCCAGGTGCTGTTTGAGACTTAGCAACCTGTACCTCCTGTTCCAACCTTTGTTCAGGTGCTGTTTGAACCTCAGCAACCTGAACCTCCTCAACTAACAATGGTGATCCTTCAAAACCCATCACCATGTCCAATCTCTGTGCAATCACTGTCCGTTTCTCAGTGGTTAGCACTCTCTGTACAAGGATTGCAGGGAATTCAACCCTATTTTCTTCTTGAAACCCCTTCAGTATTGGCAATCCTTCTTAGAGTATTGGCAGTCCTTAATAGTGTGTCCTGAGTGTCAATCCAGTCTTGATATTGAATTGAATCCTCATAATTGACATCAGGCTCACTATGATCAGTGACCCTCTTATCATCCAAATCTAAAGTCTGCTGATTATCAGTATGCTCAGCAGGTTCTTCAACAAATAAAGTGTCTATCTCACCAACCATCATGTTTGCACCAATGTGTATTCCCTCATTGATTTGTGCCTCCAGATCATCCATGGTGATATTTTCCACATCCTCATATATTTGTTCAGTCTGCTGGCCCTCAGCAGACCTACCAGTATCAGTGGACTGTTGCATACTTTGTTTATTTAATAAAGCAGTCCCACTGCCTCCTCCTGGACCAGAGGGGAAGTCATCACCAGAATCAGATGATGAATCATCACTGTCTGATTCATCTCTAGGATCTCTGAACTTGATACCCTCTTCCTTCTTTTGTTGATCAAAGAGATCCATCAATCTTGATTCCAACAGAGAGGTATCAACTAAATCCAACAAATTTTCCACTCCCAACTTCTCAAAAGCCCATTCTTCAAAATTTATCATTGGTTCTGCAGCTGGCTTTTGTCTCTTATAGAATCCAAACTTCCACTGAAAATAATCCCATTAGTTGAAGCTTTGGATCAACATACCCCTCTTTCTTTTTCTTCTCTTTCCTCTCAAAAGGCATGGTTGGCTTTCTAGGAGCAGTTTGAGTAGCTTGCTGACCTCCAAAGGTCTCAACAAGCAAGTTAAGAGTTTCTTCAACAGATGCTTCTAGGTTTAGTAGGTTGCTCAGATTGTACATTAGTGCCTACTACCTCCATCTGTTCAACACTGGGTTCTCCCTGACTTATATGCTCATCAGCAGGGTTAGCAGCAGACTGCTCTTTCCCCTGAACTATTGCAGAATTTTCAGGGTCTTGTACTAACTCTTCAACTTCCACAGCAGGTGTATTCTCAGTAGATTGCTGTGGCTCTTCAACAAGTTGCTCAACAACAACTTGTGCAACTTCAGTAGGCTCAGCAGCCTTTGTAGGAGAGGATTCAGCAACTTCTACAGCAGGCTCAGTTTCAGCAGTCTGCTATGTTTCTTCAGTAGGTTGCTCAACAACAACCTCTACTATCTCAGTAGGCTTGATAATTGTCAAGGGCTCAGCCTCAATAGCCTCTTGTTCCTCTTCTCCCCTCTGAGCCTCTAGGGTCCTCAATTGTTTCCATTTGCCATGTTTCTTTTTCTTGGCAATATCTTTCATCCTTTTGGAAATTGGCTCTGGTTGAATCTCAGTAGCCTTTATCTTCTTACTGACTTCCTTCTGTTGCTCCTTCAAAAATTCAACAACAGACTTCTTCTTTGCAACTACAAAGAGGTCAATAACTTCAATTTCAATGGACCTCAATGAGACTCGAGTCTCTCTGCTGTTTGCTTTCTAGTCTTTCTAGGCTTTAACAATTCTGTGATTTTTCTTGTATCAGCAGCCTTTCTCTTTTCAGTAACTTTCTTAGGTGCAACAGGCTTAACAACTTGCTTAACCTGCTCACCACTAGCATCATCATCTCCACCATCATTATCACTTTGTGTGGCCTCATCATCCACATCTTCATCATCATCTAAACCAGGGATAGGATAGTCAATCTCTTTCTTGTATCTGGATTTATTTAACTTTTCAGGTGCAATATCCGCAATTCTCAAATGATTCACCAGGGCCTGAACCATCAATCCCAAAGGTAAAGCCTTGGATTTCCTTGTCCCTTCTTTTTCTTCTTTTGCTACATTCTTCATGTAGTGGACAAAGAATCCAGCCCAATCAAACTTCATGCTTCTGCAAATGATCATCAACAATTCTATTTTGGGTCCTGATAACGTATCCATGCTTCCAATGAGTCCTAAGATATTCTTTGCAATAATCTTGCTCAGCAGGTTGTATTCATAACCAATATGCTTCACATTAATGCCTGGAATTGATTTGATGGCATCATTGGTCTTGATTCATCAACAAAATCCATTTTTGATAGTCCCATTTCCTCGTGGATTTGCCGAGCATCGATTCATCGGTGTAAAACCAAAAGCTTCCCTCAGCAGGTTTGAGGAAACTTCAATCTCCTGGGCATTTACTGTTGTGGTGAATGCCTCTCTACCTTCTCTTATTACAATATTTCTACAGAAGCTAACAACATTTGTATATGATATTCTTTCCAATCTTATATTGAGCACATTTTCCAAACCTTCATATCTTCTTATCCTTCGACCAATATTGATAGCTAACTCTGTTTTGTTGGCATCAACAACAAAGCCTCTCACACTTTGACTTGTTCCGATTTGAACATCATCCTTTTCTGCCATTGTTTTAAGAAAAAGATGAAGAAGATAGCTTACAAATCTGTGTTCACACAGTGTATACGCAGAGAAAATTAGTTTGAGTTTTGAAAGTAACTTCTGTGTATAGGTCTGTATATATAACAGAGAGTAGTGGTTAGAAACTGTCAGACCACGTACTGTAGCATTAACCACGATTAAAGTTGGAATAAATGGGATCTTGACATGTGGCCCATTACTTATCCATAACATTTTGTAACCGTCAGATCGTGTAACTACGGTTACAAAGATAGAATAAATATCCCGCCATTTGCTTTTTGACTTTTGTAAGTGTGACTGTGTAACGTTTCCTTCAGCAGCCTTGTCATCAGTAGACTTGGCTCAGCAGCAGGGGCGGATCCACGTGACCCAGGGGGGGTCACGTGACCCCACTGAATTTTAAATTTTTTTTTTTTTTTAGTATTAAAATTATGTAGTTTTGTTGTTAAAAAGTGTTGTTTTGCCGATAAAAATTGATGTTTTAGACTCGGTGACCCCATCAAAATTTTTTGGATAAAAGATGTAGTTTTAGACTCGGTGACACCACTGGAATAAATTCTGATCCCGCCCGATGCTCGGCTTTCTTTGACAGAGTTACTCTGCTGATATTTAATTCCTTTTGTTTTGTCCAACTGATAATACAAGATGAAGTTTAATATCAATGACTGATCTGTCAAGTGAGCTCACCCAACAGGACAAAGACCAATCCCCTTGGCAACTTCATTTGCTCAATTGTCCAAACATAAGTACATGGAATTGTTGATACCAATGACTAATCTGCTAAGTGAGCTCACCCAACATAGCAAAGACTAGTCCCCTTGGTGAATTCCAATACACTGCTGATTAAAGATGTGTCAGTCAACTTTTATAATTCAAAGTTCAGTCCTTAGTTTAGCAAATCTTTCACTATCCAGTGGTTTAGTGAAAATATCAGCAAGTTGATCTTCAGTAGGGATATAAAGAACCATCACATCTTTCTTTTCAACATGATCTCTTATAAAATGATGTCTCACATCAATATGCTTGGTTCTTGAGTGCAATACATGATTTTCTGTGATTGCAATTGCACTTGTGTTGTCACACATAATTGGAATTTCTCTTTCTTCAATTCCATAATCCCTTAATTGTTGTCTTAACCACAGTATTTGTGCACAACAACTTCCAAAGAATATATATTCACTTTCAAAGAAGGAAGTTGATATTGAATTCTGTTTCTTGCTAAACCAGGAAACCAGTTTATTTCCCATTAACTGACAGGTTCCTGTGGTGTTTTTTCTATCAATCTTGCATCCAGCATAATCAGAATCTGAGTAGGATATAACTTTGAAGCTTCCATCTTTAGAATACCATATCCCAACTCCCAAAGTCTCTTTTAGATATTTAAGAACTCTTTTGACTGCAGCTAAGTGACTTTCCTTAGGTTTTGATTGAAATCTTGCACAAACACCTACATCAAAGGATATATCAGGTCTGCTGGCAGCAAGGTACATCAGACTGCATATCATCCTTCTGTATAAAGTCTGATCAACATCTTTGCCATCTTTGTCTTCATCCAATCTTATGTTTGTACTCATAGGAGTTTATACCTTGGTGCTGTTTTCCATACCAAACTTCTTCAGTAGTTCCTTGGTATACTTGGTTTGATGGATGAAGAATCCATCTTTCATTTGTTTGTCCTGTTAACCTAAAAAGTAGTTCATTTCTCTTATCATACTCATTTGGAATTTAATTTTCATCAGATTTGCAAACTTTTCACATAGCAATTCATTTTCAGAACCAAATATTATGTCATCCACATAAATTTGTACCAGCGGGGTGCTGTTTCCTTCATTGATTCTGAAAAGAGTCTTATCAATGGTACCTTTTGTAAAACCATTGTCCACCAAGAATTGAGATAGAGTCTCATACCATGCTCTTGGTGCTTGTTTCAAACCATAAAGTGCTTTGTTGAGTCTATACACTTTATCTTCTTGATCTTTAACTTCAAAATCCAGGAGGTTGCTAAACATAGACCTCCTCTTCCAGAATGCCATTCAAAAATGCACTTTTGACATCCATCTGATATACCTTGAAGTTTTTATAAGCAGCATGTGCCAAGAATAATATGATAGCTTCCAATCTTGCAACAGGGGCATATGTCTCATCAAAATCTATTCCTTCTGCTTGAGAATATCCTTTTGCTACTAGACTGGCCTTATTCCTCACAATGGTACCAGATTCATCCAATTTGTTTCTGTATACCCATTTTGTACCAATTATATTAGCATGATTAGGCCTTTCCACTAGTGTCTAAACTTGATTTCTTTCAAATTCATTCAACTCTTCTTGCATAGCAATTATCCAATCTGGATCTGAAACTGCTTCTTCAACAACTTTAGGTTCCATTTGAGATAGAAAGCAAGTAAACATTGCTTCTAACTGTCTTCTAGTCCTCACACCTTGCTGTATATTGCCAATAACTTGTTCAACAGGGTGATCTCTTAACCATTGTGGATTCTGGTTAAATTGATTTTCAGGAACATCATCTTCAGTAGGGTCTGCTGTTTCTTCAACAGGGGGTTCAGCAGATCCTTGAATTGCCTCAGTTGTTGCATCAGTAGTGTTACCATCAGGGTGTTCAGCAGGGGCAGAGTCAAAAACTTTTAAGTCATTAAACCTTTCCAAAACTTCAACACATTCTGGATCGGTGACTTGTTGATTCTCAGCAGGTTCTGAAGCTTCATCTTCCATTCCAGTGAACTTAGGTTCATCAAATACAACATGTATTGTTTCTTCATGCTTCAGTGTCCTTTTATTCAGTACCCTGAATGCCTTGCTGACTGAAGAATATCCCAAGAAAATTCCTTCATCTGATTTTGGTTGGAATGTCTTCAATTGCTCCTAATATTCAAGATAAAACATTTGCTTCCAAATGGATGGAAATAAGATATATTAGGTTTTCTTCCATTCCAAATCTCATAAGGTGTTTTCAGCAGCTTTTTGTTCACTGAGGTTCTATTTTGTGTATAGCATGTTGTATTAACTGCTTCAGCCCAATATCTTTCAGCAAAGAATGCTTCACAAATCATAGTTCTTCCCTTCTTTTAGAGTTCTGCTTCTTCTTTCAAAGAACCCCATTTCTTTGAGGTGTACCAAAGATCGAAAGTTGATGTAGTACACCATTTTGTTCACAATATTCTCTTATAACTTTATTGAGAAATTCAAGACTTTATGCGATCGATTTTCCACTCTTGTCACACTTTTCTCATTCTGTAATCTCTTCAAAAGTTCAGGCATCTTTTGAAGTGTTTCACTTTTCTTGTTCATGAATATCACCCAAGTGTATCTTGAATAATCATCCACAACTACCAAAGTGTACTTCTTTCCTGTTACACTTGTTGGTGTAACTGGTTCAAATAGATCCATGTGCATCAGCTCCAAAACTCTTCTTGTTGATTGCTTAGTTTTTGATTTGAAGCTTGACTTTGTCTGTTTACCTTGCTGACAGGCATCACATATAGCATCCTTTTTTAATGTGATCTCAGGTAAACCAATCACCAGTTTCTTCTTCACCAACTGATTGATATGATCAAAATTTAGATGATTCAACTTCTTATGCCATAACCAATTAAGTTCTAACTTGGTATGCACAATCGAGCATGTTTCGAAATGCGAGTGAGACCACCCACAACATACATGTTTTGTTGTCTTCTTCCAGCCAACACAACTTGATCACCTTTTTCACTAATGACAATACATGTGTTTTTGTCAAAAGTGACCTTGTATCCCATGTCACAAAATTGTCCAGTGCTCAATAGGTTGTAGTCCAGTCCTTCTACATATGCAACATTCCTGATTGATAATCCATTTCTCACAAGTGTGCCATATCCTCTTGTGTATCCTGGTGTGTTCTTGTTGCCAAAATTCACTCTTGGACCATCCTTTGCTACAAAGCTTGACAAACAATACTTATTCTTTGTCATATGTCTGGAACATCCACTATCAAAGTACCAGACACCCTACAAAACAAAGTTAATGCATTTTAGGTACCCAAAACTGTTTGGGTCCATAGTGGTCAGTGGAAAGCATGACCCTTGGCAAATTTCCATAAGGTCTTCTTTGAAAGGCATCATACTTTGGTTCATACATGTATTCTACACATCCATAAGGTCTAACAATTGGTTGTGTAGGATTCACATATGCTTTCTGGCCTTTTGGAATATAATGCTGTTTAAAGTGATTTCTTTTGTTAGAAGCACTAGGATAACCATAGGTGTGCTGTCTGTTAGGAACAACCCTGTAATATGGAGTCTGCTGAGGTCCCTATTGAGGTCTTATATAAGTCCTATGCTGAGCCCTCTGCTGATTCCATTGCTTAGGTTTTACCCTAGAAATATGGTTATATCTGTTGTTTCTAGCAGTAGGGAACAGTCTACCTTTCCCCCTAAGATAAGTATCCATAGAATGATTAACAGTTTTGGGTTTAAGATTCTTATCCTTGGAATATTTCTGGTTTTTCCCTTTTTGTGGTCCAGCAGACTTGGTAGCAGGTCTGTTATCAGCAGGTCTAGAAGGCACATCAGTCCTATTTTTAGATTTAGTAATTTAGTACCTAGGTCCGTAGACTAATTAGGAACCTGCTGAAGACTGAAGGTTGAGGGCTCAAACTAAGTTACTAAAGGCTAAGGGATCAAACTTAGTAATTAAAGTCACGGATATGGAATCAGAATTTAGGGAAGTCTGTGATGACCTAAACTGATCACATATACCTTGTGTACAAGGTCTTAGTTCCACAAGTTAAGTGGTGATTGGAACTTAGTTATATGCAAAAAGGTGTAATCTAATTTCATAAATAAAAGTTAGATAAAAGACAGTTAGCTGAAGTGTTTTTAAACACAGCAAATTATGGATCAGCTTACTGATGTGTATATCAGTAGACTTATGTTCTCAGGAACCTGCTGGACACATATTTCGATTCAATCAAAGGCTACATTGGAAGATTACAAAGAAAGGGACAGCTAACAACCTCTGATTTTATCAAACAAATCAATGGTTAAGATTAAAGGGACGTTGGAAAGATTCAGACCTTTATCCAATAGATACAAGTCAAAGGGTGGACCAGATCAAAATGTCAAAAGGAATCACGGCGATTGTCGATTACTATGAACAAAGATGATGAAAAGCAAGTCAAATGGGACAAATCTGAAACGGCTATGCTTGAATTTCAAACATAAGTCACAAGGATTCCTACGTATAAATAGAGGACTCCTAATTCAGATACAAGTAATGAAAATTAAGGATCTATCTTTAGCAATCAGAATTAAATCGATCAAAACACCTGCGACCGACCTCTACGAGCATAAGGCTCACGATCCAAAGAAATTTCTTCAAGTGTAATCTGCATTCAAGCTACATCAAGTTTACACACTTGAAGACCTCAAGCTGCTGATCATATCATCCTGATCAAGCTGCTGAAAGCTGAATCACTTACTTGATTCAAACTTTCTTTTACAAGGAATCTACTGAGGACAGTGAAACACATTTGTGTCAAGGACTGTTGTTTGTGGTGGAGCTGGTGAAGAGGCAATCCTACCCTTCAAGGACTAGTGGAAGACTTTGGAGCAGCAATCCCACATGTTCCAAGTGTTCAGTTTATGAAACCATAGTTATTGGTGAAGGACAAGCAACTTAGGGATTTTTGTAACAGCTACCTCAAGAATCTCTAGTGAATGACCTCCAACATCACATGAGAAGAGTGGACTAACAGGATTACACCACCTGAAACCACTATAAAATCTGCCTATTTACTTTCTGTATTTATATTCTGCACTTAGTTTATCTAGCACATCAATCTACTGAATCTAGCAACTGAATCACACACATACACTACTGAGTATCTAATACTTGGTATCATATTTAACAACAAGTAATAAGGCTTAATTTTTTTGATATATTTCCGCTGCACAAATTCAGTAAATTCAATAGTCGTGAGACTACTCGAGTGTCAATGAGACTCTCGAGCTATCGCCAGGCCGTGTGAAGTTCTTTGAGTTTGTTTACTCCAAAAAGTTTTAAGTGTTAAGTTTATTCACCCCCCCCCCCTCTAAACTTAACCAAAGCCTTTTCAAGGGACCAACAATTGGTATCGGAGCGATTAGTACTTGCAAGTAATCCTACTTGTTGTGCTTGTGAAAATACTTTGAAAACTTTTTCAAGTTCCTGATTTTCAAAGCTTTGCATCATGGATAACAACCAGTATGCTAGAACAATGTTGATGTGTTACTTAGATCGTTTTGATGAGTATAAACATCGTATGCAGGCTTATATAGCTGCAACACATGATGAAATGATGGATGTGCTGACTGATGGACCACTGGAAATTACCAAGACAGTAATAGTGGGAGATGAGACATAGTACATTCCAAAGCCAAAAAGAGAATGGAATGCTGAAGATAGAAAAAGAGCAAATCTCAACAATATTGCTATTGATATCATATACAGAATTTTGGATAGCAATATGTATATGAAGGTGAAAGATTGCAAGACTGCAAAGGAACTTTGGGATAAGTTGCAATTAATTTGTGAAGGCACTGATGCAATCAAAAAGAACAAGATCAGTGTGGCAAAGAAGAAGTTCCAGGAGTTCAAAATGAGACCAAATGAAACCATTGAACAAATGGAATCAAGATTCAATGCAATCATGGATGAACTCACCCTACTGAGTGTAAAGTACTCACAAGAAGAAATCAACTCAAAAATCTTGGAAGCATTACCTGCAAAGGAAGTCTGGGAAATGAAGGTGATTGCCATAGAAGAAATGAGTAGTTTGCATGAAGAAGACACCTTCAAACTGTTTTTAGATCTTAAGGCCTATGAATTTAGCAAAAAGCTTGTGCCTGAGACTGAAAAAGAAGAGCCAAAGACCACTGCATTGGCTGCTTCACATCAAGAAGAAACATTAGGAGCTCAAGATGATCTAATGGATGAGATGCAAGAGCAGATTGACCTACTGAGCAAGAAAATCAGAATGATGAAAACTGGAAAGGGTTCTCCAAGGAATTCACAAAGAAATTCAGTGAAAAGAAAAATGATGAATCAAAGAAAGATAATGATTACTTGTGCTATCATTGTAAGAAACCAGGACACTTCAAACCTGACTGTCCTGAATTAAAACAGAAAAAGGAACCTGGTTATCTTTGCTTTAATTGCAAGAAGCCTGGACATTTCGGACTGATTGTCCGGACTCATCAAGACCAAGAGCCAACAAAGAAGATCCGGCAAGAAAGCTATGGTTGCTGAAGATGAATCAGGATATGAAGTAGAATCAGAAATGGGAAATGAATCTGATGATACTGCACTTGTTGCTGAGATGGAAGATTATGCTTTAATGGCTAATATGGATGAAACAGAGGAGGTATACAATTTTGTATCTATAAACACTCCTGCTGGAAGTGATTGTGAATCAATTTGTGGTTCAAATCCTAAAAATTCTGACAATGAAGATACCTTGGATGCCATCCTTAATCAACTGAGGATAATACAATTTGGTTATGAGATTGTGAAGGCTGAAAAAGAATCTCTTAAAACAAAAGTTGAAAGGTTGAATGTTGAATTGAGAATTCTCAAGGGTAAGGAAAAAGAAGTTGAACAGAATCAGCATAAGCCTGCTGTACATTCAGTAGCTGCTGAATCTGCTGAACAATCTTGTTCCTCCACTGCAATCAAATCTGGAAAGCCTTATGGTGATAAAACAGGGCTTGGATTTGGAACTCAACAATCCAATAAGAGTGGATCCAGTAAGGTCACTGAACCTAGAACCAGAATTGGTCCTAAGTTTGTGCTTGCACAAGATCCAACTCCCAAAAGGGTTGCTGAGGCAGTAAAGCCTACTGAGAAAGCTTCGAGGAAGCAAAATCAGAAGTCAAGGAAGTCAACAGCTCTTAATAAAAATACAAGACCAAAGTCTAATAAACCTATACATTTGATCTAGACATCTTTTTGCCTTTGCTCTATAACAGCTAGTCTGGCACTCATCACTAAAACTTAAAAATAAGTCCAACACACCCAATGTGCACACATTCCCCTGGAATGTGAATGTGTGCACATTGCCCCTGTTTTTGATAAATAGGTTGTTTTAAGCTATGGTATGAGTCTTAAATGTTGTTGCATGATTTAATAACATTAATTAAACATGAAAAAGGCTCAATTAAGCTTCTGATGCATTTAGTTCCGGCACCGAATGTACTCTTCAAGGGAGTTGAAGTTCGGGACCGTCGGAAATGTATGAATGGCTTATGCTTTGATGAATTAGTATTCATCAATGTCTGTGTATGTGCTAGGCCTTGTCCATGTCTAGTGGTCTAGGAGAGAGAGTAATAGAGGTGAGGGAGATTAACTGAAAATACTTAGGTGCTAGTTAACAATTAATAATAAACGTACGTGTGTAGTTAAAAGACTAAACATCGTAACATTCTTGGTAAGGCACCTAGCTATATCGCGATGTGTGGGCGGTCAGATAAAGTGAATAACTCTGCTAGCCTATAAACGGCTAAATGGCAGGGGGACTTCGCCGAACGTGTATACTATCGGGTCTTAACCCGTGGCTATCTGTGTGATCCACTGATAGGTTGCAAACGATACCTCGTGGTGGGTAGCACCATGCGTTGTGCCCTTGAGTGCCGATGTAACAAAGATAAGTTAAGTTAGAAACGTTAGTCACGACATGTTGTGAGCATGAAGTGAATCCTAGAATTGAGTCGGTCTCATAAAGATAACTTAATAATAATTAATGAACCTTTCGTGGTAAGACTTAATTATACATTAGCTTATTCCTCTTGCTAAGTAATTTGTACTTACCTCAATTGCATGTGTTGTTTTGTGTGCTTTTGGGGTGAGAAGACGAACATGTTAGCCTTGAGCTCGTTGAGGAGTTTGATGATGATTTGATGACGTTGGTCTATGATGATGCTTTCTTTTACTTTTCTATTAAAGGTTGTACTAGATTGCGTTGTAGCTTCTTTAAATAACCTATAGCACTTTTATTCCAAGTTTGAAAGACAATGGTTGTATCTTTCTTTTGTAACATCGTACGTTGTAAGCTTTATCTCGTTGTTGTAAGCTTTTCCTTTCTACCCTTAGTCGGTTTGTATTCTATTCTAGTGGTATTTATGATTTTACCCGAGCCTTTTGGGCTTCCGTTGCTTTAATTTTGATACGACGACGTAGAGGCTGTCATATAATATTGGAGTTATTTAATGTTATACGCGCCGAGCGTTCTTTTCCGGATAAGGGCTCGGTATCCGGGAGCGGGACGTTACATACACATGTCATACATCTAATTGGTCAGTGCATAACGGAAGTGCGGATAGGAATTTCCCCAATTAATGTTGCTTAGGCAATGTTCAACTTCATTTAGATAAGAGCAAATACTTTTGACACACGTTTCAATTATATATGAACATATGGAGTACATAATCAGCAATAACAAATGATACACATAATGCATGAGAAGATGCAACTCATGGTGACCGATACATGGCCAAGTCAAAGGATCACCCGAGTAAAACTTTTGTATGATAATTTCATGTGTGGAGGTACATAGTGTGACACATCATAACCACCACTCACCCATGCCGATTTACAATGAATGGTGTAGATGTGTGCCACATCATGCTACTCAATACGTGGAGTTAACAAAAAAAACTTTTCTCCGGTCAATCACCAACAACAAACCTAGTTTTCTATCAAAGTGACAAAAAATGTTTCGGACGATATAGACGTTATAGAACTAGGATATAACGGCAGTTTGAAGTCGTTAAGAGAAAACTATAGTGCGAAAACAATAAGGATATATATTTGCATCCAATCGAAATGCGACACGTGACAAGAGTTTATACTTCCACCCAACAAGTTTTCCCCACACTCTATCAACAAGAATCCGCAAAGTGTAATTCTTACATAGTTACTCAATTTCAAGAGTTACCGTTTGATGATTTTGGACCACAAAGTTTGGTCCAGATTCATCACACGGTAACTTCTGAAATGGAGAAAACAGTGTAGTTCAGATTAATAACATATATAGAAACTCCTGAAATGGAGTAACTGTGTAACTAGTGCTGTTAATGAGCCGAGCCGAGCCAAATCGAGTATCAATTGTTTAAGCTCTGTCCGTTTAAGTCACAAGCTTATTCATGTTCGTTCGTTTAATAAACGAACAGAAAAATATGTTCAGGCTTTGTTCTTTAAGGCAACGAGCTTGTTTGCGAACGTTTTCCTTATAAAGAAACATAAAATTATGTTCAAACTCATCTCGTTTATAAAGAATTTTTGCTCGGACTCGTGTTCGAGTTTGACACGACACATGTATTTTTGTCACTCAATTCGAGTTTGGCTTGTTAAGCTATAAAAAATTGAGTCCAAATGAATAAATAACAAAATACAAAGCAATATTCAAACGTTATAGTAATAAAAAACTATGACAACTCTATAAATATTATATATTATATAAAATTACTCTAGAGTATCAATTAGATTAATAGATGTTATATCAACTTATGAGTAAGAGTTAGGTACGTTGATTTATCCATATAAGCAGTTTCACGAACATAATCGAACTTTCACGAGTAAGTTCGTGTTTGTTCGTTTAGGAAGCGAGTTTAAAATACTGTTCAAGCTTGGTTCGTAAGCTAAACAAATGAGCGATCACAGATACTGACGAGTCAAACACGAGCTTGTTCGTGAGCGATTCTGTTCGTTTAACACTATATGTAACAATCACTTGCACTAGATACTGTAAATCTTTTAAAATATGTAATTTAGAGATTTCAACATTTAAATTTGGAAAAATAGATACTCTATTTTTTTTTTTTTTTTTTACTTTATACATTTTATCTTGAATAGAAATTCTACAAACTAGAAAAGGTATATATATAAAAAAAAATTAAAATAAAAACGTGGGACAACTGGAATTAAGGACAAAAATTTAGGAGAATTGTCAAAAATGACAAGTGGAATGAAAAATGCTAAAAAAGGACAAAAGACATTTAAAATGACGAAATTAACCTCGTCAAATTTAACGACTTCAATTCCACTGTCAAATAAATCCACTAAAAATAATCCACTAAAACATTCTAATATCCAACAAATCTACTATTAAACAAATCCACTAAAACAAAAACAAAAACATAAGAAGGGTATTATCGTCCAGTGGAATGATAATTTGTTCTTTTCCACCATTTTCCAATTCCATTGGATTAAATACCCATTTTCACTTGAAATTTGTCCTTGTTAACATTTTTCCTTTTTTTTTGAGGAGAAAAACGTGCATTTAAAAACTTTAAAATAAAAACTTATTTTAGAGGATGTGATGCTCTAAGACTGTCTCCAATGACTCCCTCTTTCCATGCTTTAAAGTAAATAAGAATGCAACTTTTATCACTTTATGTCTACAATGATGCCTTTTACCCTCTCTTTATTTTTAAATTTCTCTAGAGTCCTCTTCAAATGTGGAGTTGATGGTAGAGTAAACCATTCTCTTTTTTTTTTCTGTGCTTTTTTCACTGTTTTGCCGGCTTCTCCTTCTAAAAAAAAATAATTGCAAATAAACAAATTGCATCTGCCCTTTTTTTTGCTGAAATATTTTATTATATCATGTATAATTATAAAATTTAAAACAATATCTCAAAAATACAGAAAAAATAAGAGTGGGGAATGATTTATTTTTATAGAAATGTTTGTGGCAAATCAAGTATACACAACAAATACAACAACACTCTTTTCCACACTAGATTTTTATGAGAATCATTTGAATCAATGTCCACACTAGATTTTTATGAGAATCATTTCAACGGTATAGAAGTATGTTGTGGTAAATTTTTATTGTGGCATTATTATTACTTTTTTTTTTAAATAGTTAAAATTTAAAATTATAGTTAATCTTTGATGTGTGAGCAAAGAAAGTATGTCTGATATTTTTATTTGTTAATTGAAATTATAATAATGAATAAATTATAAAAAAATTGACATATATTTTCACTAATAACATCCTTTTTTTTATTTTTTTTTTCTGAATCACCTTATTTTTCAGGTTTCAAATATTAAATATTTTTGTAATACAAAAAATATTTCATTTTAATTACAGTGGGAAAATAGAAGGTAGGAAAAGGGATTAATTGAAAAAATGGATTTTTGAGTGTTGTATCATATGTGCTTATTGGAGTGAATGTTTTTTTTGAAGTAATGAGAAAATATAACTAAAATAAAAAACGATATATTTGGAATGCTGTTTGGAGTGATACCATTGGAGATAGTCTAAACATTACCCCTTGTAAATTACCCGAAAAAAGGGGGAAAAAGATAAAGGCAGGACAGTGTCGAAGTCACATTTAAGCTTCTTCCCGCGCAAGAGACTTCAACATCTCCACATCTCCACATCTCCGTCGATGGCTCCAAAACCAGACAGCACCGAAGGTAAATTTACCATCCTGTCCCTTTCTTCCTCTCTCAATCTTCATCAACCTCTTTTATCTGCACCTTCTCGATTTGATTTTGAGCTTCATTTCTTCATAATTATCACTGCTAATTTTAAAACCAAATGTACGGCGACTAAGGGATATAATTTATGTGCTAACTGTTCATACTTTTGCGCCTTTTTCAGGAATCGTGCTCAATTTCGTGAACGAGGTATACTCATTCACAATTGTTCGGCTGAAATGCTGCTTGTGTTTGTTTAATTTATACAGTATTGACTTGTTCCCTATTTTTATTCTGGAATTTCTCCGATTTATTCCTGTTGATTCTTCGTAATGCGGAAAAGAGTTGCTGGATTATTGAGCAGCTGCAGTCAATTTATTTATTTGTTTTCTTTGTAGCTTGTTGATTAACTTTCATTTTTTTTTTTTTTTCCAAGTGTTTATTAGAGGACATATCTCTTAGACCATTCTGCTGTAAATTCTATTTGGAGCATTATATTCTGAACCTAGAGTATTAAGCTTTTCGATTACTGAAATGACAGTCTCGGTACCATCGCTTTTGTTTTGTGCAAAGAACTTTTAGAGTTTTATCTTAAGGTGTTCTTCATTTTCGCTCCTGAATAACCATTGCTGAATAATTGTGCCCTGTAATCTTGCTTTTGTTCGTAGTGGATAATTTTTGGTGTTCTGTTTACTATTGTATGTGGTTGTGTTCTTTTGCCATGATGCAGCAAAATAGACCCTTGAATTCTCAAAATGCTGCGGATTCCCTGCAAAAGTATAATCTGAAGAAGGGAGCAGTTCAGAAAGCTCTCGATACTCTTGCTGACAGTGGGCGCATATCGTTCAAAGAGTATGGAAAGCAGAAAATCTATCTTGCTCGGCAAGATCAGTTTGACATCCCGAACACTGAGGAGCTTAATTCCATGAAGGAAGAAAATGCAAGGCTTCAAGAAAATCTGGATGCTCAAAAGAAAGCTATCTCTGAGGTTGAGTCTGGTATGCCTTTTGAAATCACAAATTCTATCTGATTTCCAAGAAACCCTGATGTTGAGACTTGTTCTTGATCTATGTATCGGTTTTGTTAAATAAGGTTCCAGATTGTAATGGAATAACGATTTGAGTGCTTTTGCAGAAATCAAGGCTTTGCAGTCAAACTTAACACTGGAAGAGATACATGATAAAAACGCAAAACATAGAAAGGAGGTAGGTAAAGGAAGAAATTCTTGTGCTTCCTTCTTGTTGATTTTTGTAAATACTTGATATGCATAATATTTCTCAGGTAGAGGGAATGGAAAAGAAACTGATTAAGCTGAGGGAAGGGATCACTCTTGTCAGTCCAGAAGAGCGAAAAGCTATCGAAGGCATGTATTCAGATGTCATAAACCAGTGGAAAAGACGGAAGAGGATGTTCAGAGATGTATGGGATGCTATTACCGAAAATTCACCCAAGGATATTAAAGAATTTAAGGTATAAATAAGCTTTACTTTTGTTCCCCAGCTAATTTGCAAGATATCGCCTTTTGATTTCATCCATTTTGCAGGAAGAACTTGGAATTGAATATGACGAAGATGCTGGGGTAAGTTTGCAGTCATATATTGCTTTATTAGAACAAGGAAAGAAGCGTGTCAGAGGCCAGTAACTTCTTTTCCAGCAAAATAATAAGTTAGTTTTCCTAATCCTAGTAGATGGTTTGCTGTAGTTTTCTCTGTAGAAGTTATTTTCTCTATTTCGAAACAGATCTTTTTAGCTATAAAGTAATGTATGAGCAGATTTTTGGCATATTTACACTCACAAAGGCTAGTGTATATTTAAAGCTTAAAGGTCTAATACCAGACAAATGGAGAACAAGAACAGACTCAATTTGAATGGATCCAGTAAGTTTTGCACTCTCCCATTTCAAGTCAGCTCAGATGATTGTTATTTTATCTTCCAAATGCGTCGTTTCAGATATACCATACTTTCTCAATGTTTCGTCATTCTAGTAAGTTGTTCTTAGAAACTTTCCCTTATTGCTCATTACGTTCATTTGTCTTCTTTATATATAACATTTCTGTGTTTCTATTTCTGGTAGTTAAACGTCCTTCAGTGTATAGTAACATGTCCTGTTAGAGGCATTAAGAAGTTGAAACCTTTGGTGTACAGAGGAAATCTGGAGTTTAGTTCTTAACTTTTAAATTTGTTTTTCTTTGACTAAAAGATAACTTGACTTAGTTTTCCTTTAGATACAAAGTCATTTGGATATTCTATTGAAACATAGTTGCCACTTTTAGAAAGATGCTTTTAATGGAGTCAGACCTTAATGAAAAACCATCGTTCCGATTTACAGTGAAGAGATTACAAGAATCTAATTCCTTTACCTAAGCCTAGAGCCATTACTTATCAAAAACTCCAACTAATATGCCACAAAAATGATACGACCGTACCTACAAGAACCTCAAAACTAAACAAAGCAACCTCCTCAGTTTCTGCAGAACTCGAGCGGTTTGCATCCTACTATATATGACTTATGTATCCTATTGCATATGACATATGTTGAATTATCATAACTCAAGGTTCTCGAGAACATTTTCACTGCTTTTACGCAGTTTCTCATCTCTGCTTTCATCAAAATCTATCGTCCTCTCCACTATCTCCACGTATAGGTCTTCATCTGGGGCTGTTTTAGTTTCACTTATGGTTTTATGGGCTGATTCTGCTCTTTTGGCTGCTAGTTTTTTCCTGTAGAGTGCCGCCTTCTTCAATCTTTGGACCGTATCGTCATTAAATACTTCTTCTTCTTCTTCTTCTTCGTTGTTGTCTTCTTTTTCTTCTTCTGCTGCTAATGATTCAGTAGAGTAACCTTGAAGTTGGTGGATTCTGTAAGATACTATTTTCACTTCCAAGTCCTTGATCCCCTTTACATCTTTCTTTTCTCCATTTTTTCGGAGCTTGGATTTCATTAAGTTGCCTCTGGTAGGCTTCGTAAACCTGTTTGAATCATCCGGATCATGTGAATCCGGTTGATTCGATTCAACAGTTGTGACCACAACAGCATCGGGAACATAAGTTACCGATTCAACGATTTTCTCCTGTAATCATAAGAACAAATATATTAGTCAAATGATATATATATATATATATATATATATGTGTGGTTTTTGTCCTTTATATTAGAGCTACGTCTTACTTGTGATATCTCCAAACCCGTGTCCCTGAGTTGTATAACAATTTCGTTCTCAGCTGCAATTTTCTTGAGCACCTTTACTCTGTTGTCCAAGCTAGTCATTTGTGTCGATAACTTTTGAATTATCTATACACATAACATTCGTATTAGCGTACTAATCAACCGTTAGTTAAGATTTTGAGCTCTCACTTATAGCAAAAAAAACTAGATTACAATATTCTGAGTGATGATGATGCTTCGTACCTTAGGATTGACACCACAATCATGGCGTAATCCAGCAGCACTTTTGACAAATTCTTTCCCACACCAAGAAGTGAAAATCAAACGAAAATGTTGTAGCTCCGGGAATTCCCCACATCTTGTTGCTGCATATATCAAGCTTGATATGGCTTCTTTCACTGCTTCAGGTAAAGTACTGCCACAAAATACAACCACCAATCAGCAAAACGAGGAATCAATAGCATACGTGTATATGTATATGTATATAAATAGTGACATGGCCAACAACCTTTCTTGTTGTATAAGGTCGATGATTTCTACCAACAAAACACAGTAGCCTTCTATCATGTCAAAAGCATGCAACATATCCTGTTCCTTGATCACCATTTCAACCTGTAGAAAACAAAGCATTTTAGAGTATGTCAAGGGGTAGTAGGGGGGTGGGAATAGTAGGGAGTGATAGACAACATTTAAACATATACGAAGCAAACGTCTAATAAATACCCGATCAAGAGCTTTTTCATAATGACCGAGGTTAAGGAGTTGAAGAACATCGGAAAGTGACACGGAACACCGTGCTAGATGGCGTGTCTTGAGAAACTCGAGTCTTGAAATTGCATGTTTGGCAGTGGTCTTAAACTTTGAGGTCTTAAAGTTTCTACTCATGCCCTCCATGTTGTTTTTTTGCCTAAAATGGATAGAAGGAAGACAAAGGCTTTGCTTTAAACTTTTAGGTGATGACAAAAGAGGAAATGGTTGGAAAAAAAAGATGAAGGTGAGTTTGTGTCTGAATAGCTAAGTGTCTGTAGACATAGATTACAAAGAGCAAAGATTATGTAGTATTGAGATTGAGAAATGGTACAAGTATTAAAGGTGACCTGGACAACTCAAACCGTCAAATGTTTATACCAAATTTATAATTAAATAATAAATATTTAAATATAGGTATTTAACAAGATTTCTCATTGATAAAATATTATGGAGGGAGACTTTTCAAATGTGAGATTCATGAACCGGTCTTTTCATTTCTTCCCAAAATGGTCCAGAAACTAAGCGTACATTTGAAGTAATAAATATTGTATTAGTATTGTTTACTTGCTACTACTGTACTAGCAAGCAACTTGTGCAGAGACAATTCAAACCACATATGAAGCTTTCCACAGGTTTTTCTGAGCAAGGGCTAATAATGAACCTTTTTAATAAGTAAATTACTAAATTGGTTGAATTATGTGACCTTTTCATAAATATTGGAAATTATTATATTCAACTTGAGTTATCTACTTCTTTTTATTCACAACGAACATATTATAACTGCAATTGGATTCAAGATACATTATTTCATTATGTAGCCGACATATAGATCTTTAATACATCAAGTAGTGCATGTCAACCCCCCACCTTTCTCTCTTTTTTTTTTTTTTTTTTTTTTTTTTTTTTTTGGAGGGCCTAATCCCTTTGTTTATTTGACAATGGTGACTTGAAAAAAAAAAAAAAAATCAATCCTTTTTTTTTGCTGATGACATGCCTTTGTGTTGCTGCTTCAACGGAGCATGTTTTTAATATCCTAACTAATAATCATAATCCCGCTGACTTTGGTGGTTTCGCATACGTTCAAACCCCGCTGACTTAACATTTTAATGTCGATTCGCACGTGCCAGATCCTTACCTTCTTTCCACGGCACACACATTCTCTTCCTTACGCTATTATTCATTTTGAAGGCCTTTAAGGGCACCTCAATAAATCTATTTGAAGCATTATAGCAAGATTTAGACATTAACTGAGGTATCTTTAAAAGGAATTGCGAGTTTAATGTGGTGTCCTTAAAACCCCCTTTATTTTCCTCCCCACGATTCCAAAATTCATCACCAAACCATTTTCTTACGACCAAAATCCACCACACGTTTCAACTTAGCACAAACATAAAGTAATTTGGAGAATTATCTCCAATGCAGATTGGAAATCCTCTCCTATGTTTTCTATCACCATCATCACCATAACCAAGGGCTGACGCACACAGGTGAGCAGTGGAGTATTGCCCCCACCCCACCGAGATCCGGGAATATAATTTTTAGCATTAAAAACTATATAATTTTGTTATTAAAAAAATTGTAAAACAGGACAAAGCAATGCCGCATAGACTTCTACGGGTTGTGGGCTTCCTCTACCGGAGAAGAAGCAATGACCGGAAATCTACTTTTTTTAACTAATTGTAATATTTTAAATTTTCAAAAAAATTGTGTATTTGCGCTTATTTATTTATTTTTTTTACAAAGAGAGAATCTGTGTATTAGCTCTTGTAAATTGTGACCACATTTTAAATATTCAACGAGCATCTATTACATAACTTAGTCTAATTATGCAGATTTATTTGAATTTTACAATCATCATAATAATATTTTTAACACGTATCATTGACATGTCGGAACACCTAGTCGGTGTTGCATAAGATACAAGTAAAGCTGTGAATCTCCTGTTACAGTAGGTCAGGGGGTATATGCCATCTATCTGACATTTTGTTTTCCCTGTTTTTAATGAGACCATTTGAGTAATCTAGTGGGAAAATACTTAGGTGGGGACTCTCACTACGGTGAAGACTCTTAGTTAGATGTCTTGCTGCGCGTGTGCATTTGTTTTGTCTCTTCGCACACATGACACAAATCTAGTGGGAGATTTCACCGTAGTGCGATCCCCCCGCCAAAGAATTACCCAATCCAGTGAACTGAGAACGCACATGGACCAATCTTGTGCATTTAAATCACAAAATTAAAAAAAACGAACATATGAAAAAAAAAAAAAAAAAAACAAACACAGATTTATTTCATTGAAAGTGGAACGTGAATGGGCACAATCAATCATATACATGGGAGGGAGACCACATGATTTCCAACCTTTTCTACTCTGAAGTCTATGCAAGTGAATATACACTGTCGCACATATTATCCTACCACCACCGTTGTAACTAAGCTATATCAAATGACATGTATTATGTCCACACAGTACAGTAGGCGTGTGTTGTTAAAGATTGTAGGAATATGTTACATTACACTTGATAAAACGATTATATTCAATAGCAGCAGCCTAAGATATGCCTCTTGAAACTATTCAGGGACAATCTTGCCTGTCAAAATGGCAACCGTCGTCAAGGATAAATATTAAGATTATTACCGCTTAACAACTGATAAAAAGAATGTGTGTGGAGGTTGCAGCATATACACTCGGGTATACATGTAACGACAAATTAGGGACCAAAACAAAACTATCAGGGCCAGATAATAATAAAATATTAAAAACAAGATAAAACAAAATTTAGCCGATTTTCTTTCATTTTTGTGTAGATTTTCATCAATTTGGACGATTTTCATCCGTTATCTGGCGGGTTTTACTCAAATTGTTTATATTTTAGTAGTGATGGGATATTATTTCATTACTTCCCTCAAATAGTAAGAGGGCTTCAAATAAATAAATAAATTACCAGAGACACCTACTAGGTCTAGACCCTTTCTTAACCCAGCAAAAAAAAAAAAAAAAAGTCCAACCCTAATCCACACACAAGAGGCGGCAAAAAGCAAAATAAAATAAAACAGAAAGAGACTCCCACGAGTCCCACGCATAATTAAAGAGTGAAGCCCTAATCCGCAAATTCCTTCAACACGGAATTATGGATATGCATATCCAAATACCATCCTGCTTTTTAAAGTTACTAATTCGCACCAAGAGTGTATCCTATGTATTCTTGTCACATACGCAGGGGCGGAGCCAGGATTATAGTTTAGGGGGGCGGAATTTTAAAAATTAATTGTCGTGGAAAAAGTGTTTAATTATTTTTTCCGTAGATACATATAAGAAATTTGTTGTAGGTTTATACAGATGTGAAAGTTTTTTTAGTAATATACAAAATGTGAAAGTTGTTGTGAGTTTATATTATAAAAGACATTAACTATATTGTTTTTCATATTAATAATTGACGATATAAAAACAATCTAAAGATTAACAAAGTAAATAGGTTTACAAATTTTCTGATTATCATATCAATTATCTTTTAAAATGTTCGTAATCTTGAGAAAATAAGTGTTGAAACTTTGAGTAAAAAAATTAAAAATCTGTAGTTTAATATAGTAAACTTGGGAAAAGATGTGTTGATTTGAGTAAAAAATAAAAATTTTGGAATTTAATATAGTAAACTTTGAGTAAAATAAAAAATAAAAATGCTTCCCAAAAATAGAGAGGAAGGAGGATTCGAACTCACAACCTTCCGTCTTCATTATCAACACTGAACCACTACACCAGATACACAGATTGTGCTTTGTAAGGAACATATAATATATATTACATCAATTGCAACATATTACCGAGTAGGAAGACTATTTTAGTAATTTCTCAGAAAATTTAAGAGGGGCACGAGCCCCCCTTCCCCTCTATAAGTCCGCCCCTGCACATACGTATCGGATAAGGAAAAAGCTACCAAATAGAAGTAACTATGCATTGTCGAAGTGAAGAAATCTCCGGTCAAGTACTGTCATATGCGTTGATTTGGACCTCATTTAGCATATTCTATGATTAAACATAACTTTCTGGGGGAAAATATAGAAATTAAATACATTTAAGAGGGATTTAATGGTATTCTTAACGAAGAACATGGATAACTCATTTGATGGTGGCCATGGCTGCATGCTTAACGAAGAACATGGATAACTCATTTGGCCCATTTTAAAGGCATAAATTCGTGCTGGACATTTTCAAGAGTATTATTGAAGGCGAGGCGGACAATTTTGGAAAGCCGCCCAAACATTTGTCTCCGGCAAAGGCGGATGACGGGTTATATTTACCCAACTACTAAAGCAAACGGAAAAAATCAAGAAAAGACAAAATAAGACCCCTAGCTAGGTTTGTCCCATATGCAAGCATAAATGGGGCGGCGCCACTAAACACTTGACCTCAAAATTCTCTTATCCTTTTAAGAATATCTTGTTAACCACCAATGGTTAAAAATTTATGTCCCTACTACAACATCCTCGCCGAGTATGGAAATATAACTCTCTTCCCTTAAGACTTGTTAACCACCGATGGTCCCTAAACATTCGCCGAGTATGGAAATATATGAAACAATGATGCCTCAATCTTCTTAATTCGTGCCTGGAGGTAGTCAATAATGATCATGTCCTTTGGAATGCTAATACTCTCCATCTCCCCTTGTGTCAATACCAAAGGCAATACACAAGAGTATTGTTCACACCGTCGTGTCCACTGTTGTATTCTCCATCCTCGCCAACCCATGCCTCTACAGAGAGAGGCACTTAAATTCTGCAAGGTGCTTAAGTGTTACCTAAATGCAGTTGCCTCGCCAGATACAAACGATTAAGGAACTTTTCAGTAAAGATACGGAACCACCCTTGGTCCTAGGGAAGTAGTATTGCCAGTGCAATTAAAGTCCTGTCGGAGCAAATCAATACATCTTTTTTTAACGAAATATACATTTTCTCCTTCTGATAACGTAAACCATCGTTTACATATTCTACCCCTAAATATTCCCCAAGTTTTTTGTTTCTCGGAAATATGTCTTTCACTGCTTCCCTTTCATCGTTGCTTTAATCTCACTTTTCCCCATTTCTCCCCACACATATGTTCCACCGCCTTCTCTACTTGTTGTTCATCACCATCCATCCCTCTCCTTCCATAACTCTGCAAAATAAAAGGAGTTTTGGTGTGGAATGTATGCAGTGGAGAAATTGTGTGGAAGGGAAATTCTGCTTTCATAGGGGTATAATAGGTAAGACATGAAAGTAGTACTAAATTGCTTTGGCATCAATTTAACAGCCTTAGCAAAACCAGGAGCCCTGGTCCTGGGTTGTATATGTGTTGAGTTACCACATCCAATGATACATTGACACCGTCTATAAACTCATTGAACCATCTTTAGTTAAAGAACCCTCCTGGTCCTGGTGCAATGAACCTTGGCATATGTCGATCTCCGGTCCTCTCAAGTATAACAAGGCAAAGGTGTTGTTTATATGAGTTCAAGGTGTCGTAATGCTTTAGTATATCAATTAAAATGCTAACAATTGAGAAGCATTTCTGGTCACCAACACCAATGGGAGAAGAACGGTGCCGCCACACAGAGCAATTGAAAAAGCCCTGCTAAAATATAAGTTGTAAAATGCACAAACTTGTCGATCCCATCTCTTTCTCAAGTCCTTTAAACCAATTTCAACACCGTTACACACCAACTTCACGATATCTTATCGATTCCAAAGTGTACAGTTTGAATTTCCAGTGTGAATTTTGTATCCTTGCAAAACAGACCAGACAACCATACCCTCCTCAACCTTATATGCCCTCAAAACCATTCACCATGATTCATAGTGATGTGTGGGGCATCTAAAGCACCTTTAAAAAAGGTGGTTCAATCAAGTTTAACTTTTTATTTAATAAAAGAAAAATCAAAAGTAGAAATGATTTTCAAACAATTTTATGAAATAGTAAAAACTCAGTTCCATACACAAATCCAGATTCTAAGGAGTGATAATGGAACAAAATACTTCAACCAGTACTTAGATGGAGATTTGATTGAAAAAGGTATAATACACCAAAGTTCATGTGTCAAAACTCCACAACAAAATGGAGTTGCAAAGAAAAAAGAACACTTACTGGAGGTGGCCCAACACTGCTGCCCAAAAACATTATGGGAGAGAGTGTTACAGCTGCTATATAAATCCATCTAGGGTTTTGAGTTTTCAAAGACCATCAATCTGCATTAGTAGGCAAACTACTTTAAAGATTTTTGGATGCCATCATGTCCACACTTATAACCAAGGAAATTAGAACCTGAAAACAAATGTTGTTTTCTCGATATTCCACACACCAAATGTTTGCCTTTTCCATTTCACTTTTGTTGAAGATAAAATGTTTTTGACCCAATTTCCTTCAAGTGTATTTGATCTGAGTCCAAGACGCTCTGCATCTTTGAAGAATCCTATGATTTTTAGAAATTAAGAGTGCAGGGCATAAACTATAGTCGATTGTGGTGAACAAATGGACAATTGTGGGGAAGATAAAATAAGATCGAAACACTTGATCCCCGGAACCTCTCAAGGAAAGACCATTCCAAGTCAAAACTTATGTAAGGAAGTATCATCCTTATCAATTCTTGATCTTGTCACTAATATAATCATGAGGAAGAATCTCCATAAGATGCAACCAAAGTCCTATAACAAAACTTCTCTCCCGAGAACAAAAGCGAGAAATTGCTTTGGACCCACGCGAGAAAACCAACCACAACTTGTACAAAACACCCTATACTTATCCTATGCCATCATACATCCACCAATACCTAGTCAAGCTCTTATGGTACCCGAGAAAAGAAATGAGGGCATCAATCCATGTAAAAAAGCCATAAAATATAACATGTCCAAAGACCATCTTGGTGGCACTACTCCCAAAACACATGGGTTGACTACTCGTAGACTTTCTCACTTTGGGCTAAGCTCACACAATCGAGATTTTATTATCTGTGGCGGTGAACCTGGGCCTATTGATGTTTTCCTTTATGGACACAGATAATAGGATCCATTTAGTAAGATGTCCACCATCAAACTCACCGTCTCTCAAACAAAGCCCAAGAGTGTCACTTGGTTTTCAACTGATTTATATATGTGGATGATATCATCCTGAATGATGAGGAAGAAATAGTACTGAAGAACAACAAGGGAGAACAAGTAGAACTTCTTGGGAATATCAGGAACCTACTCAAAGAAACAGGAATTTGGAAGGTGCTAGACACACAATGGAGTGCTCAAGTTGGGAAGTGCCAAAGGTGAAATCGGTTTGGATAATATACCTGGCATATACAAGGCCGGATGTGTTTCATTCTACACCATGCACTCACCCAACGAGGATGTCGTTCTCAAAACTACACCAGAGAAGGGCATTTACGATTACTCTGAATAACTACCAAAGAAAGGAGATCCATGACAGGGTATTGCACCTATGTATGGGGAATCTAGTCACTTGTAAGCAAAAACAAACTATTGAGCAAGGAGCTCGCCTTTCATGTGGCATTAGGATTAAGGCATGTGGATCAAGCAGGTAATGGTTTTATGGTTAGATATTTCATAAGATTATTTGTGACAACAAGTATTACATTAATGTAGCCGTGAAATAAGGCAGATTAGTTTTTTATTAAGGAAAAATTGAGATGGACTGTTTTGTGTCTCACTTTCTTCCATCTAGACAAAGAAATTGCGGATGGTCTAACTAAAGCCTTGGCAAGAAGATAGTTTGATTACTTTGTGAGCAAGTTGCGCGTGATAGATAGCTTTTCCCCAACTTGAGGGGGAGTGTTGAGAAAAGATCTTCTCATTAACTTCCAGGATTTGTTAGGATTTCATTATCTTTATTATTATTAATGTAGCCGTGATATAAGGCATTTGTTTTTCTGTTTTATGATTTTGTTAGGATCTCACACGTTTATCTAGTCAGCATGCCTAGAGTCCTAACTAGACAAGTCTCCTAAATCCAGATGTATAAATACTTCCTTCTAGTGATAAATAAAATCATCGAAGCCTTAATTAAAAAGGTTTCTTCTTTTTAACAATTTATTTCTTGAGAAATGTTTAATGAGTAGTGATAGTGATAACAAAATGCCATATCTGTAACAAACTTTTGGATTCAAGTCAAAGTGCAATCAATGGTGTAAAAATGTGTTGTTTTGATTCATTTGAGTCCAAATGTAGTTGAGAATCAATTTTTTAAAATTTTTTTCACGTGCCTCAAATATTTTTATAAGAAATTAGTGTTTTCTTATTTTTAACGAGCACATTTTGTTCAATTACACAAACATTTCTCTCAATTAAATGCTTTACTATGGGAGATTTTTAATACAATCGTTGTAAGAATATTCTATCAAGTACATTCATTATACTATTCATATTTTTTTAACCTTACAAATCCTATTATATGAGAGATTCAACACAACAAAAAATCAAACAATGGATATGATGCATGTTAATTGTTATAACATGTCTACAATAGTTGTATTCAAAAAAATTTACAATAGCCGTGATTTTTACAATGGAGGGTGAAATTTCAAATAATGGGAATGATGCATGTCAATTATGGGCCCCCGAATGTTTTGTGGCCACCGGCTCAGCGCTGCCTTGCCTTAAGGGAGGTGGTGGCGCTCGAAATAGAAATTTGTATTTTCATTTCCATCAACTTCCAAGTGGTTGTTCAATTTCAGACAACCCTTCGGCCCAAAGGCTTAAAAAGCGAGTGGAAACTATATTTTCAGCCTGAAATGCATGTCTTTAGGGTTTCAATGTGTATGATGTGTTAAACATGTTTAATGCAGTATTTACTGAAAATGCATGTTAAAAGGAGTATATATCATGCCTATAGGTTCCAATATGTCGCTTTATGTCATAGTACATTTTATGTGCTAAATGGTTAGAAGCATGTCTTGATAATTCACGTATGTAAATGGCATTTTGAATCTGGAAATTAAGTGTCTTGTAAATGTGTTTATGATGTTAGAAGACATGTTCATAGGGATGGAACCTTGTATGAAATGTTTAGTATAAGGTATGCATGAAATGACCTTAATATGCAAGTTGTTGATGCTAAAATGATCATGTTGGTGAATTGAAGTTTCATGCTTGTTTAATTCATTGTTATGATGGTATCAATGTCTTATAATGATGTTTTAAGGGCTGAATTAATGATTCCATGTGTATAAAATGACACATGTTTTATATGATCAAAATTTTCTTGTGTTGTCAATGTATGTCATCATGAAATGTAATATGAAAGTTTTGGATCGAATGATGTATTATGTTAGTAGATATTATGTTCTTAGGATTGAGGCCTGCTTATGATGATTAACATGTTGTAGACATCATGACATTATGATTATATACATGAAATATATGTTACTAGTAAAGTATGAAGATGTGTAACAATTGTTTGGTATGAACTGAATTATGTGTTATGTGATACGTGATGACATGAAAATTAATGTAAAGAAGAATGATAGTACACGTCGTGTTATGCATTACGGCGATATGTAATGGTGCATATCATTAGGTAAAGGAAAGTAATGAAAAGTATGGTTCATGATTAAATACTGGCAATGAAAAGATAATGAATCTTTGATGGTCCCTAATATCCGTTTCTCCACTCACTGCCAAAAATAGTTAAAAGAGGTCAGCCAGCCAATTTCTATATCCATGGACTATAATAATGGACATTCGGTTTGTCTCAATTCAAATTCAGAAATTTAGGTTCTCCATGATGAGCTCTATTAAACATGGTGTATTACTCATGAACCGCAGCAAAAATTATGATGCATATATCATATGTTAACAGCAAGAAGTAGACTTTATTTCGGTATTGATTTCAAGTATGTTACGTGGCATGATTGTTATGTGATTCAAGTAAGTTAGTTCAATAATTTTATTCCATGTATATTGTATGCTTTAACTGCTATGTGAACAAGTAATAGTAGTTAAATACTTTGATTTTATGTCTTATATTTGCAATTGTACTTATGTATTTTCATAACTGCGAATAAAAACTTGGAACTTTACTATGACCACAGTAAGTGGTCTAGTTCACTTTGATGTGATGTTCGTTGCTGAGCGTCATAGCTCACTCCTTACTTTTCGTCTAGATGATGATGCATATGATATTAGTTAATATGGCAATGTAATTAATTTCCAATTTGAGGATGGTACCATTATGGTGATGACCTTCTATGAGGACACGGAGAAAACTCTAGCAGTTCATGATGTAAATTTTATGTAAGATGAATTTAGTTGTGCTTGTTGATTTTAGAAGATATGTATCAGACGACTTAGTATTCCATGAAAATTTTACATGGAGATTGTAGTAATCTGAATCTTTTCATTTTCAGCTTCCACATTTAATGTTTAGCGCATCATATGAGGCCTCGTGATCGAGAAAAATTTAATAGCATTCTCGGATCATGGGCGAACGGTTTCGGATCCGGAAATTTACTAGGGTTCTCAGGTCTGGTCGTTACAAGGCAATGAATATTCTAATTCTACTTCAGATGATAGTGAAATATATTAACGTTATTTATGTCTTTACACTTCTAGGTTAAATATCTCCAAGTATTGTACGACTATAGTGCATATCCGTAGTATATGTATAATCACCTTTTTTTTTATTTAGGAAAATGACATGTATCACTACATGTTTTGGTAAAGTTCACTTCTCTTTCAATTCCCCTGTTACTGACTTATTGCAAGTTGGAAAGGCCCTTCAGCTTCTGCAAAAACTACAAGTGTCTGAATTTCACATTTAACCTATGATCCATAGTCGAATTTTAAGCATAAATTCGATTCTGGAGAGATCGAATGTTTTGTGGTGACCCTGAAAGTAGATTTGATATGGTGTACATAAAAAATAGAAGAAATAACAATCAATATTATTAACCCAAAGTTAAAGCAACAGTTTGTGTTATAATGTTTGTTCCCCGACAACCTTTTGCCATTAGCTTTCAGTTTGTCATTACCCTCTTTATGAAATTTCCCATGAACAAATAAAACGACACCACACTGAATATACCGTGACACCATACTTTAAGCTATACTCGACTTTATAGAGATCGAAAATGAAAACTCGATTTCTGCAAAATCGAATGTTGAGCTAATATTTGACTTTCTAGAGATATAATGTTTGTGTGGTATCCTTTGAATAGGTTCATTCCGGTACCAATAACAACTGCTAATAAAATAAAGTCAATTAGCCTCCATCATACCATGTCTTTTCAAAACCATCCCAACTAACAGAAACAAAAAATAAGGGCATTCACATCAGGTGCACCATTTTTTATCCCTAAAATAATATAAAATAATACATATCCCTATTTTACAGCATCTTAATTCAAAATACTCTACAGCAGCATCCATATCCTTATCCTTATAACATTTCAAATACTATTAAATATTATATTCTACCTCACAACTCTATTCATACACATTAAATATTTATTATTTCACTCCAGCAGCATCCCTATCCTTATCCCTATAATTTTTAATAATTAAATATGTTTAGGGACGTGAATAATGCATCCGCACAAATAAGATGCACTGTTCATATCCCTAAAAATAAATAGGGATAGAGACTCCGCTGTGGGAGCTATTTGGGATAAACTCTATTTTTTATCTTCATTTTAGGGATATGATAACATATATAGCTTCTGCTACGAATGCCTTAAGAACTTGTAAACTAATTAGCAACTTATACAAATAAACACTGTTACAAAACAATTCTCATTGCCAACACAAATTTAGTCATCATAATTCATTACAGCGAGAACAAAGAAATTGCAAATACATCAACTTTTTGAGCACATCGAATCAAATACCAACTTCATAACAAACTCACAAATGAAAAGCCTTCTGTAGAAAGCAAAAGAGTTCATGGAAAACTGGTGACGTTATTTTCTCGAAAACAAGAATAGCCGAATAAAACGCAATAACATTAGATAGAAGCCAAATAGAAAGAACAAACAACCCAACAAATCTGGCTTGATTATTGTTGGTGACTGGCACTCAAGAGGTAGCTAGAAGATTAGCAGCTTCCATGAGGAATGATAATCTGCCAAAAAGAAGAAACGCAAACGCAAACGCAAACAAACAGTTAAATAAGTTGAAGAAGCACATAGAAGAAAATAAAGTTGATGATAGCTTAGAACATGCTTGTACTAACCTCTAATATCGAGCTCTTAAGGTTAAGAAAAATCTGGAGGATAAATAGCCAACTTAAAACCAGTCTGTGTTTGCAGCTTTAGCACATGGATGTCCTTAGCAGACAGAATCACCTTAAGGGTCCAATGCAGATCAATCCTCCTGAAGCTAGCTATCTTCCCGAAATCACGTGGGATGCTCGTAAGCCTGTTGCAATGCTTTAGAACGAGTGTGGTCAGTAAAGGGAAATGAGCCGACGAAGCTTCCCATTTGAGTAAATCTGTTTGCTCAATATGCAGCAATGAAAGACTACGAAAACCACCATCTTTTACGGTCCAAAAGTCACCAACAAATGCACGATCCTTCAACTTTAGAACCATAAGATTATTTAGTTCTCCGAGTGTATCCATATGATCCCAACTAAGAGAGGTTCTACATAGAGTCAGCCTATTCAAATTGGAGGGAAATATCCTGTGATCAGGGAGAAAAGGTAGCGGGACATTAGCATCGCCGTTTAGAAGCTTCAGAATTTCAAGGGACTCTAATACTGAGAGATTGTCGAACAAACCAGGTCCGCTCGGGGGATTCACATATTTGGCTAGGTTCCCACCACGTATGCCTAACTTCTTGAGACTTTTACACCTCTCAAACACTTCTCTGGTGCAACTTTGAGGGGCAATATCGGAAAGTGTTTGCACGTTCGAGGTAGTCTGAGTCGTCGACCCTTGAACGGGAACAAGAGGTAGGGTAACTGAAGTGTTAACGTGTAGATTCTTAAACTGCTCCATCTGCCATATGTCAGCTTGTATATTAAGAGTTGGAGATTTTGTCTCAAATATGAATGTCTGAAGGTTACAAAGGTTTTTTAATTTCGCGCTAATGGTGTCTATGTCACAAGACATAGCTATGTACTTGAGAAGAATAAGATAAAAAAGCTCAGCAGGAAAGCTTATGAAGTTCACTGACATTGCATCAAAGACTCGAAGCAGTTTGAACGCCTTGGGAAGGACTTTGGCATGTTGTGTTGGTAATAGAGTCTTGTCCTGGGGGAAACTTAAGAATGAACGAAGCCGCTTACCGGATGGTTTTGAGCAAACATACTTTCTAATTTCAGAGTTAATGGAAATTCTTAGATAATCATCCACAGATAATTCCACGGTTACAGGAGAACTACCTTTTACTTCTTGAAAAAGGTTCCTCCTCATGGCCTCTTTCTTGCAGAACTCTCGCAAAAAGTCATGGACACGACATTTTTTAATCTGACCATTCCATTTGCTTTTTGCCACCATCACCAAATTTCTATCCACCATTTCCTCCAAATATCTCTCTGCTAGATCATCTAGATTCTCTTTTCCATGTATAAAACCCTCAGCAATCCACAATCGAATCAATTTCCAAACCGGGATGTCAAAATCTTCAGGGAAGATACCAAGGTAAAGAAAGCATGGCTTCATGTAGTACGGAAGGTTATTGAAACTAAGTCCAATAAATTCTAAGCTGATATCTTCAGCTGCGTGTCCAGAAATTTTCACAAGATCACATACATTCTTCCACCAATCAACTCTAGTTTTACGAACCAAAAGGATACCAGCAACAACCACAATTGCGAGTGGCAGTCCCCTACACTTCTCCAAGATAAGGCTTTCATAGTTCTTAATCTGTGGTTCTAGATCGTCCGGACAGCCAACACTACCAAATACCTTCCACCTTAGCAAATCTTTGGGTTCATTATCTTCCATGATACGCAAAGCATAGGGGTCTGTCGATGGGTTAGCAAAACAAGCCACGTGAAAGTGACGAGTTGTAATCAAGACTCTACTATGTTTTTTGTTCTTGGGAAACACTTCTTTGAGATCCTCCCAAGCAGCTTCTTCCCAGACATCATCCAGTACTATAAGGTATTGCTTTCCATTTAGTTCCTCGTGAATTGTATCCCGTATTGAATCCACATGCATCTTACTTATTTCATCTGTTACCCGTACGAACTTACTTAGAATTTTCAAAAACACTTCTTTTTTGTCATATACTTGAGACACGCTGACAAATGCACGAGCAACGAACTTCAATTCAATTTCAGGATTTTGAAATACTTTTCTAGCCAATGTTGTTTTCCCCAACCCAAGCATTCCGACTATTGAATGCACTTCTAGGTCCTCATTGTCTCTAGTAAGAAGTTTCTTTACATCTTCAGCCACATCATCGAGACCAATAATATTATCTTCGGCTGGTGAGTAAATCTGTTCACATGTAAAAATAGATCAAGGAATCAGATTCATATGTATTATCTTGAATTGAAGCAATGGTATCAGCTATATACATGAACCAAGAAGAATTCTAAATCAAAGAAGAAACAACACAGGAACATAGTTATATATGATGCCATATCAGTATGCATTGAAGGAAACTACAACCACACACAATTTATCAGTAGATCTTTAGTCACACAAGGTTTTTCCGCTCTAGTTCTCATCGGATTATACTACCTCCGTCCCATAAAAGTGTCCATGTTTTAGTTTTCACACATTAATAAACACAATTAATGTGTTGTCATTTAGTATAACATTGACATATATACCCTCATTCCCATAATAAATGCTTGTTTGGGATATGAAAGGAGTGGAACGCTAAGGATATCTTTGGGAAGAAAAAAAGAATTAAATTGATGTATTGGATTTTTAAATGAACACTTTTTATGGGACAATTTTTTTTCCAAAACGTGGACACATTTTGTGGGACGGATGTAGTATGTGTAGAGGTGGATTGAATAGTGATTATTTTATGTATCACTAGGTTTTATTTCCTTGTAGGATGAAAAGGATAATGAAACTTGAATTGGACAAATAAGGCAAAAGGGAGAGTTCAAAAGTAAAAGAAATGGATTTAAAGGTAGAGTAGCTCAAAAGAAGAAGATTTAAAATCAGATTGTGTACAACCTCAAATAACAACATTAGATATTTGGAAAGAAAAAAACTCTGAACTTGAGTGATAGAGGTCTTGGTTTTTACACCCAAAACCAACTTTTAGTCTGGAATTTTACTCTTAAACCCAAATTTTAGTATTAATTTCTCATTCATCTGATCTCCGTTTTGCCTGAATATATGTTTAAAAGAAAAGATAAAGATACAAGGAAAAGGAATGTTGCAGCAAATACTTCATCAAACAAGGCTGAAGAACAGAGCTGAAGCAAAAGCAGAAGCAATGAAGATCAGAGTTGAAGATGTCTACTGTCTGATTTGTTTAGTAAATGTGCTAAAACCAATTGTGTTAGTAAATGTGCTACTATATTTCCTTATAGACACCACACTTCAGCATCACACTCTAGCCAGGTTAGATTCAAGTTCGATATTAGACTATCTCCAACGGTGATACTTTAAATATCACTTCAAATACATCTTTTTTCGTTCCAGTTACAATTTTTCATTACTATAAAAAACCATTCACTCCAATAAGCACACTTAATAAACCACTCCAAAATCCATAAATTTCCTGCACAAATCGAACCAACGCATCTATGAATTGCAAAATGATAACAGAAGACTCATTAAAATAGCAAAAAATAAATTGAAGGAAACAAATTTCCTCCCATAATGAAGAACTTTTCTGCTTGATCTTGAGAAGAAGAAATTTGTAATATTTTTTTACCCCACCCCACCCCCCGATAGAAAAAACCACAACAAGAAGATGAAGATTACCTTATTATGTTATCAGATTTGGTAAAAACTTATCAGCACATGAAGGTTGGAAGAAGAAATGAGGAGTGGTGGGAGAGGAGAGAGAAGAAAATTCAATTAAAGTGATGATACTATTCACTTGAGGAGGGACTTGTGTTTTGGAGTACTAAGTGGCAGATTTTCAGTGTAGAGAGTCAATTCAAGTTCCCATTGCAATGTTCAGTTGCTTCAAAAGACTCCAAAATTTGTTTAACAGAATAGTACAAGTGACCCATTGTGGACAGTCTTACAGAGGTCTAGAATGGACATTTTACATTTGCAAAAGTTAAGGTAGGTTAGATTCGAGTTTGATATTACAGATCTAAAATGGACATTTGACATTTGCAAAAGTCAACTGTTCATATTAGGTTCGACTTTCAAATGTTTGAATTTAGATTTGACTTTCAAGATGTCGAAATTTAGTATCGTATCTTGAAATTAGATGCGTGATGTCGTTAACGATTGCCTATTATTTCGGGAGCATTTATTTTCACTTAGCGATTCTACCGATTAATGCACACCTGAACACAACCACTTGTGCACTAGACACCACACCGAAATAACCTTCAAAAATCGACTTTTCGAAACTCAATGGACACATTTAAGTGTTTGCAAGTCATGAATCGGCTTTAATAGAGTCGACACATTCGGCCATTTGAAAGTTTTAAAAGTCGATTCAATGTGATGTAGGTACATAATACGGTGCAGATCAATAAGAGAAAATAAAGGCATCTATTATTAACAGTAATAACAAAAGTAAAGAGAAAGAAGAAGAAGCGTACTCTTCTCTTCTTCACGATACCACCAGCGGCGTTTCCGATCTGCTTAACAGCAATAGGCATCTTATTCTGGTACAGCTCATTCATCTTATTTCTCACTTGCTGGCATTCCATTCCCACAGCTCGAAGCTCTCCCCAGTATTCCGCAATATGAAAAGCCTTGCCAAGTGCTCTCCTATGTTTCTGCCTCGACGAGTAAACGATGTATTTCTCAATTGTGTCCTCAGCTTGGAAAACCACGTCCTGAACAACGTTAGCTAGCTTCTCCAAATAATCGTCGTCGTCGTACTTCTCCGTGCACTCTTTGACAAATGTTTTCATCTCTCCGATGTCTTGCATCAGCTGCCGGATGTTGTCATTGACACCGCCGATCAAGTCAACGTTGTATTGGATGTATTCCTTTGTGGATTCCAACAAGAAGCTTGTCACTATTCCTGTTGGATCTGACATTTTTCACTCTCTGAATCGATTAAACTCTCTGTATATGGTAGGATCGGAGGACACTACTGCAATGGTGGTTCGGTGTTATTTATCGACAGAAGTGAAGTAGTTATAGTATTTTGTGGGGTGGTTCCTGGAAGTTGACTGGCCGGGTAAAGTGTCGCGTTTGTTCTTCAATAATTGGGAAATGGGAAGTAGTATAGTAGCAGCAAGTAGTAGTAGTAACGTGGTTGTGAGAGCAGAGTAATTCTGTCGTAAAGAGTTTCTATTATATCCGACTGTCAGATTTGCATCACGTGGACAATAAAATAAAACAGTTTTGTTTTTATATACACACAACGCATCTGACGATCGAGTCCAATAAAAACTTCCTACCTAAGAATTTTCCGTGAGAGCAATCGAATACTACCTCCCCCCAAGAAATTCTATGGTGCCGACTCCGGCCTACGGAGTTATTGGTTGGACCAATCATAATTTGCCATGTGGAATATCTTTATTCAATTCAAAACACATGATAAATATTAAAAAAAAATAAAAAACAAAAAAATAACTCAGATTCATTTAACCCCCTCCATCCTAAACAAAGACCTTAAGAGCGAGAGTAATGGTGATCGGGAGATAAGGCTATTGATTGGTGATGTTTGGGTGACGTGGAGAAAGATGAGTGGAGGATAAATATAGAAGAATTGTAGGGATAAATTGTGTGTGATGTGATGTTGTAATGGTGATAATATAGAAGGATGGTAGAGATTATTTGTGTGTGATTAGATGTTGTAGTGGTGGTAAATATTATGAATCTAATGATAAAATAATATTAAATAATAATTGAAACTATTTTTATTTTCAGTAAACACATAATCTTAATAAATATATAATAAAAAAGGATGTTTGGTGTTTTTTTTGAGACAGAGAATTGGCTAAGTGATTCTCTGAAAATAGATAAGAGTGTAGATAGCCAAACAAAAAATTTGTCTAGATTAATACTACTATTTTACATTTTATGCAAATGCTTCTCTGTTCTGACGAAAGTTGCTAAAGAATATAGCCAAAATTGGATCAGTACGGCTGCTCTAAGGTTGTGTTTGTTTTGGGTTGAAGTTTTTGTTAGAGTTTTTTTGGGGTTTTTTAAGATAAAATGATTGAAGTAATGATTAGAAAGTTAAGATTGAATATTGGTAGAAAATGTAATAAAGTTGATAAAGTGAAATGATGAGAGATGATTTAATATTTTTTTATTTGTAGTTGAAGATTGATTGGTGAAGAATTGTAAGAAATGATTGGTGATGTGATGTAAAAAAAAACCCCAAAAAAACTCTTGGTAAAACAAACACAACTTTTTCAGAGTTTTTTATATCACTTCACTCATCATATCTTACAATTCTCTTACCAATCATTTCTTCAACTACAAATAAAAAAATATTAAATTATTTCTCATCATTTTACTTTTTCAACTTTTTTTACCATTATTTTATTTATTATACTACTTTATTTCACAAATCAAATCATAATCTACACAAATTTCAAAAAACGTCTGAACTTTCTTATCATTACTTCAATCACTTTATGTAAAACAACCCCAAAAAAAACTGCATAAAAAACTTCAACTCAAAACAAACGAAGCCTAAGTTTTTTTTTTTTTTTTTTTTGAAGTTGACGACTTTAAGTTTTAGAAGACTAAAATATCACATGAAAGTCTTACATTAATGTTCATATCTAATAAAAACAAGGGGAAAAAAATAGAAGATAGGACGATACATGATGTTTTTGGTTGGGTCAAGTGTGTAAAATCTTTTGTATCCGAACCAAAAAACATGTTTTTTTTTTCTTGTTAACGAACATTTTATATTAGAAAACGAAGTAAATATTATAAAATATCCAATCACTGCTCAACTAATAGGCATAACTACTCTTGTCATCTAGTAATAGGTAGCAAATTCGTTATGCTTAAACTTTGGGGGACTGCTACTGCCAGAGCTTACATGCTCCTGCCAGAGCAATTGGGCAAAAATACCCCTTTGTACTAGTTATTGACCTGTGGACCTGTGGTAATAAGACACACTCCAACCGTGCATAATCCCACGCGCTTTCTTTTTCTCTTTCTTTTACTTTTTCTCTTTCTTTTTTCTTTTCACTTTTGTCCAACATACTCGTTTTAATACTTAATATTTGTAACCCTTTTTTATTTTATGCATTTCGGATAAACATTATTTCTCAGCTCTATTTAATTAAATAAAATAATATTATTCATCCAACTGAAGCAAATATCATTGTATGCAGACTATGTTTCATACTATTTAAACATCTTTATCAAAGCTTATTCTTTAAATATAAATAAAATAGTAAAAGTGAAATAATTCATATTTAAAGACTCTAAAAATTGTCATTCATGTCCAGGTAAACAATGTTAAGCTATGATATTTTTGTCTAGGTGGCGATAATTAAATTATATATCGTTTGAATAAAAAATGTATTTCAGGAATAAATTGTTATATGTTATGTATTGTAGGGAGGAAAATAGGATAGAGAAAATTTACTTTTTATGTACAAGTAAAAAGCTTGACTTGCTTAGGGTTGATAACATATGCAATGCTCTATTTTGAGTTTTGAAAGACAATGTTAATCGGTTAAAAATATACTATTTATCAAATTAGCTGAGTTTAAATTTGTAATTATAATGTTAACTACAACATTATCTGACTATTATATTTTGATACTACATTAACTTGTATTTTCTATTTAGAATTTAAGATGTATTTTGAGGCCAACAGCAATTAGTTTAAAGTAGCCTTACTTGTATTGTGTATAACACTATAACTAATGTTTATTTACTATTTGTTTAGCTGATCAAATATTTATATAGGATTGACTAGCATTTTGTATGCTTAGCATGATGATTCTTTAACTTATAAACTTACGTGCCATTAATAAAAATCTTATAGTAAGTAGCAGTATTTTTCATTGTTGTTGTTTCTATTATAATTATTGTTGTTGTTATTTTGTTAATGGAAAAAAAGTAATGTTGTCAAACGAATAGAATCATTTCGCGAACAAGATCGTGTTCGACTTGTTAAGATATCTGTGATCGTTCGTTTATTTAGTTTAACGAATGAAATTGAACAAGATTTTAAGCTCATTTCTAAACGAACGAACGCGAACGAACGTTCAATTATGTTCATGAACCTACTTATATATGAGATAAATCAATGAACAACCTAACTTTAACTCATATATAAAATGATAAGACATCTATTAATCTAATAGAGATACTTCTAAAGTAATCTTATATAATATTGATAGAGTTATTATAATATTTTTATTACTATAATGTTTGAATTTTGCTTTATGTTAAACTCAAACCGATAGGCAAAAAATACATGTAGAATTGTCAAACTCGAACACGAGTTCGAACAAAATTTCTTTATAAGTGAAAGTGTTTGAAATAATTTTATGTTCGTTTATTAAGCAAACGTTTTCGCAAAAAAAATTCGTTACCTTGACGAATCAAACTTGAATATATTTTTCTGTTCGTTTATTAAACGAACGTATATGAACAAACTCACGACATAAACGAAGCGAGCAGTATGACACAAGTGATAATTGGTTCGAACATTATTGATTATGACTCTGGATGAAAGACCAGCCACCGTTTTATGTGTACCTATCTTTAACAAAATAATAAAAATATTCTGATTATTCTTTTAAGAAAATAATGCAGTCTGAATTTAAAGCTTCATTAGTGTCTTTTTTAAATTTTTCCAAACGTATCAAATTAAAATAAAAAATGGAACTTATATAAGAAATATGGTTGCCGGTCAAAATAACAAAGCAAGAAAAATCCAGTGAAAAAAAAAAAGGAAAGAAAAAAAGAGAGAAGTTTGATGATGAACAGAGGTACGCGTTTGATACTTTAATTACAAGTTGCAAGGAGACAGTAAAAGACAAAAGGGTATTTTTGTCTAATTGCTCTGGCAGGAGCATACATGATCTGGCAGTAGCGCTTCCCTAAACTTTGGCCTTGGCCTTTTCCAATCAGAACCACACAGTTTTATTCTATATTTAAACTGTGTGGTTCTGATAATTTTATCCGTCATTTCACGTCAAATCCAGTCAACCACAGTAAGAGAGGTATGAATAGACATAAAAGTAGTGGATATAAAATATTATTCTTATTGCAGATAATAATAATAATACTACATATTATATTTACAATTACTTATATATGTATATCACATTTACGGTTGTAAATGGTGTGAAAGGGAACTGTTCCCGTGTATTTACTAACAAAAGAAGGTTTGAATTTAGTTGGGTGTGTCGAATGGGGTTTGTCCCCATCCCATGTAACGATGTCTTATGCTGCTAAACGCCCTTAATAAAATAACTTTTACCGCTAAAAAAAAAAATTTTGTCAGCACAAGAAGAACAAAAAGTGAACATCAAAATTTAAAATCATTTTGTTGCACATTACAATAAATAAATAATCAAATAAAAAATTTGCATCATTTATGTTCATTTTATTGTTTTCACAGGTCTTATTCTCGATAGTGTTATGTGAGTAGGTTATATATATATATATATATATATATATATATATATATAATTTTTTTTTAATTTTAGAAAGAGTAGGTTATGTCGTCAATTGCAATTTTTTTTCCTTTTTTCTGAGAAGACTTGTATTTTTATTTTTGAGGAAAGACTATTGCAGTTTTAAAGGGACAGATTTTTCAAAAAAAAAAAAAGGTTTTAAAGGGGACAGAAAATTTATGGCATTTTTTTTTCTTCTCAAGCAACTGCATTATTGTGGACCCGGTTGAGTATTAAGTGAAAAACATAAATAAATATTTACACCATCTTACTCAACCTATATATACATGGTGGATGCATAATTTATATTATCATCTAGCTAGTAGTATGTACGTGCCATATTATTTCCCTCATTAATGGTTAAAATATTGTATCATGTGTCAAATTAGATTAAAGTCTTCGAACATTTTATTAAAAAAAAAATGATCCCCTTCAAAAAAAAAAAAAAAAAAAATGACGACATCAAATGGTGAATGCAATAAGTATTTGCTTAAACGTATTTATTATCTATTGAATTATAAGATATGCAATTTTACATATTCATTATCGTGTGATGCATAGAGATGATAAGTTAGAGTATGGAAAATTAGGGTTGTACTTTGTTCGGATGGGTAAAACCGAACCATGCCATACGATTTTAATTTTGCTATATCAAAACCGAATGTTTTTTAATATTGAAACAATATGTTCGGTCTTGGTTGATTGAAATGGTACGTTGTAGAATTTAGCTAGAAATAAAAAAGAAAGGCAAAAGTAACATCATTCATGAAGAACAAATTCTCTAATAAAACTTGAAAAAAAAAATTACAGCAGCACATTTTTTTAATAATTCGAGTTTGAGAGTGTTTCTGAACCTATCTAAGCTTATATAGGTGTGTACTAAACAATAGCTCTACCTATAACCGCTTTTCTAACTAACTAAACAACTTAACTAACTTTTGATCAATGTGTTCGACTATATGTGTCAATAAACACTTGATCTAACTCAATGCATACAAGGTCTATGATATAACTTCAATATACGTAAATGTCATTGTTGGCATTTAGATTATCCCGATGTCGGCCTTTATCTATCTTCTTTAACAAACAAGTCCTTACTAAAATAAAAAAATAACAAATCATCCCTTAATGAATTGTTTTGAGGCATATAAGAACCTTGATAAATTAAACCATATGGTATTATTTCATCACATCAATACATGTTTCTTGTTTCCGTGAGTTCAATGTAGAAATATATACAAAAATTGACTTAAAAACCAACAACAATTATGCTGTACGTCGAATTTGATTTCGGGCAAGGATTTTATTTTTAGATTAATGTATTTGCAAATAATCCTTCTTTGTGCAAAAACTTCATACAGTATCACACATGGTAAAACTAACGGACACATGGTAAAACATTAAATTTAGTAGTACTATACTTAACATGTTATTAAGGCAGATTATTAAATAACATAAAAGGTTCATAGTTGGTTGAGATAGGAACATGTTACCTGTAGAGTAGAAGACTTTTCCTCACACACACACACACGTATATATATATCATATAGTTAGTATACTAACCCTCGGGGTAGGGTTTACCCTTTTATAGTTAGTATACTATATTAAAGTTGCATCTTTGGTAGTACGTTTTTTGCGACGTTTTGGTCGTCCTGCTTTAGCGGCGTTTTGGTCGTCGCTATACCAAATTTTTTTGTCTTTTCCCCTTTTTTTTTTTTTTCTTGGTTAGGTAAAACGAAGTCGTATGATTTGGTACGGTGTTATCACATCAACGTGTTTATCACTAGGGTTTTTATTTGAAGCATTCAATTCTCTGATTCGAGTTTCGGAAATTTTAATTGTGTTATTATGTAGTTTCTATTGGTACACTGAAACTTTGGTTTGACTTTTTGTACACGAAGGTGCATTTCGATCTTCAGAATTTTTTGGTTAAGTAAAACAAAGTCGTATGATTTGGTACGGTGCCACAAAAACTACTAGAAAATAAAATATTGTAAAAATTAGACAAGGAATGAGAATGTTCATTCGATCTATGATACATAAAAGATACATAAAAATAAAAAATGAGATCCAACTCCCATTTATCTTACTTATCCTTCGGTTAATTTACGTCGATAAAAGATAAGAAAATGAAAATCTTCCGAACCTTTTCTTTTTTATTTCTTTTTATTAGTATTAGTTAGGGTTAAGTCTGCCATTTCCGAACCTTTTCTTTTTTATTTCTTTTTATTAGTATTAGTTAGGGTTAAGTCTGACATGAATAATATTCTACGACTAACAATTCATTTATTCGTGTTTGGGAAATTTTAATTTTGTTATTATGTAGTTTTTATTAGTTCACAGAAACTCTGGTTTGACTTTGTTTGCACGAAGATGCATTTTGATCTTCAAGATTTTTTCCCCACATGTAACATTTTTTGCTGCAACAAGCAGACATATTGTCACCTCTGAGAGATGGTTTAAATGCTTTTCTAAGCATTGAAGTAGATTGATATCTTCTTTATTTTTGCTAAAGTAAATTTATTGCAGACATAAAAAAACTATAATCGGTGCATAAATAAAGTGAGAAACACACACATGATCGCACGGCTGCTTCACTAGTATATATATATATATAAAAATATATATTATATATATATATAAATATTAAATAAAAATGTGAGAACAGTTAAATTAGAAAAAAAAATGAAAGAAGATTTAGCATCACAATTTCCATAATCATTCTCAACATTCATTCAAAAGAATAAGATGTCCGTCTTCCATATTGCCATACAACTCGTCCCTTTCATCTTCATGTCTATACTTGAAGTACATTAATTCATCATAACCAAATCCCATTATGATACATAAGGAAAGAGAATGACACTTGAGTATACTATTCAATGAGAACAATACAGCAATGAATCATAACATTGAGATAAATCATAGTATTTATTTTAAGATTTAAAAATGCAAATTTATCTTTCAAACCATTAAATACCTCATCAAGAGGCAGGCCAAAAAAATGTTATCACATTTAGATCCACATGAATACAACACAAAAATTGTAATTTCTAGAATGGATAGATTTAAAAGATTGCACAAAAATCCACATGTGCCCCTTTGCTTCAAATACATTAGAATACATGCGTAGTTGCTTCAATAATGTGTTTCATTTGTTGCACATCAAAATACCACCTCATCTTCATTTTCTGCATCATTAGAATATAAAAATGGTAATTGAGTGGACAGAAAAAAAAACCTTAATAAAACAAACAAAAAGGATGATAAAACCTGGATTTTTTTCTTTAGAATTTCCCCTGATGGAAACCCGTACACACGTAAGGGATAAGCAATAGTATAAAATAAAATAGTATTGAAATAATATTTCAAAAATATAAAATAAGATTAAATATTACAAATTAGGCAACCATTCTTAATTTTACGTTAAATTCGAAGATTCAAAATTATCGTCTCCCTTAACCCTTGTCTCTCGTCATAACTTCCTCTTTTTTACACCCTTTTAAACATGTGATTATTTAGGACCTTTGCCCCTCTTTAGTGCTCTCATAACCAATAATCTATAAGGGCATAAATAAGTAGTAAGTTTACCTGGAATCTTGATGTATAAAAAGGAAGAGAGAAAAAAGTCAACCCCAATAGCATGAAATGAAAAATAAACCAAAAAAAGGCCCACTCCCTAAAAATAAAAAAAAAATTAAAAAAAAAGGCCTACCCCAATAGCATGAAATGAAAAATAAACCAGATAAAAAAGGCTAGAGAAAGGACCTATACAGAGGAAGCACCAAGATGCATATCGTATGCTAGCATCCATGAAAGAGAGCATTTGTCTTCAACAACACCAACCAAATGTCTATTTTACGCTTCGAGAAAGGACCAACCAAAACCTGTGCTATTTTATGCTTAGCACTATCCTCAAATATCTTTGATCATTTCCCCTTCATCATTGCATCAAAAGATCTCACTCATCCACATTTATTGTCGCACTTATTGTCCTGTCAATAAAAATAAAGAAACGATACCAAAATAAACCAATGCACTGAACGAAATGCCAATACATGGCACATAAACTCACCAAAAAAAAAAAAAACATGCTCACCCTTTTGTACCCAAAAATGCTATTGCTAAATGTTACATTCTCCATAATAATTCCATTGAAACTCTGCTAATCATGTGGCTTACTGGCCCTACAAAGCAGATTTGTAGACGAAACATAAAAAAAAAACCGTATATATTACTTTGAAAAAAGAATTATACAAAAAAACAACTACTCCATTATAGAAGACAACGGAGTATTTTTTTTAACTCAATAACAGATAATGCTTCCATTATAGAAGCTTTCATAGAAATAATTCAAAGACTTGATTATTACCTAGAAAACATCAAAATGAAAAAAAAAAAAAAAAAAACATGTATATGGAAAAAAGTACATGAGGTAAACTCCGCAATATATTCTTCCGTCTAATATTTCTATTTTTCACAAAATATCAACCTGCGATCAAAATATCAGATGATTCCTTCAAGCCATATAACCCTGGCAAAACTGTAAAATAAAAATATGAAATCAATATGAACAAAATTAGAAGATAGCAAACTGCCTCAAATTTTGGAATGATTCCTTCAATCCGTATAATTCTAGAAAAACTGCAAAATAAAAATAAAAAATCAAAATAAAGAAGATAGCAACCTACCTCAAATTATCGGATGAATTCATCAAGCCGTAAAATTCTCGAAAAACTGCAAAATTAAAATAAAAAATCAATATAAACAAAAATAGAACATAAATACATATACATTAAAGTGAAAATAACTCTATCAGATCAAGAAGAAGCCGGAAGAGGATGGGTTCTCATGAATTTCAAGGTGCAAATGATTATTTGGGGATGGAAATGTTGGAGAGAAATAGGTGTTTCATTGTTTTTCATTTTTGAGAAAATACGTTTTCATTTCCTTAAATGCAAGAAATAGACATTTCAGTATCCTGCAATAATTTCCTTAAAAACATAATTAACTCAAGAAACAAATTTGTATACGCAACTATTTTTTTTAATTTTTTTTGTTTTGAAAAGGCATTTCACTTTCTTGAATGCAGACGTTTCAATATCCTGCATTAACTTTTATCTTAAAAACAATATCCTGCATTAACTGCTACCAAAAAAACTTATCCTACATTACATGAAATTCTTGAATTCAATATTGGAAAATGATACGACTATTATAATGTCACAACATAGATCATTGCGGGGCTCGTTGTTTGATATGGCTTATTGATTAATAGTGTACGAATGTGAATAACATTTGTGTTCTTATCATTTTTTTCGATATTGAAAACCAAAAAATGAAGGGGAAATCACTTGCTACATTTTGGGTCCTCACCATAATCATCATAGACATGCTCAATTGCATAAATTAAGCTTCCAATACCCGCTTTATGAAACCACGCCTACATATACAATGCCCAATTTGATGAAAGCAAAACTAATAAATCTTTTTTTTGTCCTAAAAAAATAAATCATTTTTTTGAACGGAATAACATCATTTTGACGAATAACAAATGAACACGTCAAATAGTAAACTCATCTTGGCTATTACAAATATCTCATGAATATACCAATATGATAGAATTGTCAGGAAGGGGAGGCAAGTCAATACGTGAAAAATATACACTGATGAATAGAATACATTTCTCTTAGTAACTTTTTCAACTACAAAAATGAGGAGTAAAAAAAAGTAGATGGAAAAAGTACCGGCCTAATTTGTTCATCAAACCTGCAAATCGATAAACATCAATCACGAACGACAGCAACCATAAATAAATAAATTCAACCGCAAAAAAAAAAAAAAAAAAAAACGTTGAAGAAGAATAAGAGCGATAAACCCTGCAAATCCATACACTTCAATTTGCTTATCATCCAAATACAATTTGTCCAACGAATGCAACCAACCTGTGCCAAAAGCAAGATTTTATATTTTGGAAAGAAGAAAATGCGAGGGTGGCATTGGGTTAGATATGAAGGTGATTTCCATAATATGATTTGAAATTGCCTCTGTGATTTGTTATATATGAGGGTGATTTGCCTAGATTATGGATTTTGAAATTCAAATGATTTGATTTGATTTGATTTATAAAAATGAGGATCTCGGCTTAAAAGAATTTGATGTGATTTTATTATTAGATATGGCCATAATAATATGTGAACACAATTAATGAATAAAATTTATAACATTTAAAAAAAAAAGATTCCGGGTATAAGTTGGGTCATTTTCCGGGTATGGGGTCAAAATTGCGGGTAATTGGGTTAAATCCCCTCCTCTATATATTATATATATATAGATATAGATATAGATATAGATATATATTTTCCTACCAAACTGCAGCACTTCAATTGAGCTACAGTATGTTATGATTATTTTACAGATGGAAGTAGTAAATTTTCATGTGTGAATGCGATCTAACGTTGTGGAATCCTGTATATAGATGTAAAACGTCAACGTGTATAAAAAATACATATTAATTAGCACATGTGCTTGTTACATTTAATAATCCTCAGGTAAACAAAGTACCGGTAACCACCGTCCTATTAATTTTATTTAACTTATACATGACGATGTTGTATCTCGTCTGGATGTAAATACGGGTCAAGATTAATCCCAGTAACAAAGAACAAGATCAAAACCCTAACAAAACCCTAAAAACGGAGGAGTGTAATATGAGCCAAGATAAATCCCAGTGACAAAGAACAAGATCAAAACCTAACAAAACCTTAAAAACAGATGAGTGTTTGATTAAGTTTTAGACTGAGTCTAGAATAAGTGGTATTGCCTACGTATCATGTAATTGTTCAGGAATCAAGTCTTCGTATTTCTTTGGGATCGTTTATATAGAGAACATCCCATCCTAAGCAATCATGTGTCGTGTCCATCAAGGATTCTGGTGATGCTAATCGCTTTATTTTAGGAGATAATCACAGATGATTTAAATGTCATGATGAGAGTCCTAATGGGTAAAGGATCTTCCCACAATTATCTTGTATATATTAAGAGCACGTGTCATAATATTGGATAAGGGATGTACTAGCCGACCTGCGTCGAGCCCCTTGAACTGTCTCGGCCCGAACTAGCGTTTACTCGTCCCTCATGACGACGAGCCGACCTGCGGTGGTCTATACGGGAGAACATGTCAAACCTCCCACCTGGGGCTTAGATCTGTCTTTAGGCATGAAGTGGGCTCATGGCCCTTAATATTTTATATCTCTCTTCATTTAATGATGTTGTCAATCAAAAGATAACACCTGGCAGATGCATATGCATATTGAGCCGATTGTTAAATATAATATTTAAAAGCCCACATTGTCTATATATATATATATATATATATATATATATATATATATCGAGTGAGAGAGAGTAAATATTGTTTCTTTTAACAAATAACAAGTATAGAATAAAAAAAAAAAAATTTAATGTAGAAAGAAAAACTTTACATACTATTCATTCCATTTTCTAATTACTGAAACAAGTAATGAAATTCACACATTCAGAAAGTAGGCAGTTGCATTAACTTTAATACACGTTTATTTTCAGAAAAAAAAAACTTTAATACACGTTTGTTGTTAAATATGATCCATTTTAAAAAAATTCACACCAATTAAATTTAGGAAAAATTAGGTATAAGTCCACCTTTCTTCCCTTATTTAAGCCGTAATCCACACTCATTTTTTAGTTGCAATAAGGACAAAATATTTTCAGTTGGACTAAATTACCATTTTCATCAAATGACACGCAATTCAGACGAAGACAAAGTAATCTGTTTTGAAAAGAAATTTCATATGTCCTGATTGTTTCTCTACTCTGCTTTGTTCAATTAATGTTTGAACCGCTTGTACTTTCTTCACCTGTTTCTACACCTTATTTCTGCCCAGAGCAAGGTCCGGCAAGATTTGCGGCGATACAAAAGGTAGAAAAGCATATGGCTGGAAATGGAAGCGTCATCGATCTCGTGATATTGATCTGATATTGTTATCTTGTGATATCGATCATCGTGATACCGACATCTTGTATCTTCATTACTATGATCTCATTACTTGGAGGAATGATTCTTAATATTAAAACTGCACTTGTACAGTAGATTTGACGCATATTTGAGAAATGGGGGAAATAAAAAAAGGGCTCGAATAGAAGACGAGATTGAATATCTTGAAATAAAACTCGTGGAACTGAAAGAAGTGTCTAAGAAGTATGGTGATGAGGTCGACGCATTAAAACCGAAGGCGGTCTACGAGCTAATGTTCCAAGAAAAGGCTAAGGCTCCTTGGTAATGATCTGTGAATTGAGATAGGGTACAAACGTTAAATCATTTGGTGTAGATGTTGACTTTATTGAGAAAATGTTAAACAATTTGGTGCCGAGTTGGAGAAGAAGATGATGGTAGCAATCAACATTGTCGATATTTTTAGGTGCTTAGATAATCATTTCCTTGATGTTAAAGTTGTTTATCATATATGTTGTAATTTTTTTCCGTTGTGATTGAATATGTTATTTCAAAATACAAAAGTTTTCTAGGAGTTAATGTCATTACATTATTGTCCAAATGATTTTTAGTTTACGGTTTGTTTTCGTTTTAATCCATAAAGGAATATAGCGATAAGGAATATACATCCCAAATCGCCCGGTAGCACGGAGAAGAACTAAACATAGAAGGATTATACGGGTTCTTCTGAGTCCTAACGGAGGACGCAGTCCACATGGGTACCCACCGAAACCCGAGATTCATAGGAATCTCGAAGCAAGGAGGGATATACCTCTCGGCAAGCCTGACACACAGACTACGGAGGTTGTCAGTGTTGTTGTAAAGCTTGCCGAGTCCTTGATTTTTGGCTAATCGTATACTATTAATGGTACCGGTAATGGTAATGGTAATGGTGTCATTGTGTTTGTTAATAAAACGTGTTACTGTGATACTGTTATTGTGATAATATTACTGTGATACTGATACTGTTATTGTGTTAGTGTAAACGCTGCGATTATTCGGATTTCAAAAACTATGTCAAAAGGGTATCATATGAGATCTCAAAATGAAGAGAAAAAAATATGAACTTTGGTGAAAGAATTTTGATGATCGGTGTTCAAAATTACGGTCGTTTATAAGAAAAACGCTTCTGATTACTGCAAATATTTTTTGGATTTCAAAATTTACGTCGGAAGGATATCGTATGAGATTTCAAAATGAAGAGCAAAAAAAAAATGAATTTTAGTGAAACAATTTTGATGATCGGAGTCTAAATCAAAAGTTACAATCGTTTAAAAAAAAGTAGCAACATGAACAAAAATATGTAGAAGATGCAACGTTTTGCTAAACGAAGGCGCTTATCATATGTAGGGTATTTTTGTCCGTCTGAAATTATTTTGTCATTTTACAACAAAAAAAAGAGTGTGTCCTATTTATTTATTTTGTATTAAAAATGAATTTTAGTCTCATTCCCTCTTAAATATATGTTTAAGCATCATAAATTTTAGTTCATAAAATCCAATATACCCTTATATTATTGTTAATGTAATTATTTAGCTTTTGAGAGTGGTTTAATGGATAACAATTTGAGAGATTGATGATGAAAAAACCTATATATATATATATATATATATATATATATATATATATATATATATATATATATATATATATATATACTAAAGATAAAAAATCAAGAATGCAATACTACACGAATATAAAATTTGAAAATAAGCATAAAAGGAAAATATAACATGTTAAAAGGATGTTGTGTTTATTCTGGGAAAAAAAATGTCGTGTTAAAGGAATTGCTGTGTATTGATTAAAAAAAAAAGAGAATAAAGGTTACTTGTGCATACATATTTCATGAAAGTCATAAAGACAATGGAAAGGAAAGTCTAACCTATCTTCTTATATACTAAAATGTTACACCCACGTTTGGTGGCATAATTCATAAACACATTCACCTCTCTTAAAATTAAGGAAAATGCCTTACGCGGCCCTAACCTCACCAGTCTTATAGATTCTTTGATGACCTGAATTCGACGATTGAATCATAGTTGATCTTCTGTCTTGATAAGACAATTCCGCAAGGGATCGTTGAATCATGGCAAAGGTTGAACATAAAACAGAAATAGAACAAAATTAAATAATCCATTATACAAACAAATTAAAGTAAAATACATATAATGGAATAGGATGGGATAAATAAAGCCAACAAAATATAAAGTTGGAAAAACAACACTCTTTAGGTGGTTGATTCAACAACTTGCTTCAATAGTAGTTTTTCATTTCTCTAAAAACAAAATCGCTGAAATTCATCTACTAATATTGATGTCTTCAAACAACTACAACAAACAAATGAACATCACCAGCTAATATATATGCTCCGATTTTCAAGTCTAATCCTGAAAATGTACACACAATTAGATCAGAAAGAAAAGAAAAAAGAATTACAAAGTTGAAAGAAATAAACTTACAATTTATCGGTGAGCAAACTTTGAAACCATTCACATGTCGAATGCATAAACTCCATAGGCAGCATATAAATCCCAATTAGATCACATCATGTAAGGAGTATACTGACATACATAATAATTCAAGTAGAAGAAATAATAAGTAAAAACCCAAGCAATCAATACCTCAATTATTGAATCCAGTCAAGCCGTCTTTCAATCGCCAAGATAAATAAACCTTATCGTAATGACCAAAAAGTAAAGTAAAAAGAATATGAGAAAAAGCAGAAAAATTTTCTTCAAGGTAACAATTTATTGAACAAATTAAGAAATCTATGTAAAAGAATATACATGAATGAAAAGAAATCTTAAGAGAGAAAAGAGAAGCAAACCAAATCAGTAGCTCACCATTAGGTGCCGCGAAGTCTAGTGGAGAATGTGCTACTTATTGGACATATATAGATATGAACAACGTTTTTTTGTTTGTTAGAGTAAAAATCTATGGTAAATTAATGCACGGGAGCTTTTTCAATAATATTTTGAACTATCGTGTGCATAATGCACGGAACCTTATAAACATGTATCAATCTATAAACTCATCTGCAACGTCTCCATCTTCATATATCCTAAGTCTCTTTACCATAAACCAAAACCTAAAAATGGAAAAACAAAAGTTAGCAACACTACACTATATAATGATAAAAAACACTACAGGGACGTTGCACCGCAAAGTGATCAATGTATATAGAGATAAAAAGGTTCATAAATTTACACTATTGTTTTCTGTGTTATTGTGATTTAATTTAATTTTTTTACCATGAGTTGTGCTGCACCCGGCATGCTGATTTCGGGGGTGCCTTCCTATCTTTTTCCTACTTTTCTTCATCTCTTGGTGATGGTGGCATGTGCCGGTGATCTGATATTCATTATCAGGTTCTCTAAGAAACTTTCATTATTTACCATTGCTGCTGAGAACCTTTACTTATTAATATATTTACAGATATTTTTTTTTCTCACATATTTAGAACGGAAAATGAAACAACTAATTATATTTAATTTATAGAACTACCGGTATATGTTTTGTTGCTATTTCACGGACGCTCTTTTAAGAAAATGGAATACACACTATTACCACATCCACAATCTACGTTCAAGTGAAATTAACTTCAGTCATTGTAGAATTCACAACAATTCAGTTTTTCCTCTACTTCCCCCTCACTAATCCCAAATAAAATTGTTGAGTAACAACATAACTTAAGTTTCCACCTGAATTTAACGAAGAAGACTGGGAAACGATGCTACTCAATTCGAAAAAAATGTAGGAAATTGTTGAGGATTGTAGGAAAACAGAGAAGTACATAGTGTGTAGCCTATCACAAATTGATAGAAATGTTTTCCCATCATGTATGGATGAATATCAAAAGAGATAAAATCGTTATAGATAAATTGTTTAAATAAAAGGATAATTGTTTTCAATTCATATAGATTTTGATAAAGCATCTTTATTTTATTATTGCTTGAATAATCACTTTCTTTATATAAAAGAAAGATATCAATGTCAGCAAGTGGTGTTTATGCAATTTAGCGACGCATTCTCGATTTTTCTTCAAGTTTTCCCAACACAAACTGATTCACAATCACACCTTGTTGGTGCAAGGATGCCTTCAAAGTAGAAAAAAGCATTTTAGAGCTATAGCTTTTTATGATATATCAGAATATCAGTGTGTTTATGCAATTTAAAAAGAACACAAACTGATGTGGCACACCAAGAAACACCCCTGAAATATTTTATGTCATTTTCACTGGAGAATATCAGTAGGTTATACACAGTCGAGGCCTTCGTTAAAGGGCATTTGAAGGCAGTAGTCAAAGTTTTCCTTAGAAGAAAGAACCCATTTAATCCACCCACCCCATCACTCACATGTCAGTATATATAGCCAAAGACACCACACAACATAGATGATTGAAACAACAAGTTTTACATATTCCCACTTTTAATTTTGAACACACATCCAGCAAAAGGATCTTCTCATTGTGACATAGAGAAAATTCTGAGACAATAGATAATATCTTCAAAGAACAAGCTAAAAGGATTACATATTAGAGGCATGTTAGAGGCATTAGGAAGTTGAAACCTTCGTGTGCAGAGGAAATCTGGAGTTTAGTTCTTAACTTTTTAATTTGTTTTTATTTGACTAAAAGGTAACTTCACTTAGTTTTCCTTTAGATAAAAAGTCATTTGGATATTCTATTGAAACATAGTTGCCACTTTTAGAAAGTTGCTTTTAATGGAGTCTGATCTTAGGAGCGTGATTCCCTTTTGACCTTTTGTGAAGCATTCATCTCATCATTTTTATCTCCTAGAATCTTAAATTTCAGCCCATTTTGGGAATCTTTAGTCCTATAGTGAAAAACCATTTTTTCTCGATTTACCGTGGAAAGAAAACCATTACTAGAATCTAATATTTTTACCTAAGCCTAGGTTACAAAGGCTAAAGCCATAGAACGATAATATGCCACAGAACAATACGACCTTACCTACAAGAACCTCAAAACTAAACAAAGCAACACCCTCAGTTTCTGCCATTGTAAAACTCGAGCGGTTTGCATCCTACTGTATATGACTTATGTATCCTATTGTATATGACGTATGTTGAATTATCATAACTCAAGGTTCTCGAGAACATTTTCACTGCTTTTACGTTGTTTCTCATCTCTGCTTTCATCAAAATCTATTGTCCTCTCTACTATCGCCACGTATAGGTCTTCATCTGGGGCTGTTTTAGTTTCACTTATGGTTTTATGGGCTGATTCTGCTCTTTTGGCTGCTAGTTTTTTCCTGTAGAGTGCCGCCTTCTTCAATCTTTGGACCGTATCGTCATTAAATACTAATTCTTCTTCTTTGTTGTTGTCTTCTTTTTCTTCTTCTGCTGCTAATGATTCAGAAGAGTAACCTTGAAGTTGGTGGATTCTGTAAGATACTACTTTCACTTCCAAGTCCTTGATCCCCTTTACATCTTTCATTTCTCCATTTTTTCGGAGCTTGGATTTCATTAAGTTGCCTCTGGTAGGCTTCGTAAACCTGTTTGAATCATCCGGATCATGTGAATCCGGTTGATTCGATTCAACAGTTGTAACCGATTCAACGGTTTTCTCCTGCAATCACAGGAACAAACATATTAGTCAAATGATATATACATGTGGTTTTTATCCTTTATATTAGAGCTACATGCTTACTTGTGATATCTCTAAACCCGTGTCCCCGAGTTGTATAACGATTTTGTTCTCAGCTGCAATTTTCTTGAGCACCTTCATTCTGTTGTCCAAGCTAGTCATTCGTGTCGATAGCTTTTGAATTATCTATACACATAACATTCGTATTAGTACTAATCAACCGTTAGTTAGGATTTTGAGCTCTCACTTATAGCCAAAAAAACTAGATTACAATATTCTGAGTGATCATGATGCTTCATACCTTAGGATTGACACCACAATCATGGCGTAATCCAGCAGCACTTTTGACAAATTCTTTCCCACACCAAGAAGTGAAAATCAAACGAAAATGTTGTAGCTCCGGGAATTCCCCACATCTTGTTGCTGCATATATCAAGCTTGATATGGCTTCTTTCACTGCTTCAGGTAAAGTACTGCCACAAAATACAACCACCAATCAGCAAAACGAGGAATCAATAGCATACGTGTATATGTATATGTATATAAATAGTGACATGGCCAACAACCTTTCGTGTTGTATAAGGTCAATGATTTCTACCAACAAAACACAGTAGCCTTCTATCATGTCAAAAGCATGCAACATATCCTGTTCCTTGATCACCATTTCAACCTGTAGAAAAACAAAGCCATTTAGAGTATGTCAAGGGGTAGGAGGGGGGGGGGAGGGATAGTAGGGAGTGATAGACAACATTAAACATATACGAAGCAAACGTCTAATAAATACCCGATCAAGAGCTTTTTCATGATGACCGAGGTTAAGGAGTTGAAGAACGTCAGAGAGTGACACGGAACACCGTGCTAGATGGCGTGTCTTGAGAAACTCGAGTCTTGAAATTGCATGTTTGGCAGTGGTCTTGAACTTTGAGGTCTTGAAGTTTCTACTCATGCCCTCCATGATGTTGTTTTATTCTATTTTCTTTTTTTGCCTAAAAGGGATAAAAAGAAGACAAAGGCTTTGCTTTAAACTTTTAGGTGATGACAAAAGAGGAAATGGTTGGGAAAAAAAAAAAAGAAGGTGAGTTTGTATCTGAATAGCTAAGTGTCTGTAGACATATATTACAGGAACAAAGATTGCATATGTAGTACTGAGATTGAGAAATGGTACAAGAACAAAGATTACCGCGGAGAGTCTTTATTGCATTGAACCGTCAAATGTTTTTACCAAATTTATAATAAAATATCTATAGAAATATTTAAATATAGGTATATAAGAAGATTTCTCATTGATAAAATATTGTGGAGGGAGACTTTTCAAATGTAAGATTCATGAACCGGTCTTTTTATTTCTTCCCAAAATGGTCCAGAAACTAAGCGTGCATTTGCAGTAATAAATATTGTAGTATTATTATTTACTTGCTACTACTAGCAAGCAACTTGTGCAAAGACAATTCAAACCACATGTGAAGCTTTCCACAAGTTTTTTTTTAGCAAAGGGCTAATAATGAACCCATTTAATAATTGGTAAATTGGTTGAATTATGTGATCTTTCCATAAATATTGGAAATTATATTCAACTTGAGTTATCCACTTATTTTTATTCACTACGAACATATTATAACTGCAATTGTATTCAAGATACATTATTTCATTATGCAGCCGACATATAGATCTTTAATACATCAAGTAGTGCATATCAATCCCCCCTTTTTTTTTTTTTTTTTGGGGGTTTTGTTTTGGAGGGATAATCCCTTTGTTCATTTGACAACGGTGAATTGAAAATAAAAAATAAAAAAATCAATCCATTATATCTAGTTTTGCTGATGATATACCTTGGTGTGGCTGCTTCAACGGAACATGTTTTTAATATCCTAACTAATTATAATAACCTGCCGCCACTGTGAATAATGAGACCGTTTTTTTTTTTGTTTTTTTTTTTTTGAGAAAAGTTATGGTGTGTACTCCCTCCGTTTTTATTTCTACGAGAAGAATCACACAGATTAATAAATTGATTAATATGTCTAAAATATAGTATTTATTTTTTTATTGAAGATGTAAATTCTTTGTTGGTAAAGGAATTTTTAATATTGGATAATTTTTTTTTATTGGAGATATAAATATTTTATTGATAAAGGAGGAAAAAATAATAAATGATGCATTGGAAATGTAAAATGGCAGATAAATAAAAAAAGAGCAAATTCTGAAATGTGACAGATAAAAAAAACGGAGGGAGTATCAGTTATCAATAGAATTATCCCAAGTGTATGAATGAGATGCGTCCATGTCATCCACTTTCACACAATAGATATGTGAAAGTGTGAGTTTGATATATCACAACCATCTACTGGGTACAACTTTCCAATAACTCATGCACCATAACTCTTCTCGTTTTGTTCAACATCTCTTATAATTGTCTGTCAACTTGCCCTCACCATTCATAATGATAATTTTCATCCTTAAATATGCGTTTTTTCTTGGGGTTTTCGGATAGGCAGGCGGTATGGACAGGTCAATTTAATTATCACCAGGGCAAAAAGTGGTTAGTAATTGTAAACTGACAAAAATACCCTCAGCGGCTCTCACCATCTCCAAACACATCTTGATCATTTCTACTGTCCCACTATCTCTGCAACTCCTTACTCCTCCATCATCTACTATTTTTCATTCAAACAAAATAAAATGCAATTTCTTCCTGCATTCTCCAATACTATTTCCTCTTAATTCTTTTCTACTAAACTCTATTACGGGAAATCTGAAGATGATAGAGATCTAATTATTTTTTATTATTCATAGAATTTCAAAGCTTTACATTAGGCATATATGTCGATCTTTATGGCATCGGAAACCACGATCTGTCACTATATCAACGCCCCATTCTCGTTTCCGACATACAATCAAAGCGGCGAAGAGTCATTCGACTATAATATATGCTCTCTTGTTCACATCCCTCACAACCCTATAGGGCCGGAACCAGAAAGAAAAGTCGGGGGATATTTTTGTCAAATCAAATATATTATTAATGTGTTGGCCTGGGAGGAAGTATTTTGCTCTAGGCATACCAGGTTCGGATATGTAATGATTCAAACCAGCAGACTTAATTTTTTTGTTGGGGTTTTCGCATACGTAACCCGCTGACTTAACATTTTAATGTCGATTCGCACGCGCCAGATCCTTACCTTCTTTTCACAACACATACACTCTATCTTCCTTCCTTATGCTATTATTCATTTTAGGGGCCTTTAAGGACACCTCAATAAATATTTGAAGCACTACAACAAGATTTATACATTTACTGGGGTATTTTTAGGAGGAATCTTGAATTTAATGTGGTGTCCTTAAAACCCCTTCATTTTCCTCCCCGCAATTCCAAAATTCATCACCAAACCATTCTCTTACGACCAAAATCAACCACACGTTTCAACTTAGCACAAACATAAAGACTCCGTTTGTTTTGGGTTGGAGTTCATTTTGAAGTTTCCCTTTTTTTAGATACTAGTGGATAATAAAATATAATAAAAATGATTGAAATAATTTTTAGAAAGTTAAGATGTTTTTTTGAAATTTATGTAGATAAATAAATGATTGGTGAGAGAAATTGAAATAAAGTAGAATAATGAATAAAATAATGGTAAAAAATGTAATAAAGTTGATAAAGTAAAATTGGTGAGAGATGATTTAATATTTTTTAATTTATAATTGAAGAATTGATTGGTAGAAGAATTGTAAGAAATGATTGATGATGTGATATAAAAAAAAAACCCAAAAAAAACTCAAGTAATTTGGAGAATTATCTCTAATGCAGATTGGAAATCATCTCCAATGTTTTCTATCACCATCACCACCATAACCCAGGGCTGACGCACCAAGATCCAGGAATACAATTTTTCATATTAAAACAATATAATTTTGTTATTAAAATTGTAGAAACATGTCGGATCACCTAGTCGGTGTTGCATAAGATACAAGTAAAGCTGTGAATCTCCTATTTTTGAGTAAATCCAGTGAACTGAGAACGCACATGGACCAATCATGTGCATTTAAATCATCACAACATAAAAAAAACGAACATATACAGATTTATTACATTGAAAGTGGAACGTGAATGGTCACAATCAATCATATACATGGGAGGGAGACCACATGATTTCCAAACCTTTTCTACTCTGAAGTCTATGCAAGTGAATATACACCGTCGCACATATTATCCTACCACCACCGTTGTAACTAAGCTATATCAAATAACATGTATTATGTCCACACAGTACAGTAGGCGTGTGTGGTTAAAGATTGTAGGAATATGTTGTCACAATGCATTACACTTGATAAAACGATTATTATTCAATAGCGGCAGCCTAAGATATGCCTCTTGAAACTATTCAGGGACAGTCTTGCCTGTCAAAATGGCAACTGTCGTCAAGGATAAATATTAAGATTATTACCGCTTAACAATTGATAAAAAGAATGTGTGGGTGGGTGAGGGAGGGGGGGGGGGGCTGCAGCATATACACTCGGGTATATAATTAGACTCCAAGACAAATTAGACATGTAACAACACCCGCCAAATCAGAACTCAATCATCCTAGAAACCCACACTATAAAAAGAGAAATAAAGCACTTACCTACATTGCTATCATAAGCAATGCCACGTGAGGACAAACAACTGTTGTGTGATTTGGACCTCATTTAGCATATTCTATGATTAAACATATATTTCTGGGAAAAATATAGAAATTAAATACATTTACGAGGCATTTAATGGTATTCTTTTGTGGTTGGGTTTTACGCTCCGCATTTTGACGCTTAATTGCATTAAAACATGCTTTACTAAGCCCCGTGAAGCAATGGATCGATGGTGATGCATTGCTTTTTATGATGGTGGTTGCATGCTTAATGAACATGGATATAGAGAGAAATGAACACAAGAGTTGTTCGTCCTCACGTGAGTTATTCGTCCACAATCCACATCACTCATGAGTTGTTTGTCCTCATGTGAGTGTGATGCAGCAAACAAGATAGAAGAAAAACTAATCTGAGCCAACGGGCAAGGAATCTCTTATAGCTAAGGCTTTTCTCATTCAAAGAGATGACTACAAAAGTTGCCTCTCAAAGGGCGGGTGACGGGTTATATTTACCCAACTACTAAAGCAAACGGAAAAATCAAGAAAAGACAAAATAAGACCCCTAGCTACGTTTGTCCCATACGCAAGCAAAAAAAACATAAATTCTCTTCCCCTCAAGACTTTTTAACCGCCAATGGTCCCTACAACATTTGCCGAGTATGGAAATATAACTCTCTCCCGGATGGAAAAGGAAACAATGATGCCTCAATCTTCTTAATTCGTGCCTGGAGGTAGTCAATAATGATCATGTCCTTGGAATGCTTATACTCTCCATCTCCCCTACTTAAATTATGCAAGGTGTTTTAGTATTACCTAAATGTAGCTGCCTCGCCAGATACAAACGATTAAGGAACTTTTCAGTAAGATACGGAACCACCCTTGGTCCCAGGGAAGCAGTATTGCCAGCGCAATTAAAGTCCTGTCAGAGCAAATCAATACATTTTTTTAACGAAATATACATTTTCCCCTTTTGATAACGTAAACCATCGTTTACGTATTCTACCCCAAATATTCCTCAAGTTTTTTGTTTCTCGGAAATATGCCTTTCACTGCTTCCCCTTCATCGTTGCCTTTTCTCACTTTTCCCCATTTCCTAACCTTTTTCCCCCATTTCTCCCCACACATATGTTCCACCGCCTTCTCTACTTGTTCATCACCATCCATCCCTCTCCTTCCATAACTCTGCAACATAAAGGGAGTTTTGCTTCTAGCTTGTCTACCCCTCGCCATATATAGAAACTTCACTCATTTCTTTTTCTTTTTGTTTTTCATTTAAATGTTATTTGTAGACATGATTCTTTTCCTGTTTCTTTTCCAAATCAAAGCTTTAGGGTTAGTGTGAATGGGTTGATGTGGTAGCTAGATTTGGAAGAAAAAAACTCAACATTTGTAGTAAATTAACCCACCAAAGTTCATTGAGATAAAGAAATTATTATATATATATATCAATGTACTTTGTTCTAAAGGTAAACAGAGAAAAAATTGAAATAACTAAGGCTGTGTGAGGGAGGAATTAGAGGATCAGAAAAGAGCCGATAGATTTAGGCAAGATGCTGAGATTATTTTATGGTGTGGAATGTATGCAGTGGAGAAATTGTGAGGAAGGGAAATTCTGCTTTCATAAGGGTATAATAGGTAAGACATGAAAGTTGTACTAAATTGCTTAGGCAACAATTTAACAGCCTTAGCAAAACCAGGAGCCCTGGTCCTAGGTTGTATACGTGTTGAGTTACCACATCCAATGATTCATTGAACCATCTTGAGTTAAAGAACCCTCCTGGTGCAATGAACCTTGGCATGTCTCTGGTCCCTTTCATAAATCTCTCTCAAGTATAACAAGGCAAGGTGTTGTTTATATGAGTTCAAGCTGTCGTATTGCTTTAGTATATCAATTAGAATGCAAACACAATTGAGAAGCATTTCTGGTCACCAACACCAATGGGAAGAACTGTAGACTTTAGATATATATTAGAAATATATTAAGACTTGTTTTATTAGTCAGCATCTGTTTAATGCTGTTTTTTATCTGTTTTTTGGGCTTTGTTTTGTGCCTAATGTCTCTAGCAACAGTATTCTGTTTTTACTGTGCATAGAGCCGTTGGGTCTCTTTTTCTAGCCGTTGGAGGCCTCTTATATATAGTGTAAAGGTCTCTTATCTACCTGATAAGTATCAAAGTAATAAAACAAGAGTTTCCTCCTATCTTTCTCCTCTCTAAGTGCTATTTTCTACATGGTATCGGAGCCTTAAGGTTCTAAACTCTTGTCTGTTTTTACTATCTTCCTCTATGGCCACTGAGCAATCTTCAGAAGTTAACTCAAGGGATGAAGCAGTCTCTAATACTGCCCCCTGGAACTCTGAACCCTCTTTGATGCCACTTTCTAGTCACAAACTCAATGGTGACAATTATCTCCAATGGTCCAGAACAGTGAGGTTTTATATCACTGGAAGGGGCAAAGAAGAATATCTCACTGGTGAGATTCAAGCCCCTGCTGAAGGGGATCCGACTAGCAAGAAATGGAGGGTGGAAAACAACAATGTGGTATCCATCTTGCTGGGATCCATGACTCCAAACATTGCTGAAAACTTTCTCCTCTATGATACTGCGGAGGAAATCTGGAGCAATGCTGCTGATCTCTACTCTAAAAGAGATAACACATCGAATGCGATGAAAATCGAATCAAAGTCGCATAATCTGAGACAGGGGAGATGTCGATTCATCGACTACTTCAACCTCCTGTCAAGATCATGGCAACAGAATCGGATGTCTTTGAAAATATATCTTGGCAGTCTAGTACAGATGCTAAGACATATAAGGAAATTAAAGAAAAGAAAAGAATCTTCAAATTCCTGATGGGTCTAAACTCATCTCTTGATGATGTGAGAGGAAGAGTACTAAGCTCTAAACCTCTTCCATCAATCAAGAGTGTGTTTGCTGATATTAAACATGAAGAAAGTAGAAGAAAACTTATGCTAAATGGGTGTCTAACCTGGTTCTTCTTGGGGTGCCTAACCTGGTTCTTCTATCGATTCTAGTGCTCTTTTCACCAAAAGCACTCACGGTCCTAACATGAAATCCAAAGGTACTAGACCAGCCAGAACACCGCAAAAAAGCGGTCATACCAAGGATACCTGCTGGAAAATCCATGGGAAACCAGCAAACTGGAAGCCCTCTAGGCCCAGTCACACACCTGAAAGCTCTGCTAGACTAGCCAATGTTGAGGAACACAAGTCTGATGGTGTGTTTAGCATTGATCAGATTGAAGCCATAAAAAGGCTGATGTCTGCTCAAAACACATGATCTGCTCTCCTCATGGCAATGTCTCCATGGCTAATACAGGTGTGTGTCTTAATGCCTATTCTGGAAATCAAATCCTTAAAAACATATGGATTGTGGATTCTGGTGCATCTAACCATATGACTGGAAATCCTGAATTATTTGTCAAACTTTTTAAATGTTCTCACCCTCACAATGTAAAGATTGCTGATGGCTCCATTTCCCAAGTGGCTGGGACTGGAAACATTGTTTTAAGTGAAAAAATCACAATAAAGGATGTTCTTTATGTGCCTAACTTACAATGCAATTTATTGTCAGTTAGTAGATTCATACAAGACTCTAAATGTTCTGTGATTTTTCATACTAATGGCTGTAAGTTTCAGGATTTGAGTTCAATGGAGGAGATTGGCAGTGCTGAAGTTAGATCTGGCCTGTTTATTTTGAAGACTCCTTACTCCAAGATGTGTATGGATAACATTCCTAAGGGCCTGTCTATTAGCTGTAGAAGTACCTCTTCTTGTAATAATATTATGCTTCTTCACTATAGACTAGGGCACCCAAATTTTTTGTACTTGAAAAAATTGTACCCTAGTATGTTTAAAGAAATAAATATTGATTCTCTTCATTGTGAAATCTGTCAATTCTCTAAGCATACTAGAACTAACTTTCCTAAAAGAATTTATGCTCCTTCTAGTCCTTTCTCTCTGTTTCACAGTGATATTTGGGGTCCATCAAAACTGAAGACCATCACTGGCAAGAGATGGTTTGTCAGTTTTATTGATGACCACAGTAGGGTAACTTGGTTATTTCTTTTAAAAGAAAAATCTGAGGTTGGACCTATCTTCAAAACCTTCTATACCATGATCAAAACTCAGTTTAGTACTGAAATTAAAGTACTTAAGACTGATAATGGTAAGGAATATTTTGAGAAAGGTCTTACCTCATTCTTTTCTGACAAAGGAATCATTCATATTAGCACTTGTGTTGATACCCCCCAACAAAATGGGGTGGCTGAGAGGAAGAACAGGCATCTTCTGGAAGTTGCTAGGAGCATCTTGTTTACTATGAAAGTACCCAAGTATTTGTGGGGTGAGGCTGTCCTTACAGCAACCTATCTCATCAATAGAATGCCTTCAAGGATTCTAGGGTTCAAAACTCCCATCCAAGTGCTGAAGGAAGGACATTCTGAAACACACTTTATAAGCACACTGGAATTCAAAGTGTTTGGATGTGTGTGCTATGTTCATATTCATCCTCATAATAGAGGAAAACTGGATCCAAGGTCTATAAAATGTATCTTTGTAGGGTATTCATCCTCCCAACAAGGATACAAATGTTATTGCCCCTGTACCAGAAAATACTATAACACCATGGATGTAACATTTGTAGAAGAACAATCTTACTACCATGATGTCAATCCTTCTCAGGGGGAGACAATTCAAGATCATTATGAATCTTGGAATATTGACCCTGCTGAGGATAATGGAGAAAATACTGTTGTTCCTCCTACTGATCCAGATTTAACTGGAACTTCCCAACAACAGAATCCTGTTGTTGAAAAAGAAGGTGATCAAGTACCCAATGTTATTGTGTACTCTAGGAAAAGAAAGGCAATCTCACAAAATCCTGAGACTGAAGTTCATGAGGATGAGGAAAACCTAAATGATTTGAGTTCTGATGAACACACTTCTGAAAGTGTAAAGTCTGATGATCAAACTAACACTGATTATCAGAGTATTGATTCAACTAGTGACCATGAGAATGATAATCCTCAGGATGATCTTCCAATTGCTAAAAGAAAAGGGGTTAGGAGCTGTACTGCTCATCCCCTGTACAATTTTATATCCTATGATCAATTGTGTCCTCAGTTTTTGGCTTTTACAAGTAATCTGGACACCATACAGATTCCAAAGGATGTCCATGATGCCTTGGAAAGCCCTGAATGGAATGATGCACTAAAGGAAGAAATGCATGCCCTTGTGAAAAATGAAACTTGGGACATCATTCCTCTACCTCGGCGGAAACATCTGTTGGGTGTAGATGGATTTTACTCTTAAATATAATGTCGATGGCACCATTACATGGTATAAAGCTAGACTAGTGGCAAAGGTTTCACACAATCCTATGGGATTGATTATCATGAAACCTTTGCCCCAGCTATAAAGTTTGAATCTTGTCGAGGATCTTAATGAGTATGGTTTGTGAATTTAGATTGGTCTTTGACTCAACTTGATATAAAAAATGCCTTCCTATATGGGGACTTGGATGAAGAAGTTTATATGCATCTTCCCCCAGGGTTTGAATCCTGAGGGAATCGAGGAGATGTATGCAGACCGAAAAAGTCCTTGTATGGTCTAAAACAATCTCCTGAGCTTGGTTTGGGAGATTTTCTAAGTTCATAAAAGGCATGGTTTCCACCAATGCCACAATGACCATACTTTATTCATAAGGAAAATTGCGGGAAAACTACTATACTTGTAGTTTATGTGGATGATATCATCCTCACCTGGAGATGATAATGATGAAATTTGCAAGATTAAGGTCATTCTAGCTTACGAGTTTGAAATAAAAGACCTTAGGAATCCTAAGTATTTCCTTGGAATGGAAATTGCCGGAAATGCCACTGGTATTTCTATTTCACAGAGGAAATACACCTAGATCTATTAAAAGAGACCGTATCTTTGGGGTGTAAACTCGCTAACACCCTAGTAGAACCAGGGTTGAAGTTGGACAAAAGTAATGATAGTCCACCTGGATAAGGGAGATATCGAGAGGCTTGTGGAAAGCTCATTTATCTCTCACATACTGTGACTGATATATGTTATCTTTGTAGGTTTGATAAGTCGGTTTATGCATCAACCAACAGAGAAGCATATGCAAATTGCGAAAAGGATTCTCGATTTCTAAAGAAGGATCCTGGTCGGGATAATGTTCAAGAAAAGTCGGACTAGAGAGATACAAATCTACACTGATGCAGATTATGCGAGAGGTTATCCAGATATGAGATCAACCTCACGGTTATTGCACTTATATTTGGGGAATCTTACCACTTGGAGGAGCAAAAAAGCGACATGTTGTTTCAAGAAGCGATCTTGAATCGAGCTTAGAGCCTTAGCTCCAGGAGTATGTGAAGGCTTATGGATAAAGAGGATGCTAGAGGAACTAGGGTTTGTTTGTCACCAAACCTATACAACTCATGTGTGACAATACCTACCGCTTTATGCATTGCGAGAAAATCCCACTCATCATGATAAAACTAAACATGTTGAAGTGGGCAGCACTTCTTGAGGAGAAAGTGGACAATGGTGATATTTCCTTGTTCCACATCAAGACAAAGGATCAAGTGGTGATCTCCTAACTAAAATTTGTTTCAATCAAGTCTTCCAACATCTACACTTCAAGCTTGGTTGCATCAACATTTACAACCAAACTTGAGGGGAGTGTAGACTTTAGATATATATTAGAAATATATTAAGACTTGTTTTATTAGTCGACATCTGCTTAATCTTTGTTTTTATCTGCTTTTTGGGCTTTGTTTTGTGCCTAATGTCTCTAGCAGCATGATTCTGCTTTTCTTGTGCATAGAGCCGTTGGGTCTCTTTTTCTAGCCGTTGGAGGCCTCTTATATATAGTGTAAAGGTCTCTTATCTACCTGATAAGTATCAAAGTAATAAAACAAGAGTTTCCTCCTATCTTTCTCCTCTCTAAGTGCTATTTTCTACAAGAACGGTGCCACACAAAGCAATTGAAAAAGCCCTGCTTGAATATAAGTTGTAAAATGCACAACCTTGTCGATCCCATCTCTTTCTCAAATCCTTTAATGCAACTTCAACACCGGCCGTTACACCACCTTCACGAAATATTATCAACTCCAAAGCGTACGGCTTGGCAATCTCGGTGAGATCAAATAAAGAAACAAGAAGTTCTTTCCCTATTACACATACAAAACGGAAAATGCACTAACAACAAATGTGATTTGTTGCATGAAATCTGAAAGGTTGGTATGGTGCTATTGCTAATAAATCCTCCCCGACTGCAGCAAGTCGTTGCTTCTTCTTTTCTATCATTTCAAGCTTTTTGAATCCAACCTCTGCCTTTTCCATTTCCCTTTTCCCTTTCCCTTCTTACAAGACGCTCTGCATCCTTGATTGAAGGACCATATCTGCATCCTTCTCATAAACTCCATAAGATGCTTCCAACTAGGCTTCTCGGATATTTGGACTTATACTGCCCATCATACATACCAAAGTCATAAAAGATCAACATCCACATCAATATTTTTAGGATGAGGGTCTGCTTGAAAAGATCCATGAGACCGTATTTGTTCCATACAAGATTCAACACCATATCAACCCAACCTTTTGCGATCACACCCAATTGATCATAAGCTTGTATCTTGTTTAAATTAATCTCACTATCTCAGGGACATGCTCCATCATCAATACCTGTGGAGTGGTGTATTCCCAACATATTACATATACCAAGAACGTTTGCATAATCCATGTTCTTAAAGTTCGTTGCAAATAGCTCAGCATTGGCGGTTTCCTTCGCGTGGTCGTTTTCCCTTCCAATCAAGCCACCAAAGGATTCAGGAACCATTATCTCCATATTCACATATTCAGCTAAATTTGGGTCCAGAGAGTGAAAATGAGGTTGCTTTAAGCTAATATCATATTCAAAAACAAAAACACACAATGGTATTTTATTTTGAGCTAAAAGGATGATAGTAGCTCGAAATCAGATCCTTATCTTCCCTACCAATCAACTCACCTAAATGGAGGGGACCAACACTCACAATCTCGAATGTATTTGTGGCAACAGGCACGACTCCAAGCTTTTTGGCTCTCAGTATCCACCTTCCTCCAAATTAATGTGCAATAGCTCATTAAAATCAGAGTCATTTTTTACTTTGGGCCATGGGTATGTTGCACTTATCTTGAGTAAATAGAGTTTGTAGAGCCCATCCAACGAGCTTTTGCCCCTATAAATGATTGGGTATAATCCATTTATTATCAAACTAAGGTAGAATTCCATATAAATGCTCTTTAATTAATGGGGTAAGGTATGCATTCACAATTGTAGGAACAAATCGGAACATCAACAGAGTACACACAACCATAGGTCATGGTAAAAGACTAATTTCAAAGTTAAGCTTTCCATAAAAAAAAAAATCAATACATGCATAGAGTTCATCCCAACTATTAAAACCTTCCTTCTGCAAGGTGTTTGGGTGAGTTTCACTCAGCCATCCACTCGAGCTGAACTGAGGAAGCTCTGATGTTGCAGTGGTTCTTCTTACGAAAGACGTCTTTCAGAACTTGTCTCCATTCATGACTCTGTTGGTTTTGAGTGATTGACAAGCAATGGCCTCATCATACGTCTTTCGCAACTTCCGTAAACCCCCGCAAAGTCATCACGAGATGCACTCTTAGGCTTCGAATAAATGATTAGAGTTTTAGTATCCACTGCATTCTTTATTTGGTCTTCTTCCTTGTTGCATTATCACAATTGAGTTGCATTCCTTGCTCAATTTTATCTAACATTGATTCCATATGTATCCCACAACATTTGGTGGCACTAAATATTCACATATACGGTCTACTATGTTTGGACACTGATAATGGGATCCATCTACATGTCCACCATCTTGGTGGCACTAAATATTTACATTTAAAGACTATTGTGTTTGGACACAGATAACAGGATCCATCTACATGTCCACCATCACTCCTCGTCTCTTGTTTGCCCATGTTCACTTGGTTTTCAACTGATTATGTTTCATTGATTGCAGTACTTGACAAGGGGCGGTAGAACTCATCAGGGAAGCGACACACATTCTGCTCGAAATCGGTTGGATAATATTTTTTTCATTCTACACCATGATGTGATGTCGTTCTTTTCCATTTACGATTACTCTGAATATAGCCCCACAAGGTAAGAGCATCGCCTTCATGTGTGCAAGTCACCAATTTGCATTTCAGCCTCTCTAGTGGGTTCATTTCTTCAATATATTCTTTGACTGCGTCGGCCCAATCAAGAAAATGTTCACGTGTCCCAACAAATGAAGGAATCTCCATTCTAATCTGAATATGATGTATCCATGATGACTGCGCTGCGTTCCATGTGACCCCTTTGGAATAAACCTCCATGTTTTGTTTTAAGATGTTTGATACTAGCATGCATGTGCTTGGAATGTTCAGAATAGTCATACAAATGATGGGTGTCCATGGCGTCCCTTCTCAGTTATATACCTTACAACTCCACTCAACTGCAACTCGTCACTTTTCTAGTGTGAACAACCCGAGCCTTTTGTCAAGCTTTGTCACAGCACCCGAGGGCCTTCGAGCCACGATCATACAAAGAACAGATAATAAGCTAAAAGGCATATGACAGTTATATATACCCAACTACCAAAGCAAACAAAAAAGTAAGAAAGGACAAACTAGGACCTCTAGTTACGTTTGTCCATACGACAGGCATAAAGGACATATTTATTGTACCTGTTTACTATTATACATCACTTTGTGTGTTGTGTATTTAGCGTTGATTTGTGTTAATTAGTATGTTTAGCTAGATATTGTCACACCCAAGAGACGTGTTAAGTTAAGATTGTTGTTGTCTTATGCTTTGTGGGACTTGAATGGTTTAGATTACAAAACTTTTGATACATAATTCTTGTTAACTAAACTTAATGATTGTGTTGATTTGATTAATTAATGCATGATTCAGAACAAATTTTGACATACGGGAGTTGAGACATTGGAAAAAAAAGGTAACAAGGCCACCTCGTAAAACCAACTACTAGAGACAAATACGGTTTCGTAAGTGGGTTTTAAAGCGATCTAGCATTCCAAAGAGTTGTAATAAGTTTAGTCAGCTAAGCCTAGTGTAATGGTAGGCTATTGAACAACATAGGGCGTTAATACACGAGTGATCTGTATCTTAACCCGAAAATTAAACCTATTACCGAAAACAAAATATGTGACATTTCCAAGTAAATCATAGGCTGTTCTTTCCAACTTTGATCGTTGTCTTCAGTAACAGCTTGGTTGTTTTTATTAGATTTAATTAGTGTTCGTAATCATAGACGCAATTGTGCTGAACACTTTTCTCATATTCCGATAATGAAACAGGGAGTAAACCCTCCTTTTTTATTCAAGAGATATGACTATCCTATTCAATGAGGACTCACCACTTCATACCCACTTGTCTATGCAAGTTGTCTAACCAACTCTATAACACCTTATCGATCTAACAAATGTTTATGAAACCTTTATCCTTGACCCAACTACATGTATCACAAACCAATTTAAATAACAATAAAACATTAATATAATTATCTACACTCCCCTCAAGTAAAGCAATATAAATCACACAAACCAAGCTTGCTAGTACAAGACTAAAAAATTGGTTTAGACAGACTTTTGGTGACGATATCAACCAGCTTGCTAGTACAAGACTGAAAAGTTGGTTTAAATAGATTTTTGGTGAAGATATCAACGCCTTGTTCACTTAGCAGGCACATAGACAAGACACAACTCCAGCTTCAAGGTTTTCTTTGATATAATGTAGATCAATCCTCACGTGCTTGGTATGATCATGTAGTACAATGTTCAGAGAAATTCCGATAGCAGCCTTGATTTCACTGAACAATCTTGCAAGCAATTTAGGTTCCCATTTTAGTTTTGAAAGAATACTGTTTGTCCAAATCAACTCACGAATTCATACAGCCAATACCGTGTACTCAGTGTCTACACTTCTGCGTGCCATTACTGTTTGATTTATAATGCGCCAATATCCCAAGTTATCTACCACAACGATGCACCACCCCGAAGTTGATCTTCTATCCACCTTGCCCCAAGCCTCCAACAATAGACGATTGACCCAGGTCTCGTTAGCTCACTTATTTATGCAAAGAATTCCTCAGAGAACTCATGACTCAAGGCCTAAAGAAATTAAGGAGAATACACAATCCACCTAAGGCTCAACCCCTCAGGCTCTGAAAAGGCACAAAGCCTCTTTCATCACTAAGGTTGTAGGCACAACTACGCCTCAAGAGCTCTGATCACACAGGATTTATCCCATTTGCCGACGGGCGGCTCCCCCAAATCTCGGACAAATGATATGCATGTCAAGGATTTCATCTCTCTATATTCACAATGCTCAACAACTTCAATGGCATCGCAACAATTCTAGTATTCTTACGTCATCACTCACGTATTATCTCATGTATAAACCTCCATTACAACAATGGCCAAAGTACGCTCACTTAACCTATGAACTACGTAAACTTAATCCTACTATAGAAACATGGCCAGTAACTTAACGTGCATTCACTTTCATTTACTTCCCAATCCCCGTTTTAAATAAATTCCACAAGGCTCAAAGCCCTCAAACCTCTTTGATAACATCTCAGATCAGCACAATTTTCAATGATGATTTTCTGATGCATCATCGGATAGCGCTAAAGGGAGAAACCTTAGTAGTTCTCACATACTCACTAGAGTTGTCCATATCCTTTAAGAGCAGAATCATCAAAGACATGGATGGACCTCATATGATTATCCCTTACATTAGAAACCAACCATAGGGTAGTTATATTGAAAACCGAAATCCCAATAATCTATCTCCTAATGGAAATCACGAGAAGCGGGAACCTTTTACTTGCTTTGCACCGCTTCAAATCGGATCCCTTATCATTTGCAGGAATACAATGTGACAAGACATTAACCCCAGGAACAAATCCTCAAAAAAGCTCGGGATTTCAACATCAGCCTTGCTCCAAGGTAGCATGAGTTGGCTTGTACTATTATTAGCTCTTGATCATCCTTCCTTTTGAGCAAGCTTGCCTTAGCTCATTTCTGGAGCATGGTCTCATAATGACTTGTTGTGAAAGCATGATTGTTCAGCAGGTTTGGCCTTAGCTCATTTCTGAAGCATGGCCTCATGATTTGGTGCAATACCCTAGCTCTTCAACATGCTCGGCCCTAACTCATCTTTGGAGCATGACCTTATTATGATTTGATGTGATAGCATGGCTCTTTAACATGCTTAGCATTAGCTCATCTATAGAGCATGGCCTCCATATGATTTGATGCAATAGTCGAGCTCTTCAACAGGTTTAGCTTTAGCTCGTCTTTGAAGCATGACCTCATTATGGTTTGATGCAATGGACCTTGCCTTAGCTAATCTCTAGAGCATGGCCTCGTTACGATTTCCAGTGATAGCCTAGCTCTTCAGCAGGCTTGGCCTAAGCTCATCTCTGGAGCACGGCCTCAATGTGACTTGTTGTGATAGCCTCACTCTTCAACAGCTTGGACTTCAAAGGCCTTGAGTTTCTTATTTTATAGGTCGTCGGTAGCCTCATTTCCCAAGAGATACTTGAATAATCTATGTCTTAGTTCGAATTCAACAAATAAAAATGTCTTTAGCCTCTTGATTTTAGCTTCATCATTACCAATAATTACAACACCGTCTACATAAACAGCAAAAATTCACACCTTGAATGTGTCGAGAAAATGTGTGATCAACATTCTTAACTGTTTTAGCAAAACACTCTAACCAAGCCCTGAGTAATTGTTGCCAGAATAAGACTTAAAGAGTTTGCAAACATTTAGTTGTCCCATGTTACCTTTAAACTCTAGTTGAATTTGCATATAGATGTCCTCACTTAACTCTTCATGGAGGAAGGCATTTTTAACATCCATTTGTGGTAGGGACCATTGATGAAGTGTTGCTAAGGATAGCAAGACCATGGTTGTTTATTTTGGCAACTTGAGCATATGTCTCCAAAAAGTCAAGACCATATGTTACCTTTTAGGCACTAACCATGCACTAAGTCCTTCCATTGAACCATCACCCTTCCTTCTAATTGTGAAAATCCTTTTGCATCCAACATGCTTAACTTCTACTTGTTCAGAGACAACCTGCTAAGTTTGGTTCTTCATCCAACACATCCATTTATGCCTAAACTTCATTCTATTTTGGATTGCAGGGCCTCTCTAATAGACTTGGGCACACTTCTCGCGTTCATGTAATACAAAAAACACTAGACTTAGGCACACTTCTTGCATTCATGTTATACAAAAAACACTGATAACTAAGAGAGATATAAATATTGGAGGTACATTATTGGGTAGGATATTGTATTTGGTATTGAGTATAAGATCTTTTACCAGTTTTTAAAGCAATGGGCAACTTAGTTGAAGACCTAAACTCCTCATTTGAAGCTAGTGCTATGGAATCTAGATATGGTGCAGATGCTTGTGCCAAAAAGATCAGCAACACTTCGTTTTGGCCGCCTTGTGCAACCTTCAAGGATCGTGACCCACCTGGTGCATGAGTTTATGTGTGAGGTGCTGAATCGAAATAATGAAGATCTTATGTTGGGAAATATATATCCCAAAAGTTGCCTCCAGTAAAAGTCGATGGTTAATCATGGAAATAGGCTTTTTCGAAAAAATATGACATCAAGACTGACATGGACTTTCTTGTGAATAAGATCATAGCACTTGTACTCCTTCTGGGAAGGTATCCAACGAACATCATCTTGATGGCACGTAGATCAAATTTAGATGTGAGAATGAGCGTGTACAAATGCTCGACACCTAAAAAAATTTAAAGGGATATCAGTCACAAGACTTGATCTTTATAGTTGTTAAGAAGCCGGCGTACTGGAGAACTCGGGAATGCATTATGTTTATTAGGAATGTTGCATAGTGAACATTAAATCTCTAGCAGCTTCTAGTAAATGTCTATTTCTTCTGTATGTGATGTCTTGTGGTGAAGTGTTTTTACATGAGATCGGTGAATGGTCCTTTTTCCAAGAAAAATGGATTCAGTATAAAGTTAAAGTATACCGTTGTTTGTGCGAACCATTTTGATTTATAATAAGAATTACGTTTCAAGCATCTAATAGAACTGTTTAAAGATGTGACCAACCTCTAACTTGTCCTTTATAAGATATAGCAAAGTCATAAAGGGTCCGAAAATAACGAACCAATGGGTACTGGTGATGTTTGAAACCCTTGAGGGACCCCAAACATCACCATGGATCAAAAACAAATGGAGTTGAACTTCAATAGGGTTTAGATTAAAAGGATGACTGTTTTGTGTTTGGCTACTCCACATACCTCACACTAAAATTCAGAATTACTTCTGAAGTGATTAACGAAACAATGAATCATGTAAGGAAGGCCTAATTGCCAATGCAAAATTCAAATATTGTCTAAATCATAAGAAAATTTATCAATCACCATTCACCAATCCATATTTATTCTCTTACTGAAGTATCACAAGTCACCGACCTCTCAACACTGCCAATCATTCTACTTGAAACCAAATCCTGCCAATGGTTATCCTAGGTGAACTTGCAAATGGAAAGAAAGTTACAAGAAAGTTTTGGAATAAGCCAACAATGATTTCAAAGTCAAGGCATGTGACAAGGATATAATGCGTTCACCAACAACGAAGGAGTAAATTATCAATTATCCTGATCTTTTATTGTCCAAGAAGGGGTCTATAATGAGAGAATATGAGGGACTAACTAGTCATAAGGTCAGTTAGAACTTAAATAAATTAAACAAGGAATATTACCTTCTTTTGAAGTGGTTAATGCAGCAGGAATACCAAGTGGTTTGCTTCCTTGAGTCACCATGTACAGGATCTGCTCAAATCGCTCTACAGTGAACAAGGCCTCACAAGTCATGGGGGGTCAATGAAAATCACAAACCAATGGGCATTGGTGATGTTCATAACTCTAGAGTGACCCCAAACTTCGCTATGGATCAAAACAAATGGAGTTAAACTTATATAGGGTATAGATTTAAATGATTAAGTGATGGTGTTTAGCTACTTCACACAGCTCACACTAAAAATCAGAAATATTCCTATTCTGAAATGAATTAGGATACAATTCATATAGAGCAGGCCTAATCGCCAACGCAAAATTCAAATCTTGTCTAGCGAACTCATAAGTAAATTTATCGATCAACAATTAATGCTTCTCCTCTTACTTGCTGAAGTATTACAAGAACACTGCCAATCAATTTCCCTAAGAACCAATCTTGCAATCAATTTCCCTAAGAACCAATCTTGCAACACTGCCAACACACAATAAAAGGGGTAGAATTTACCAATGCAATGGTTATCCTAAGTGAACTTGCAAATGGTAAAAGTGAGTTGCAAGAAAGTTTTAAAACATGCAAGACAGATTTCAAAGTCAAGGCATCTGACAAGGATATAGTGCATTCACCAGCAACAGAGTAGAACCATCAACTATCCTGATCTTTTGTTGTCCAAGAAATAGTCTATAATGAGAGAATATGTGGAACTGACCAGTCATACAGTCAGTTGAACTTGAATCAATTACCCAAGAAATCTTATCATTCTTTTGAAGTGGTTAATGTAGTAGGGATACCAAGTGGTTTGCTTCCTTGAGTCAACAAATTGCTCTACGGTGAACAAGGTCTCACCAGTATATGGTTCTCCCCATGGACTCATTGAAGCCTGCAGTTGATCCACATAGATCGCCGCATTTTCAGATGGTCTATTGTCTTGCCTTTGATCGGAGGTTTTGTTGAAATCTGTTGGCTTACATGTACGGACCAACGAGTTTCCTGAGTATGGCGTGTCTTGTGTCAATAGTCACACGACATTGGTTAACGGGTTTTTTCTAACATGGTTCGTGGTTTTTACTGGCAGTTGAGTTTCTCCCATCCAACCTGTAAAGCAGTTAAGCAGACTTTTCAATCCTTGTGGCTTCTAAGCGGCCACTGGCCATTGTTTGCCTCTGCATTCTTCCGTTCGAACATACGCAAAGGCATGCACCACCATAGGCATAGGAACATGACCAATGATTCTTTCAAAAGCTATTTCAAACTCTTGGTTTACACCTCTAAGGAATACTTAGACACAGTACCTCTCAATGAGTTTCTGATAGTGTAGGTCATATGTGGATTATCTTCTTGAAGACGAGAACGAATTGTTCCACAACTACCAGATGGGGAAGAATTTCTTTGGCTTGAGTCGGCGGAAGGAAGACATGTTTAAGGTCTGAACGACAATTTAGGAGAGAGTGAAAAACGTGTTTTCAATTCTATAATATGGTTAAAACAGTTGTGTTGAATATTTTCTTACTTTTAGATAATGAAACAAGGAGCAAGGCCTCATTTTTAAGAGACGGATAGGTTGTCATTTTCAACGAAGACTCCTATTTGACATATAGCATCCTATGCAAGCTATCTAACCCAACTTTATAACAACCTTATTACTATCTAAAAAATGTTTAACACGCCTTTATCCATATAACCTAACCACGTGTATTACATACCAATTACATATTATCCTAGTCTAATATAGTAAAAGTGCAGCTACAGCAAAAGTGACATCAGTCAGGTAGGTGGAAACTGACAGTGCCAAGATATGCCTTAGTCTTGAACTGATATGTGCAAGGAAAATGTGAGCAAATGAGGAGGATTCTAGAATGGACAGAGGGAGATGGACAAAGTAGCAGCCTCCAGAAGGATTTCACACAGCTAATTTGCAACTACAACATCAAATCTGGAAACAAAGATCTGAGGATGCATATTTAAGAGGAAAGAACACCATTTGTGGTAGCTCATTATATATTAAACGAACATTACAAACCAAAAAGCAGTAAAGAAAGCCTGCAGTCAGATTTGTTCAAATTGCCTCAAAAGCCAAAAGCTGCTTTACAAAAATTAGTAGTAGTAGTTGGTAGCTGGTAGCAGTATTTGATCTGAGTGTACAATGCAAGGTGCCTTAAACACTATCATGGAGGCTGTATAACTATTGGATTACCAAAAACAAAGGTAGTAAAATAGCCTAATCTAAAAACTGTTAGCATAAGAACGAGGTTTAGCTTAAAATAAAAATTACTGAAGAAGGCAGGAATCAATGTAAAGGATCAGCTTAAAAACAATTAAAGAAACATAATCTTACGCAGATGAAGTGGGATAGCAAATTGTACTTACAAGACCTCCAGAGGCAACGGGGAGTTACCCTAAAAGAAAAATAACTTCATAAAAAACAATATTTCAAGGGGGGAAATCAGAAAAAATTATTAGCAATAAATTTAGACGTAGCTACTCACTCAAGTATACTCCGCATAGCCTTGCATCCAGTTAGGTCCACAGTATATACTCCTCCAAAATAGCCATAGAGAAGAAGTAATGCAAGGTCATTAGAATATGCATGAACAAAGCAAGAGAGCAAGAAAAGACCTGACAGGATAGAAAGAAGAAAACAAGAAACAGGCAAAATGGAAAGAACAGAACAGTTGATTCATATGAAAAAAGGGACTTGTGACTAAGGTATTAAGGTCAAAAAATCAAACAAGTTGATGTGGCGACACTCTAATAGACTTGCATTCGCACTTCAAGACAACACCAATCCAGTACTAATTACTTCAACATTGAAAAAAGTTCCTAATCTGTATCAACCCATAGTTCCTTTAACAAATTAACATAATAAACCTCGACTGGCAACAAGGAGAAGAAAGAAAGAGAAGAAAAAACTGTTTCACGGGTCAGAATAAGCTCCTAACAAACAAAGGTACCTTCTCCATGTTGCAATTTAAGCATCTAAACCACTGAACGGCTACCTCATAGCAGTGGCGTCGTCCTGAATGAAAACGACAATTAGACCTCCAAAGAACCACATTATGCAGGATTACAATACAAAATGACAGAACAAAAATGCATGTAAAACTAAAGGGACTTTCCCTCAGAACCAAACATCTGCAATAGAAAATACGAAAATAGATGACGTGAAGAGGAAAACCATCTGCTTATTTCAACAATCTAACTTTCACTAATATATAGAAGTGAAATATAGAGTAGCAGACACCATTCGGGGAATTACAAAAGATTGATGCAAAGAAAAAAGGAGAAAATAAATATAAACATTCCACTAAAGATTTCTCAATGGTCAACATTAAGAACAAGTACAAAAGGGGGGGAAAATGCGCCATTGGCGAGTTATCTTACAACAGAAAAAGAGAACATTCCACTGACAGAACCGCCAAGAATGAGGATTCTCTCTTCTTTCACCGCCAGCCTCAATCGCCATCAAGAACTCCAAGCACCATGTGTAAAGCGCTTACAGCCAGAAGAGAAGACAGATCAATGCTGAATAATAAGAACTCAATACAAATTTAGATTATATCGTGAATGCACAAATATCAAGCCCTATGGAGTTTGCCTAGCGACAGTGTCAGCATCACTATTATTCACTTGCCCGTGATGAATGGATGGCTCAATGCTTGTGATACCGTTATCCTTTTCTCTGGATCCAACACGAATACTTTTTCAAGGAGATCCTTGAAATTAGCCAACATCTTCGGATCCTCACCAGAACTCACAATCAAATTTCCAACATCTTTTGGTTTCACATTAAGCATAAGCCTCTTTATAGCCTGACAGAACAACACAAACAAGCTCACTGAACATTGAGGATGACTAAGTAAATAAATTCCTAGAATAGGATAAATTCATATAACAGAAAGATTCATAAGTAATAACCTTTTTCGTGACGGGGTCCTCTTCAGTGGCAAGAAAGTTCAAGTCCTGGTCAAAATGATGGACGGTGAATGCAGCCTGCAAAGTAAAATTGAAAATTTTAAGAGATACAGCATATGCTGCTACCCAAAAAAACATATTTAAAACCGTGGGAAGGGCATTGCAAGAGTTCAGTAAGGGACCGACAGACCGATAGATAGATAGATAGATATGCATCTCTCCCTTCCCCTCTCCTCCCTTCCCTTCCCCTTCCCCTCTCCTCCCTTCCCCTTCCCTCCTTCTCCATATTTTATCTACCTATCTATCTATATCTATACACACAGACAGACACACGCACGTGTGTGTGCGTATTTAAGTTGAGGCTTCTCACCTTGCGGAGCATTTTCTTCGGAAATGGACCCTTTAATTCCATATGAAGGCGAAGCATCTCATTATTTGAAGCACCAGGAAACAGAACTTTTCCCATGAAGAGTTCAAATAAACAACAACCAACTGACCAAATGTCCATGGGATGATCATACGGCAAACCAAGGACTGCAATTGGAGAATAACACACAAAAAATCACCAAAATTGAAAGAAAGAAAGAACATACAAATCATAGAATATACATATTAGAAACAGTACGAAGTCTTACTGATCTCTGGGGCACGGTAAAATCGGCTAACTAGGTAAGGAGTAATCTCATTTTTTCCAGCAAACATAGCATTACCAAAGTCGCAGAGCTTCAGCACATTTTTCGGTTCATTTACCTTCAAACAAAAATAAGGATAAATTATTCCCACCGATGAGAAAAAGGAAATGATTAGAGCATGGAGAAGGTAATCTGAAAAGATTAAAAGATAGAGGTACAGCTTACAAGCATGTTATCTGGCTTAATATCACAGTGAAGAACACCGCAATTCTTCAGATGTTTCAAAGCAATGAAAAGCTGCTTTGCATATGCTCTTACGGCAGTCAATCTCAGCCCTATATTGCGACCAAACTTCTTCAAGACCTCACGAAGATTCATATGAAGGGATTCAAAAACTAAACACAGGTGATTCCGATACTTAAAGTTGGAAAGGAAACGAACACAGTGGCGCTTGTTCTCAGGGTCTGCACCCACCAACTTCTTCAGAATGACCATCTCGTCCATACCAGCCTTATACCTAATAAAGAGCATAGTCAAGGAGCCTTCAACAGGTCAAAATGTATAAACTTCCTGGCCAGCAAATAGATATTTCAAAGAAAAAATACATAGATAAAGGGAGGAAAGAAGGCACACATTGTGTCATTACTACGGATAATTTTGATTGCTACTTCTTCTGGATCACCAGGTCTGGCCTTAAGATCCTTTGCCCTAATAACTGTTGAAAAGACGCCTTTACCGTGGGCAGCAATAATCTCATACCGATTATCAAGGATTTCCCCAAAACGATAGCCTGCAATCAAGTACTAAAATTAATAGTAGTCGAACTTTGAGCTGACAAGCAATATGATCATACTCAAACAGGCTCTGAATTGGTCAAAGGAAGTACTATTTTCTCCTTGCCACGACCAGGAAACTATGTAACTCGACCATCCTTGATTTATTTGACGACATTAGTGTAAGAACTAAGAAGGCCTATGCATATAAACTACCTCTACCTCATACGAAAACAAGATTACAGATCCCTATAAAATGCAAAGAAAGAGTAAGACTATGTCACCAGAAGGGTCATCCAGCTATATTACAGCACTCAAGTGAAAAGCTCAACACAAAGATGCAAACATGCTCCAATACAATTGAAGAGGAAACCAATCGACAGGAAGAACTTACTATAGTATCCTTCAGCATCGTCCCAATTGTCATGCAGGCCAGTCTTCTCAATCGCTAAACCATCCCCTTTACCCTAAAGAGACGTTTCAAGAAAACACATGTAAACAACAGGAAATTACAACACTCTGAATTACGAACATAACTTATTTGTTTACGATGACAACGTAAACAGAAACCAGCAAAAACCAGAATGGAGTACCCTGAATGTTAAGCGAATAAAGGAGAACAACACGACATTAAAAACCATATCACATGAAATTGTACGGAAAGGGCCTAGTTTAAGCCCCCGGCTGACAGGCTAAATCTTAAGAGCATATCAAGCATGTAAAAGCAGGCAACTTGCAATAATCACAAAGTAACAGCTCAAGACTTACTGTCTTACGAACTCCAGCTGGAGAATCTCCAAATATGTCATCGCAGAACATATCATCAGACCTTTCACTCTGCAACAGCACATAAACATAAATCCTTGACATGGCCATTCGACAAACACATATACAAGTAAAAGAGGAAGAATGCAGGGGAGCTATCAGCGATCAGAGGCAATAAACGACAAACCTTGGGAGTGCCAGCCCCTAGACCAACAGTATCAGAAGGCTTCTGAAAAGCAGGCCTGTTTGGTTGAGGAGATTTACCAACAGAAAACAGCGGCTCAGCAACATAGTCATCTGAACCTTCTAGTCGAGCACCAGAACTTTCATGAACACCATTGGCAGCTGATCCTATCTCAGATGATTGTTCTACGAGTTTCACTACAAACCAACCAGAAGGAGGTGCAAAAATCATCAACAACAAAAAATGAAATAATAAGAAACCAAGAAAAGATACATGGTGGAAAAGGCTTAGAGCTAAAGACATTTCAGACCAAAAAACCAATATAATAAAAAGGTTGAACCCCAATCCTAACCCCAATAACAAACCAATATATCTTCAGGAACAAGTTACCACTAACAAGTAACAACAAAAAAATCTTCATTAGAAGGTTGCTTGATATAGAGGAAACCCTAGACACTAAAATGGGATGCATAAGGTGGAGCAGAAATTCTATTTCAAAAAATCTTTTTCTGAACGAAAATCCCACGCAAGACATCATACTAAAGTAAAGCATAAAACCCCTAACATTTCGCTAACCTTAAAGAGGACAAGTTTAAGGAAACAAAAACATGACAAATGTCATTCTAATTTCCTTCATGTATGAGGTCATACAAGCTTAAAGAGGACAAAGTTAAGGAAACAAAAACATGAGAGGTCATACTAGCCTTCAATCTAATCTCCATCGTGCCTGAAGTCAGATTAGCTAGCTTCCTTCTTACATGAGCTCATAACCCTGAGAAAGTTTTCCATCTATTATGATGATTTATGCACAAACAGTTACTGTAAAGGGAACAAACCTGAAGCATCTTCACTGTCTTCTACTTTATTATCAGGTTTCTGCTGAAACTTTTGGTTGCTATATTTCATGAGTATGGCTTCCCTTCGCCTCCTGCTTTCCTCCTTAATTTTTTCAATATCATCCTCTTCTTGATTTGCTAATTCAAGTTCAATTTTAACCTGGTATTCTTTTTCCTCGTCTTCATCACTGAAATCAGTCGCACAGATAAGTAAAAGAAAACAATTAAGAGACAAAAAAATTGGCAGTTACATTAGGTTACCTTCGGAACTTGGCACCAGCTTTCAAACTTTTCCTCGAAGTGTCAGTTTTTGCAGTATAAATTTCTCTAACTCTTTCCTTGCCATCAGGTGCCCTGTGTCTTCTATTACTGGAATCATCATAATTATCTCTATCAACATAGCCAGTATCAGAATCATCATACTTATGATGGTTGTGTTCCCTACGCACCTCTATATCCCTATTCCTATCTTGATTTCTGTATCTGCTACTATCATTATCCGGTCCCCTTCTCACTCTATCCTCCCTCTCACGGTCTAACCGCCTCTCCCTCTCTATATCCCTGTCTCCATCCCTATTCCTGTCGATACCCCTATCCCTATCTCTATCCTCTCTTCTCTCCCTTTCTCGGGCCCTTTCCCCTGCTATCTTTCTATCTACTGATCTATCCCTATGCACATCTCTGCTTCCCTCCCTCACTTTGCCTCGACTATCTCGGCTGTGATGCCTATCTGATCGACTCATATGCCTACTATAACTAGGACTTTGATCCCTGCCCTTATCTCTTGGATGGTCCTTGCTCCTACGCTGATATTTCTTGACAGTGTCAGTAGCTTGTTCATCATCTGAATCAATTCTATGCTTACTGTTTAAATGGTAGCCGTGATCTAGTTCTGTTGGTGAGTCAAGCTGTAAAACATCTCTGTGAACACTACACGATCGAGACCTCCCCCTTGAAGGCTCAGGCAATTTCTCTAAGTTCCTAGTGAACCCATCACCGTGCCTGTCCTGAGAGGGTGAGCTTGGCAGGCCTCTATGGTTCTTCTCCCCACTTTCAGATGACAGACTACTACTCAAGTTTTTCACATCACCTCCAACGTCGCGATCGATTCTCTGGTCATGTTCATCAGAAGGTGAATCATGTTTAGACCTTCTTCTCCTATCCAAATCATTGTTTTTCTTTCTTTCATAAGTTGTTCTGTCCTTCGAATTATCCATATCTGCAACCAACGGCCCAGACTTTCCATGCTTTTGATTTGGGCGGTCTTCCAAAGGCAAACAAGAATCACTGTTTTCAACTTTATGAGACACATCACCTCCCTGCCAATTAAAACACTAAACATCAGAAAGAATAGTTATGAAAAATAACGGAAGAGTAAAATAAAGAATCGCACACAATACACAACTAAAATATGTGACCAAAAAAAAAAAAGGAACCAAGACAAACCATGGAGGAAGTATCAAAATTGACTCCACTAATGCCAACTCTACCCCCCTCAACCTCCTCAACAATCTCTCCTTCCTCCATATCATAATCAATTCCTAAACTTGCACCATTGACAACTGAACCAACTTCACCTGCCACCACCACATCATTCGGACAAGAATGATCTCCATTGTGCTCCTCTTTCAGCGGCTCTTTTTCTTCCAACGCAACTTCAGTTGTCTCCTTAGTTACATCATCTTTTTTGCTTCGATGATGGTGTGAGCGATGACGGTGCTTTCGGTGGTGGTGGTGGTGTTGCTTGCGGCGTTTGTGTGTTTCTTCAGAGTCATCACCGTCGGGAGAATTGCGGTGCAGCCGGTGCTTGCGAAGTGTTCGATCGCTAGAATCGTTGGGCATAGCTATAAACTGAAAATCGAAGTGAATTGAAAGAATCGAAACTATTCAGAATTAGGGTTTCAGTGGTGAATGTTTCGATTTGGGGGAGATGATGAAAAATATCGATAGTTGCGAAAAAATCTTTCGACGATGTTTTAAGGGTTTTTTTGGTTTGGTTGAATTCGGCCAAACCGAGCCAATGATTTAACAAAATCCAGTTTGCTTTGATTCTTTCCGGTTTTCAAAGGTATAGAATTTTTTAATTTTTTTAGCTATGGGGATTTTTTTTATATAGCCTTTAAAGGTATCACATCAAATTTAAATATATACCTAAATTTTGTTGTCTTTAAAGACATTGATAGATGCACTCCATAAAAGAGAATCAAGTCTTCTAAGGAGAAATATTACACTGTAAAGGAGAATAATAACTTCACATATAAAAGAGAACTAAAGTCCGCAAAGAGATAATAATATGAATTAAAAACTATTACAGTACTTTAATCTTCAACCAAACCGGTGGATTAACTGCGTTGAGGGAAATCGAGGCCGTCTGATTGAGAAAGACCCACCAACCCCCCCACCCCCACCGAACTTGTATATACCGCTTGCTCTTTTGTTAACCGACCAAAACCTTTTTAATGGACGTCAACCGATCACACTATCTGACTCTGATCAAGATGGCCTTCAATACAACTTTGAACCGTCAATTCCGAACCTTGTACCATGTTGTGTCATTTGGGGTGCATACCCCAACAAATTGCACTAACAGCGCATGAACATTTACCCAAACCTTTTAAAAACGGAAAAACTAAGAGACGTGATTTTTTTTTTAAATGTGAAAAACAGATCTTAAATGCGTTCATGGCTTCTTCTTTTTTAGGGAAAAACGTGTTAATAGTTATACGAATTGTTTCATTTATTTTTATCAAAAAATGAGAGAAAACTACTTTGATGTTTCAGGATTCCGAGAGCAAGTGAGAGCGTCCCCACGCTGAGCCATAGGCGGCTGCACAGTGGTCGTGACTATTTGGCTATTTGAAATCTGTGATTTGAATTTGAACCTTAATCACTCATTTTCTCTGTGGCTCCAAACAGCTAGTTTTTTGTTTTTGTTTTTTTTTCCAAATTTGAAATAGTAATTGTGAAAATTGAAGAAGCAAATATTATTCTGCAACACAAATATTGAAGAAGCAAATATTATTCTGCAAGAGTTTTATCAGATGGCCTTATATATGCTCATATAAATGTTCATTTAATTCATACATAGACAAGACATTACAAGATAAATATTGTATAGTAATTATTCTAAACATTTGTACTACTATATAATATGGCCATGTACATGGGGCATTAATTTGCTGAGCGTGTTTTTTCATCGTTTTTCATTGGTGAGTTCTTCGATTTCCAGAATCTCAACTCGACGCCTCATCTTTTTCCTTATATGTATAGCTACATCTGCAGGTGTATATCTTCCACATACCATTACCCTGTTGTACTGCTTCTCTATCTCGTGTGTCTCTATCTCTTCATACATATTATATTATATATATAGGAATAAAAATAACCCCAATAATCATCAATTAGTTTAATTATCAAGCATTACATCAAGAAGGAAATAGGGTTTCTTTTTATGGAGATACAAAATAATAATGATACAACAAAAAAGTCACAATAAATCGATATAACACATTTTTACACCATTTATCACAATAAAATACTGATTGATTTTGATCCCAAAAAAAGGAAAAACCTATTGATTGATGTTATGTCGATTTTTGTGACAATTTTGTTGTATGCAAAACTGATATTTCTAAAAAGAAAAAAAAATATATAATTTGAGATTTATAAAGAAGCAAATTAACCTTTCATCCTGAGGATGATTCTTCTCAATTTTCGGCAACAAGAATTGCAATCTATATTGATTCTCATCTCCATGCAATAAACCTGGTTGTTTTTAAGAAAAAGAATGCAAAATTGCCAAAAATCATTCAAATTAATGATACCATTAAAATTTAAAAGGTAGCAGCAGCTGGTAAGAATGCATATTATTAATTGCTGTCACGATTAATTGTACGTGTTGTTTTTCTTACAGACATTAATTCTCTCTTTTCCTTTTTCATACTAGCCATTGATCGGCCGGTGCACCAAAACATTTGCATGTGTCACTGTGTCAGTTGGAAAAAAAGTGTATGCTCACTACTTTATTTATACCCTATTCCTGCAAGAAAATTGCACTATTCTAGATAGACAGATAGATAGATATCGTATAATACTCATTTTGTATTTATATAACATAGAAAAATAAGTTAAAATTTGACATAAAACGCCAATATATATTCAAAATGGGATGAGGAAGATGTGTCTTGCCTGTCCAGACATTTGATGAGGAGAAAAGGAGCTTTTATTGATGATTCTTTGATTCTAATCTCAAAAGGATATGAAAAGACAGAGAGGGGGAGAAAAAGGCTGCATGGAAAAGGATCAAACCCATGGTAAAGTAATATATATCTACACCCAAAAAAAAAAGAAAACTTGGCTTTGAGCACATAAAGAATCTTGTCCTATGCAAGTTTAGAAGCCTAAGAAAAGGAGCATCAATTTGTTGGCTCATCTATCAAAGCTTCCAATGCCTTTTGATCTCCATGAAGTAAGCATCTTCTTTTGTGATATATAGTATTTTGACATGGGTATTGTAACGCCTCCAGAACCCCGCCTGGTAGCGTTTCATGAGTATTAAATGATTCGGTCAACAGCTTATACCGTAATCATTGCTTGGTCTTAAAAGGCTAACCCGAGTTGACAAGACATTTATGTCTCACGCTTATATGGGGGTGATCATTCTATTACTTTACAGATGTGGGAGTTTACATTCTCCCACCCTTATAAGGGACTGACGTCCTCACCAGGACTTGGCCAGGACTTGTCTCAGTCTCGTCCTTATCAGAGGATTTCTAGAGGTGACCCCCACTGTCTCTCACGGTGTGGCACTTAGGTCCGTCTGAAAGTCGGTTTAGAATATCATTCTATAACGTCCCTAGACCCCGGGTCTGGTAGCGCTAAACGAGTCATAAATGATCCGGTCAACTGCTAATACCGTCATCATCTCTTGGTATAAAATGGCTTACCCGAGTTGACAAGACCTTTATAGGGGTGAGCATTCTGTTACTTTACATGTTTCAGATTTTACAGGTATAAACCCGAATTCAACAACATGGCACGTTTCGAGTATCAGATAGAATCTTGAAGACCAACACAACAACTAGGCCGACATGTGCTCTACTCAATATTGGGTCTTATACATCAGACGACTTCAGTAAAGCTTGCCTCCATACAAAGCATGCCGCCCTTATTAGCAATTTATCGACATGGACATAGGTCGTCCTTTATCCGACATGACGCATATCATCCTCTGTCTTTTATTGTCGGCTCGACATAAGACGTCTACGGCCTCGTTCTGCCGACATGGTATAGGTTCACTTCGGCCTCTTACATTCAGCCCAGGCAAGTCAGTCCTAACCTCAGACGACAGTGTACTCCATCAATAAAGCATTCACCCACGGTCTATAATTGTTCCATTATTCCCGCAATAAGAGCTAGCCATCACTGCACCACCATTGCTTCATAACAGCTCCATGTCATTAACCACGACTTCAATGCCGGCACAATCGAATCATCTCTCCCACGACTACGTTTTGGATGGATTTCTTCATTAATTTTTGGTACGTAGACAGTCTGCACAACCATTTTCTATCAACAAACTCATCAAATTACTAGTTGGATCATTTTTTCGAGGTCCAATTTCCGGTATTTAACCCACATTATCTGATGACAATATTCTATCGTCATAATTCATTTTTTGTGTCATAGAAATGGTTTAATTTATTGTTACCCTGTAGTTGTATCTATTAGAGTATAACACGAGATTTGTTGCTATAGTGTTAAAGAACAGATTTGTATTTGAAATAAAACAGTTCTACTTTAAGTAGATGATGGTTCATGTAAAAAATAAAATTTATCTTGAGTAATTTTACGGTGACCTTGAACCACAATAAAATTGTTGATTTTTTAGTCATTTATTCCAAACGTTTAAGCTGATGAAAGATAAATAATTAATATTTTATATGAATCACTCCGGAGTCTCTTAGAAAAATCCGATTTGTGAAATTACAAGAACATGATGGACCATATCATTATTTCACGGGCCTCCTCTAGCTAGGTAGGCCATTTGCTACTATTACACTTAGCACTACAATTCAATTCTTGCAGCAGCTATTGTTGTAGATATATGGCTTTCAAGGGAACAACAATATCAAAACAAAACGCAGGAAATCTGATAAACTTGATATAATGTAGAATGGTGATAAACACTTTCCTACAAAAGTTATTTGACCCTTATAAGATGCCTCGGGTTACACAAATACTTTTGTGAGATAAGACTACGTTCCCTTCACTTTTTGGCACCAAAAGAGAAGAATACTTAAGGAGTTTTGTTGAAGTTTGTTTGACACTCAAAGATGATGAAGCAATTGAATTCTCTCATTCTTTGCATTCAAAATGATCTTATATATTAGTAGAAAACCGTTCTTACATGTAGACACCTTTTGGAAGGTATTATATGAAAGAATCAGTTGAAAAACCAGTGAAAAGACACAACAATTCACGAGAAAGAGTCACAAAGTGGCGCCAGAAGCACAAAGGGCGCTGTGTGTGAACCGTAAAGTCGTGAAACTCTCTGATCAACTTTTTGCCTTGAGTCGACCTGACAGGCGGGCGCCTGTGGTGACAAAGCGACGCTTCCCCCTCCTGCTTTTTCCCAAAACAGATTTTGCGTCCTTAAGTGGTTTTCCGAACTCTAACCGATCATTTATATCCGTAAACTCGCAAATACTTATACGAGTGTGCACTCCGCACCTCCAAACTCATAATATAGCATTCCGAGTTCACCCATCTTTGTACCAAACCCCGATTACATAAATGAACATGGTAACACTTAAATTACCAACAATCCTCCCCCATTTAAGTGTAATCCTTGGTTTAGCCGAAGAACAGTCAAAACATAACAACTCAAGCATCAATGATAATGTCACGAAGATTGAATTATCACCTAGTAATATTACACATTTCAAATATTCGAGTATTTGGGTGTGTCTAAGCATTGAACCCCTTTACACGTTTTGAATACATGAAGATAACATACACATGAGTTAAGATAACTCCAAAAGTTTATTCTTGACACTAATTAAACAGGCCTTGTGTCCATATCCATTCTTGAGCATACTGAAAGCCAACTCTGTACTTCCTTGAAGCCGCCAAACTTCATACTCATATAGGTGAATCTTTTATTGATCGTCACTGCAATGCAATAGCACTTTGTCAAAAGACTCATTAAAAAGAAACTCTTCAACCTAATCTTGCAGGTAATAGCACATACCTTCGGGACAATATCATGTGCTCAAATCTATGACAATATGCCTTCCACATTGAATTCTGCCTCTAACATTGTATTAGAGGGGAATTGGGTATCCTATCACCAAGATTTATATGAGTTTTAAACCCATCCCGTTAACCGACTTTTGTACCAAGTCTCTAGCCAATCCTTTGGTTAAGTGATCGGCTAAATTATGTTGAGATCTCACAAAACAACCGAAATCACCCCATGAGTAATCAACTCACGTACCGCGCTATGTCTAACGCCCAGGTGTCGCGACTTACCATTATACACTTGGCTATATGCTTTAGACAAGGTAGATGCACTATCACAATGGATAGAAATGGGTGATATTGGTTTAGGCCATAATGGAATTTCATAGATCAAATTCCTAAGCCATTCCGCCTCTTTTCCGGCTGCTGCTAAGGCAACAAATTCCGACTCCATAGTCGAGCTAGTAATGCAAGTTTGCTTTTTGGAAGCCCAAGAAATGGCACCTCCTCCAAGTAAAAACACCCAACCACTAGTAGAAGAATGATCCTCTACATTTGATATCCAACTAGCGTCTGAGTATCCTTCTATCACTGAAGGATATCCAACATAAGTCAAGCCAAAGTCCTTGGTCAACTTAAGATACCTTAATACACGATTTACCGCACGCCAATGATGACTACTCGGATTACTCGTGAACCTGCTTAGCTTTCCAACCGCATAAGCAATATCCGGACGCGCGTGTGCTAGTCATAGCATACATCAAACATCCTATCACCCGAGAATACTCAAGTTGTAATATCGGATTTCCCGTATTAGGCATGAGTTTCTCATTAGGATCCATGGGAGTATTAGCTGGAGTAGAATTTTCACAATTGAATTTCTTCAACACTTTCTGTGGAAATACTATGGTTAATATTACATTATTATTACACTCATAACATGTTACAATGTAACGTGTTACTTTTTATCAAGAGACATATTAATTGCATTGAATAAACAATTAATATGTCCTAATAGTCATAAAGTAACTATCCTTTGTCCTATTATGTAATAGCATAGACATAGCCGACTCTAGCATTTAGTGTAGCCGGCTCTAGTTACTTTTACTTTACTAGCTAGGATCCTCTCTTGTAAGGATCCTCTCTTGTATCTATTTATACTCATTCTTTCAACATGAATAAATAAGTTGAAGTTTACTCTTGTGTGTATCACATTCTCAAACTCTCTTCATGGTATCAGAGACTTAAAATCCTGAATCCGCTGCAAATTCTCAGTACCCTGCTGAATTAAGAATGTCTTCATTATCTCAAAGCTTCCTCACCCTCGAGTTGAGTCCCAAATACCTCAATGCAGACCTCCAGGGTCACCGACTCTTCATCTTACACAAATCATAGACTTGATGGCAACAACTACTTGCTATGGTCAAGGTCTATGAAAATGTACATCTCTGGACAAGGTAAGATGGGATACATCGACTCTCTAACCCCGCTTGAAGATGACCTGTGTTTTGAAGCATGGGATACTACTAATAATCAAGTCATGACCATTCTCACAAGATCAATGACAAAAGAGATTAGTGAGAACTTTATGATGTATGATACTTGCAAAGGAGATGCAGGATAATGCCATGGATCTTTACTCCAAGAAAGACAATACATCGTAAGTGTATGAACTTGAAGCTCAGATTCAAAATTGCGATACAGAGATATGCTCAGAACTCAATACTTCAACCAATCTGTTTAGGGCATGGCAACACTAGACATGTTGGAAACTCACCCTGGAATGATGTCAAGGATGCTTTGCCTTTTTATAGGACATTATTGAGAAAAAGAGAGTATTCAAGTTTCTTCTTTGGGTGAATCCTACTCTTGATGATGTTAGGGAAGAATCCTTGCAACAAAACCTCTCCCCATCTCAAATCCATGTTTGCTTTGAAGTCAAACATGAGGAAAGCAGAGAAAAGTGATGTTTCTTTGAACTCCCCTGCCGACAACCTGCGAGAGTGCTACCTGGCGACCATCGGGAAGCTCTTGAGGTTAATGAGGCTGCCGGGAAGCTCTTGATAGAACTGGAAAGTTGTTCTGAGAGCACCGCAAACGCACAAATCACACCAAGGACACTTGTTTGGAAGCTACATGGCATGCCTAAATCCTCAAACCTACCAGGGAAAGTCGGCGGGGCATGTCCATGAAGAGGAGAATGACAACAAGTTGAATGCTCGGTTTCTTGCATTCAAAGCTTTCCTCACTCAACAAAAGAAGGTAGTACCTCTCACCGACACGGCTACTCAGGCTAGTGCGGTAAATTCTACTCTTCTATTAGTAATGAAACATGGATTGTTGATTACGGGCCTCCCTCCCATATGACTGGTAATAAAAACCTCATAACTCACCTTATGCCATGTCAACAAATTCACAATGTTAAGGCTAGCGATGGATCTATCTCTCGTGCAAAAGGTTTTGGAAATGTTAAACTCACTAACAAGATATGTCTAAAGGATGTCCTATTTGTTCCAAAATTAGACTGCAATCTCATATCTCACAAGAGACATGCAAAAGATTTAAATTGAATTTATTGTTTTTAATAAGAATCGATTGCACTTTCCAGACCCTTCTTCACGAGGAAGTGATTGGGAGGGCTAAACCACGCTTAGGATTGTATGTGGTCGACCTGCTGAAGACAAAGATCAAGACCGAATCGCCTCGAAGACTGCACTCAAACCTTAGATAATATCATGTTATGGCATTATAGACTAGGACATCCAAGTTTTGGTTATTTGAAGTCCAGTAATTCTGAATTATTTAAAGGATGTAATGTCAATGATCTTCAATGTGATATTTGTCAATTTGCCAAACTTACCAAATCATGTATGCCAAACTACCTTATTTGCCTTCCACACCTTTCACTTTAATTCATAGTGATGTATGGGGACCTTCAAGGGTAAAAAGTATAACAGAAATAGGTGGTTTGTCACTTTCATTGATGATCATACCAGAACACATGGTTGTTTTTAATGAAGGATAAATCGAAGTTGGACCGCCAGAATTCTACAACATGATCTCGACTCAATTTGACACTAAGATCAAGATCTTAAAGACTGATAATGCTCTTGAATACTATGAGTCTAACCTCGTAATTTCTTGATGAATAAGGGATTGTCCATATCGGCTGAGCCAGTGGAAACACCTCAACAAAATGGGGTTCTTGAGAGAAAGAACAGGCACCTCCGGAGATGGCTCGATCAATCATGTTCACTACCCATGTCCCAAAGTATATGTGGGGTGAAGCTATATTAATCGCCACATACTTAATCAACAGACTTCCCCAAGTGAGTGTTAGGCTTCAAAACTCCTATCCAAACCCTCACGACCACACACTCCTGCCCTCATCTTATTTCCCAATTACCACCAAAATCTTTGGTTGTACTTGTCTTTGTTTATATCCATGCCCAACACAAGCAAACTTGATCCCAAAGCTCACAAGTGCATTTTCCTAGGATATGCAAAGGGCAGAAAGGTTACAAGTGTTACTCTCCTTACGAAAAGAGATTTTACAATTCTATGGATGTAAAATTCTTTGAAAGGACTCCTACTACAACAAGTCCACTTTGAGCGATCAACGATGGAAACTGATTGAACTCGACCTAAATCCTTTCCCTCAAGAAACTCTTGAACCTCAAAGACCCCCATCGACTCTCAAGATCCTAATGATCCTCAAGAACCTCCTCGAACTGAGTCTCGACCCGAGCTCTCTTGAACTGAAACTCATCGACACTCAAAGAACTCATCGAGTCACAAAGAGATGAACCTCAAGACTTACTTAACTCTCGACTGCGACGTTGATGACAGACTATTGCTATCGGGGAAGGGAAAGAGATCTTGCACTCTCGATCACTCTATTCATAATTATCTATCCTATGATCGCTTATCACTGTTTTTGCCATGTTTACACAGACTTGGATTCTCACTCTATTCCTAAGAATATACAGAAAGCTCTCCAACATGATAAGTGGAAGGCAATATCAAAAGCGAAATGATCGCTCTCCTGACAACCATACTTGGGATCTCACCACTCTCCCACATGGAAAGAAGACAATCACCGCAAATGGTCATTCACTATCAAGTACAATCTTGATGGTACTATTGACAAATACAAAGCTAGGCCCAGTTGCAGAGGGGATTCACTCAAACATATGGCCTTGACTACAAGGAAACCTTTGCACCTATGGCAAAACTAAACACCGCTGTGTCAATGATCTCAATTGTCATCCAACTTGATCGCCTCTACACCAATTGGATATCAAGAATGCTTTCTAAATGGTGACCTTCTTGAGGAAGTCTATATGAATGTGCCTCCCGGTTTTTCCAACACTCACACTCAAGGAAAGTTTGCAAATTGAGGAAATCTCTATATGGCCTAAAGCAAGTCCCCAGGAGCCTGGTTTGGCAAACTCACTACTGTGGTTAAAGCTGCTGGATACCATCAATGCAACTCAGATCACACAATGTTTATCAAAACAACAAACCGAGAAAAGGTCCATTCTTATTGTCTATGTGGATGATATCATCCTTACTGGTGATGACCTGCTTTGAGATCCAAAACTTGAAGACCTGCGCAAAAAAAGTATTTCAAGTTAAAGATTTGGGCTACCTCAAGTACTTTCTTGGTATGGAAATAGCTAGAATGCCAGGGTATATCTGTTTCACGAGGAAGTATGTCTTTGGACTGGTTTGAAGAAATCGGCATCTTTGGGATGCAAACTCTTTGTATCCCCAGTAGACCCAGAGAATACCTGCCGCATGGTGACATTCTTTGTCGAAAAGGATCAATATCAAAGACTTGTAGGAAACTCATTTATCTCGTCCCATACAAGACCTGATATATTGCATATGGCGTCGATCTGGTTAGCTTGATTCATGCATTGCCCTCTTGAGCAACATTGGGATGTCGTGAATGTGGATACTAAGGTACTGAAGTCCACTCTGGCAGGGCTTACATTTCACCAAGTCTCTGATAGATCAATCAAGGTCTACACCGATCTTTGATTGGGTTTGGATGTCACATTGATGAAGATCTACCACAGGCTATTGCTCATATGTATGGGGAAACCTAGTTACTTGGAGAAGCAAGAAACACCCATCTTGTGTCAAGAAGCGATCTTGAAGCCGAACTCGGGGCACTTGTACTTGGCATTTGTGAAGCTCTGTGGCTAAAAAGTACTACTCACCGAACTTCAAAGAACCTCTTCAACAACCTATCACACTCTGCTTTGTGACAATAATTCACCTTTATGCATGGCGGCAGAGGATCCACCCATCATGATAAAACCAAACATGTGGACATTGATGACACTTCCTAAAGGAGAAGATTGATGCCAAGATTATTCAACTCCAAAGATGTTCCTCAAAGCAGATCGTAATCTTGATATTCTCACCAAGGCCATACCACCACTTATGTTCAAAGAGATTGAGTAGCAAACTTGGTCGTATAAACATATACAACCCGATTTGAGGGGGGGTGTGGAAATACTATGGTTAATATTACATTATTATTACACTCATAACATGTTACAATGTAACGTGTTACTTTTTATCAAGAGACATATTAATTGCATTGAATAAACAATTAATATGTCCTAATAGTCATAAAGTAACTATCCTTTGTCCTATTATGTAATAGCATAGACATAGCCGACTCTAGCATTTAGTGTAGCCGGCTCTAGTTACTTTTACTTTACTAGCTAGGATCCTCTCTTATAAGGATCCTCTCTTGTATCTATTTATACTCATTCTTTCAACATGAATAAATAAGTTGAAGTTTACTCTTGTGTGTATCACATTCTCAAACTCTCTTCACTTTCTCAATATAATGAGATTGTGTCAAAGAGATCCCTTTGTCACTCCGTTTGATCTTGATTCCAAGAATCACATCCGCCTCCCCCATGTCTTTCATAGAGAAACTTGATGACAAAAAGGCCTTACAAAGGTCAACTTGTTCTTGGTTAGTTCCAAAGATTAACATGTCATCAACATATAAGCAAATTATCACACCATTACTGGTATTATAAAATTTGCTATATATACACTTGTCTGATTGGTTAAGCTTAAAACCATTAGACAAGACAACTTCATCAAATTTATGATGCCATTGTTTAGGCGCTTGTTTAAGCCCGTACAATGATTTAACAAGCTTACACACCTTATGCTCGTTACCAGGCATAACAAATCCCTCTGGTTGTTTCATACGGAAGATAACCTTTTAACACTATGAAAAGGTTGTCTCACAATTTTATTTAACATACAAATATTACACTTATTCATATTCATGTCAAAAGATGGAATTAACTCATTTTTAGACATTACCAACATACGTTTATAATGAACATGTCCCAACCGAGCATGCCACAAAACAGAACTATTAACATCATGATTTGTGATAACAATATTACAACATTACCAGAGATAATTCTTCCTTTTTGTGCTTTAACATGTGTTTAAAATCTTTCCATGATGAAATTACCAACCAAGAACTTTTTACTAGAGGCATCTTCATTCATGTATTTAGACTCTAGTGAATCCCAAAGTTCTTTCGCAGACTCAACATTTTGGTAAATGTCAAACAAAGAATCAGACATACCGTTTAGAATGTGACCTCTACAGATGTAGTCATCATTCTCCCATTTGTTCTTCCTCCTCAGTTCCTCCAAAGGTCCATCATCCAACACTTCAGGCATTGGTGTACTCAACACATACACCACTTTCAATGTTGTTAGCAGAAAATGCATTTTCCTTTGCCATCTTTTAAAATTAACACCTTCAAACTTTTCCAACTTACCAAAGTTTGCAGTCATCTCCTTGACAATTGACATTGCAGAAATTCTGAAATAACTTTTGTAGATTGTTGTAGATATATGGCTTTCAAGGAAACAACAATGTCAAAACAAAACGCAGGAAATCTGATAAACTTGATATAACGTAGAATCATGATAAACACTTTCCTACAAAAGTTATTTGACCCTTATAAGATGCCTCGGGTTACACAAATACTTTTGTGAGATAAGACTACGTTCCCTTCACTTTTTTGGCACCAAAAGAGAAGAATACTTAAGGAGTTTTGTTGAAGTTTGTTTGACACTCAAAGATGATGAAGCAATTGAATTCTCTCATTCTTTGCATTCAAAATGATCTTATATATTAGTAGAAAACCGTTCTTACATGTAGACACCTTTTGGAAAGGTATTATATGGAAGAATCAGTTGAAAAACCAGTGAAAAGACACAACAATTCGCAGAAAAGAGTCACAAGCGGGTGCCTGTGTGAACCAGAAAGCTGTGAAACTCTCTGATCAACTTTTTGCCTTGAGTCGACCTGACAGGCGGCCGCCTGTCCCTATGTTTTTCCCAAAACAGATTTTGCGTCCTTTAAGTGGTTTTCCGAACTCTAACCGATCATTTATATCCGTAAACTCGCAAATACTTATACGAGTGTGCACTCCGCACCTCCAAACTCATAATATAGCATTCCGAGTTCACCCATCTTTATACCAAACCCCCGATTACATATGAACATGGTAACACTTAAATTACCAACAGCTATTTCGTTTGTAGTTTTACAACACATTCATTTTCAACACTTTATTTTCCCAACACATCATTATTTTATGTCAACCCAAAAGTGAATTTTGAATTGCCGGCTCAGTTCGTGCTTTCACATGTTTTTCATGTATGTCGGGTATCAAGAAGATAGAGAATAATTGTCTACTATTTTAGCCGAGTTCATATGTTTTAGTGGAGTGGTGTGAATTTACATTTTCTTGAAAGATGATCCCGAACATATGAAATGAAGTCCTTTATGAAGTAGATTATAAATATTTGATGAATGAATATTTGGTGACTTTATCTTTGGAGACTATTTTAAAGAATTGATGTAACGAGTGAACATGGACACTAGTACTTGATGACATCTTTATTTCTTGATTATATGATATGGTATTTTATTACTTAATTTTTAACAGTCGATTTCCAGTCATGCATGTGGCTCGATATTATATTTTGAGTCATAATCAAACGAATCGAATTCGGATTAAGTTACGTAAATTAGTATAATTTCTTTACATGAACCGGATGTCTTATCCAAATATTTGTTATGAAAAAAAATATTGCCAACAACTTGTCAATTTGGGAGATTATGATTTCAACATGATGTCAAAGTATAGTGTCATAGTTCAAATCTTTCTACCAACTTTGCATTTTCATTTATGTCGTAAGGGTTGGATCTCTTTGTTGGGTTTGTTGTATCTGTTATATACATTTGTGTGCAAGGACGTAGCTAAGTGAAGGGCTTAGGGGGGGCATAGTTCACCCGGTTGTTATTTTTGCTACACTAAAAAACACCCCATCATACCTATATAGTCCACCCGTCCACCTGAAGATAAATTCCTGGTTCCGTCATTGTTTCTGTGTCGTACCATGTTCATCCAAACTATTTGTTATATACCCACCTAAAATGAGTGTGTCGAGATGTTAAGTATCTTTATTATGTGCATGTCCATCAAGTTTAATCTTTTGGAAGATATATTTTCTTTTATATGAAACCTTGTTAATTCAGGGTTTTGATGCAACGTGTCACGAAGAAAAATAAATCTTGGTTAATTGCATACCATATTATAATAAATAATAATAAAAAACACAAAGAGATGGTACCCAACTTGATGGTAAATTCCTAATAAATAGATCCTGAGAAATCTGGGCAAATCTTGAAGCCGTCCCAATACCGTTCACAAACTAAAATCAAATAAGATAGAGCGCTAAAAGTGGATTACAAAGACAAATCACAGCCCACAACGCACACCACCACTTTGTTCTTGCATTAAAATTTGTCTTATTATTATTATTATTATTATTATTATTATTATTATTATTATTATTATTATTATTTATTATTATTAATGTGAACTTTTCAACCATCGCCTATGCCATTGATGTGTTCAGTGGAGCCGTCTAAGCCAGTTGTAACTAGCTGCAGGTTTTCCTTCTACAAAGATGTGACTCTAATATCAATATATCATGTGGAAAATATAAGCCTAATAACATATGAGAGTAAGAGCCTCGGCCTTTTAAACTCAGTCTTTGAGGTGAGAGAAACTCATCTCTTAATATGATGTATGAAACAATTGCAAGTATACGTCCAATGTGAGACACGGTAACATAATCTATATCTCTTAATTTATATTCTAAATTGATAATTCTTTCCCCAATCTTTTTTTTTTTCGTGCTCTTTATTATTTTAATACCAACAATGACCATATTCCGAAATAATTTTGAAAATTCACCGTTGATATTCACTGAGTGAATTTGGATGATTAATCACATTAGTAACGACACAAAAATATCAAATGAGGTATCAAAACAAAGAGATTAATAAAATAAAATAAAATTTGGAGGATTAGGATAAGGACAACTTTTAAAATATTTTTGAGTAACATGACAGCCCAATATATTTTTATAGGGAGAAGGACAACTCATATAATTTTTATAGTCTTAAAGACAAAACCAAAAAAATAAAAATAAAAACGAAAAATCCGACACACTATGCAAGGGGAGAAAAGTTATTATGCAGCATGTATTTGTGAGTGATAATTAGTGGACGGTTGAGATGAATCAAAATTTACTCTCTCTCACATAATAGTTGTGTGTAGGGGTGAGTTGGAGAAATCTTACCCCTCCACTTGTATCACCCATAAAAACCTGTTGTGTAATAACTCTTCTCATGCAAGGGACGCTGCTCCAGGTTCAATTTTTTAATTGTTTTTTTTCCTCTTTCCTTCCGATTTTCAAACACTAATATCTTTTGATATAGATCTCCAAACGCGATAAAAATATCACTGAATTTTTTATTTTTTGATGCTCTTCGTTTTGAGACTTGGTTCGATATAATTACATCATTTTTCGTGAGATTCACTGTGAAAATTCACTCAGTGAATCCTGAAAATCAATGAATATCGACAATGAATTTGGAACAATAGTGAATTTCGACAGCGCATTTCTGAATTTACGTCGGACTATGTTGAATGTGGTCTCAAAATAAAGAGCATGAAAAAATAAACAATTTGGTGAAAGAATTTTCAAATTTGGAGTTCTAGATTATGAGATATGAGTGTTTAAAAAAAGGGAAAATGATGGAGAAGGACATCAACATTACATCAATTAAAAAGGACAATTTTTTGAAACTTTTGCATAAAGGACAAAAAAAAAATTTAAATTTTTTTTTATTTTTCTGGCGAATTTTTTCCAAAAAAAAAAAATACCTTACACACTTTCTCTCTTATCTATCTTTTTTAAACGCTCATACCTCTCAATCTAGAACTCCAAATTTGAAAAATTCTTACACCAATTTTTTTTTTTTTTTTTTCATGTTCTTTATTTGAGACTACATTCAATATATTCCGACGTGATTTCAGAAAATCCGCTGTCGAAATTTACTATCGTTCAAAATTCACTATCGATATTCATTGATTTCGCGATTCATCGAGAAGATTGACCGAGTGAATTTCGATAGTAAATCTCACGGAAAACGATGTGATGATATCGAACCAAGTCTCAAAACGAAGAGCATCGAAAAATAAAAAATTCAGTAAAATTTTCATCACATTTAAGAATCTAAATCAAAAGATATGAGTGTTTGAAAATCGGGGAGGAAAGAGAAAAATAAAGAAAAAAGAAACAAAGGTCCCAGGAAGAAATAGGCGCGACTTTTTTTAATATATATATATATTTTAATTTTTTTTGCTTTGGCCTTTCTGCCTATAAAAATCATAAAATTAGTTCTTCTCTCAATAAAAATATATATGGTTGTTCTGTTACTCAAAAATATTTCAAAGCTGTCATTATCTCTAATTCTCCTTTAAAAAAAAATAGATAAGAGATAAATTGTGTTGTTTTTTTTTTGGGAAAAAATGGCCCATCAATTAAAAAAATAAAATAAAATAGTTTTATCCTTTATGTAAAAATTTCAAAAACCTGCCATTCTCCTTAATTGATAAAATATTGGTGTCCTTCTCCCTCATTCCCCAAAAAATAATTGATGAAATTTTTATCATTTCTAAAAGTCTATATAAAAAACTTATCTTCGGCCGAAAGTAATATAGAGGATTGTAAAAAACTTATGTCAACTTTCATTTCTCTTTCTTTCTCTTTTGCTAAAAGACAAGGTAACATGCCTGCACATTTTCTTGCGAGGGAATGCCTCAATCTTGTTGGTTGCCTAGAATGAGGTTCTTCTCCTCCTTCTCATGTAATTCGCGCTTGAATGGCGGACTGTGTTTAATCAATAAATAAAGCGCTTTTACCCAAAGTTTATATAAAAAAATATGAGTACTTAAAAATGACGGAAAACAAGGAAAAAGAGGGAGAGGAAATGCTTGTTATGTTAAGATGTATGCATTAATTTTTTTAGGGAACAAAGAATTTTAATAAGCAATATCCGTCAAACAAGCGACAAGAACGTAACCCGGGGGCGAAGAACCCTAGAGTGTCCGAGCAGTAACAGACAACTTGTGTCTAGCTAAAATATGTGCAGGAATATTCCCTACACGTCGAATGAAAGAAAAGGAAACATAGGTAAAGCTAGGCACATGAGCCAAACAGTCCTGAACTAAGCAGCCCAAAGCTGTGAGGTCCACTCATAGCTGTCGAAGTCACGATACACACGCCAGATAGTCACTCTCCACCTCGAGCTGCTGAATACCTAAGTGTTCCGCCTCTACCATGGCCAAGGAAATAGCCTTGACCTCTATATACTCAACCGGGTCGCCTAAATCAAAATAATAAGCAAAGGAATGAAGGAATGATCCATGCGAGTCGCAGAAAATAACTCCCATACCCGCACCTGCCTCAGTAAAGGATGCATCGACATTACTTTTCACCACATCTGTCATAGGCTTCATCCATCTATCCGGTAGGCGACAGTCTCGAGCCTATACCCGAAAGCTCTCTATAGCATCCTTATACTCAGCCGAAGCAGCTAGAGATCGCATACATACCGCTGAGACATAGACCGCCTGATCGTCAAACATTGCAGAGCAGCATGCCTTCCAGATCCCCCACATAAGCCACACGAATCACGCCACATCCTGAACACCATGTTCCTCGATCTCCCTCATAAAGAACTCGGTAAAGGAGGCATAGTGAAAATGCTGTAAGGTGTCGTGAAATGGCGACACCCTTCAGATCCTGTCTGCCATCTCGCACTCAAATACCACATGCCGCATTGTTTCAAGAGTCTCCCCGCATGCCAAGCAAATACCATCACCCATGTTCCGCCTCTACAGGCCTTGGCCAATAGCAAGACATTCTTTCAAACATCGCCACATAAAAGGCTGAATACGTGGTTGGACAGGAAGTTGCCAGCAGCTCCTCCACATCACACTCCCCTCTCCCGATGTAGACGAACCTGCCCCTAACAATGGCCAGTAAAGTGATAAAAATACCCAGACCGGACATTGTAGACTCCCTTGCGATCATAGTGCCAAATCCATCGATCCCGCTGTGGCGGTTGTGTAATTATCCTGAGACCGGAGTCTTCATGACATCATGGTGTGGATTGTCATACTTTGACACTATTGAGGTTTCCCTTAGCCATGTGGTGATCATGCGGTAGTGATTGGGTGTGATACTGAAGCATGCGTTGGATTCATATTGTTCGTCCGGAAATCGCGTACCCTATGAGTAGGGGTGAATATCCGAAATGACCTTCTTATAAGGAATGTCTTATTCTTGAAAGTCTTTGCAAAGCGGAAGTAATATGTTACTTCGAGGGAGTAGGATATCCAGATTATAAGATACATTCATTGATGTTTGACACTCGACGTACGACCGTATGGATATTAATTCAACGATAGGATTCTATTTACACGGTAACTGTTACACATGAAATGTAGTAGTCATTGCATTTGACTCTTCCGATTATTGGGGGTCACAGTGTGTTGCTAGGCACTATTCCGTGATTGTTAGGTATGAAGGGCAATTTCGTAATTGCACTTTATGCTTACGGCCAACATATTCGGAAGCCTATCAGGTCACACACATAAGAACATCTAGCCGGATTAAAATACGGTTATAGTAATAACCAAATAATGAAAGTTTTATCTCGACTATAAAGTGTTATAGTGGTAAATTAATATTGTGGAATTTATTTATTATGAATAAATATAATACAAGATATTAATTAAGTTGATTAATTAAATATACATATAATATATATGTGGGTTGAAATATATATGTATATTGATATACACATGTATTTTGCAACTTAATTAATCATAGAATTATATTAATTAAGAATATTCCGGAAGCCAATAAAAGGCTATATGGGGTGCAACTTATTAGTGTATAAGATACACTTGGATTGTGTAATTTAATTAATAGTATTACCGTATATTAATATTAGATATTAATGTATATAGATTTGCACACATGTGTAAATTAATGTTTTTTTTTTTGAAGAACAATATGAGATATTTTCAATATATATCTTGGAAGAATATTTAATATAAGATATTGAATATTAATGAGATAAATCAATCAAATATATTTTTCTTATCAGGAAAATATTTTCTCTCTTATCAATCTACTAGGAAGCTTCTCCCAATCAGATTGGGACAATAAGGGGGCGCCAATTCTACTATTTAAAAGAGGGATTGACTAGCTCTTTTGTACATCACAATTTCAAGAGACTAATAGTTTCTTATGAAAAATAGAGAGATTTTCTAGAGAGTTTTAGAGAGAGAGAGGAAAGGCCGGTCTAGCAACCGGATTTTTCTAGTAGCAATCCAATGGTGGATTCCGGCGGGTTGTTCGTGTGGACTAACGGTAAAGGCCGAACGCTTGGGCGGCTCCATGCACCACTGCTCTCCTTAGATGGTCAAAGCGTCGATCTTTTTGATCAAGCAATGTAACCACCGTCTACTAGCTTATTATGTTTGTTGCTTAAACGAAGTCGATCCTGGTTAAAGTAAATAAATTTTTGAATTCCGCTGCGTTCCCGCGTAGATTTCCTAACAGGAGGCTGCCAAAAGCTGCTGCTGATCAACATCGAGTTCGGCAAAGTGCAAGCCATCTAGATTAATAACTGCCCCATTAGATGAGTAAATGCCTTGAAAGTAGTCTACCGCAAGCCACTCCATGTCTGCAGGCTCATCGCACACAGCCCCGTGGGAATCATGCAACAAATGAATGGAGTTCGCTTCCGCCGAGTCGCCGCGTAATGGTGAAAATAGTGCGTATTTCTGTCTGTCTGTCCCAACCACTCCGCCCTACCTCACCGGCGCTAATATTCTTCCTCCACAGTCTTCCATTGATCAAGTTGTTGCATAATGTCACGTTCTGCCAACACCGTGTAGGAGGATGATTCTCTCAATTCCCGCAATTCCTCTTCTTTTTTTGCAATACGTTTCCCAAGATTTCCTTGCCTCTGTGAACTCCAAGTCCTCAACTTACGCCGAACGTTCATCACTTTATTGACGAGAGACGATGGACTATGAACCGAGCTGCATTGCCAAGATGCCTGAAAACATTCCTTAAACTCCTGATCCCGGATCCAGAAGGGATCGTAACGCGGCACCGGAGTCCATTTAACCAAGCCCTTATCAAAGGGATTAACCGACGATATCAGAACAGGGACATGATCCGACCCGGAACTGGATAAATGATAGACCATATGTTGGGGGAAGAGATTGCGCCACCCAATGTTAGCCACCCCTCTATCCGAACGGACACGAGTTGCGGAACTGTCTGCTCGCTTATACCAAGTAAACGGGGCCCTGACATATCCCACATCAACAAGTTCACAATCAGAAAAGGCGTTTTGGAAGGCCACAGTCTGCGGATACGGACGAAGATTCGGGCCATATTGCTCTGTACACAATAAAACTTCATTAAAATCTCCTGCTACAAGCCATGGCAGTGATATCCGGTCATGCAAACGGCGCAATGCGCTCTTTCCCTCACAACCGGGTTTCCATAAAACCCGGTGAAACGCCAGGTTGGGGCCGTAGTACTACGAATGATTGCATATATATGTCCAGAATTATATGTAGATATCAGTACATCGGTATCATCGTTCCATAAAAGGGCAAGACCTCCGCTTGCGCCCACGCTGCCAACTACAAGTGCACTAGAAAAACCAAGCAAGCAACGAACATACTCAAACCGATTTTCACTTAATTTTGTTTCAGACAATAATAAAAGAGAAGACGAATAAATATTTACAAGACTCTTGAGTGCATTAACTGCCTGCGGGTGGCCCAGCCCACGGCAGTTTCAACATAGGATACTCATGGCGCCGGGTGGGCCTGCTCCACCAATGGCAAATTAAAATAGCTTTCTTCAGAACCACCTCCCTGTCAACATCCATGTCCGATTTCCGCTTCTCTCCCGCATGCTAAAAAATGATCAATTCATCCTCCTTTTCCATCCCTTTTTTTCTAGCCATGCGTTTAAAAGTGGAGACCCGTGTACGCCGCTCTCGATCCAACGAAGTAGCATCCTCTTCAGCCGAGTCCTGTACTTCAACAATATCACGCACTGGGGCAATAGAAAATTGTAATTTAATTTTAAAAATGAAAAGTGTCATATTTTCTAACTGTCTATAAAAAAAAGATATAAGTATATTTTAAAATCATATATTTAGGTTGGCGTAGATGCATAATAGTAAGCCAATTGTAACTTGCTAGCTTGCTACTAGTCCCATCGACGAAGAACTTTTTATCTTTAGTTTTAGTTAATTAAAGAATCAGTTCACGTATATATATGTTCAATACAAAACGTTAACACTTTTAGAATCTGATTTGGCAAAAAAGCTACAAAAGCTTATAGCCGTTACACTTGCATTCAATGAAAAAGAAAATCAATGAAAATTAAATTAGTAAAGTTTCTATTTTGTCCAAAAATCGGAGAGATCGATTTAGAGCACTTGCAGCTGTAAATGATGTTAGGCATTTGTAATAGAACCCTATACCGTGCCATATTTCTAAAATAAAGATAAAAAATGGAATTTTTCCTCAAATATCCACACAACAGAAGACTTATCACTATCTCTGTTTTAGGATCAATGAACGGTGTATATCTCCATTTGTGGAGCAATATCCATATTTAAAAGCACTATTTCTATTTTAATGGTATACATGGTATAAAGATAGGGTTATAGATGCTGTTGTATAGTGTTTTGAATTAAGATGTTGTAAAATAGAGATATTTATTATTTTATGTTATTTTAGGGATAAAAAATAGGGGGAATGAAAGAGAAGGACATTAACATTTCATCAATTAAGGAGAATGACATGTTTTTAAATTTTTTGCATAAAGGACAAAACTATTTTATTTATTTTTTTAATTTCTGGCCGCATTTTTACCTTAAAAAAACCCAACACATTTTCTCTCTAATCCATCTTTTTCAAACACTCATATATCTCTCAATCTAGAACTCCAAATTTAAAAAAAATTTCACCAATTTTTTTATTTTTTCATGCTCTTTATTTTGAGACCACATTCAACATATTCCGACGTGATTCCGAAAATCCACGGTTGAAATTCACTATTGTTCGAAATTCACTGTCGATATTCACTGATTTTCGGGATTCACTGGGGAGATTCAATTAGTGAATTTCGACAGTGAATCTCATGAAAAATGATGTAATTATATCGAACCAAGTCTCAAAACGAAGAGTATTAAAAAATAAAAATTCAGTGAAAGTTTTATCGCGTTTGGACATCTAGATCAAAAGATATGATCGTTTGAAAATCGGAGAGGAAATATAGAAAAAACAATAAAAACAGGAACAGGCTTGCCGTCGGATTTTTTTTTTTTTTTTTTGGTTTTGTCCTTCAGCCTATAACCTTCTCCCAATAAAAAATGTGTAGTTGTCCTGTTACTCAAAAATATTCGAAAAGCTGTCCTTATTCCTAGGTCTCCTTAAAAAAATATGGTTTATGGTGTGAATGCGCTTAAATATGAATTTTAGAACACCAAACAAATTTTTTTTGTATTTTTATTTATTTATTTATTTATTATCGGGAAACGAAAGATTTTATTAAAAACAACAAACACATTACACCGGGTTATCACCAAACAATTCATATTTATCTAAAATACCAATGAAATAGTATATGTTAAGCCATTCTGTACACACAGATTCTTAAAGTAACACTGGACATATAGCGCAACATTGGAAATACTCCATATACATTTTTTCCTATTTCTCTCACTTTTCTCCTTATTTTTGGGCCCGATTTCCTTTCTTTTAGTCACTTTTCATTATTATTTATCATAGAGGAAATATTCTAATTTTTATGTATTAAAAAGACAACTTTCTTGATTGTTAAATACAATAGCATAAAAACTTAATATTATATAAGAACAAGTTAACTAACATTACAATAGTAACAAAAATTACAAACGGGGCTAAAAGTGGCTTCTAAATTTGTACTCGATTATATTATTGAGTAGAATTACTACAAACGTTCCACCAATTAAATGTTAATAGTTTATTTTTTTTAATATTAATTAAATGTTAACGGTTGAAAAAATTAATGGGAAGTCTATAAAATAAATAATTTATTCTACTTTATTATGAATAGAGAATTTGTAAGTTGAGATTCTAATGCATTTTTTTGTGGAGAAATTAGGGATAAGGACACAATATGGAATATTTTTAAGTAACAGAACATCTACATATTTTTTATAGAGAGAAAGACAACTGCATAATTTTTATAATGCGAGAAGACAAACAATGAATCCTAAAATCGGTGAATCTCCTAGTGAATCCCGAAATCGGTGAATTTCGACGATGAATCCCAAAATCATGAATTTAACAATGAATTTTGAAAATTAGTGAATTTCGACAGTGAATCTCGGCAGTGAATTTACACAGTGAATTTCGAACACAAGTGAATTTCGACAGTGAATAAATAGTTTTGTCCTTTATGCAAAAGTTTCAAAAGACTGTCCTTCTACTCAATTGATGAAAGATTTACCTTCTTCTTCTCTCATTCCCCCCCTTTTTTTCCGGAGACGAAAGACGCACACATCCTTTTTTAATGCAATTGATTATGTATTGAGCTTTTGTAAAATAGAAAAAGTGATGTTTGAGTCTGTAAAATAGAGAATCTATGAAAAGACACGGATGAGAGTGCTTTTAGGAGAAGTTGAAGCTAACGATCCATTAGAATGAGGAATTATCTATCCTAATCTTGAGTAAAGTAACCGTCCGGTCAGTACAAAAAGGCTGGACCGTATGGTTTACCATTGGATAAATATAAAATTTTACGAAATTGTTGATTTTAGTATACCATAAGATATTATGTACCGTCAAAACAAGATCTTTTACGGCTAATTCCCAACTTTTTCGAGTTACCTTTGGTTTGCTGCTCTCAAATCCACTGCCTACCTACCTAACCGGCCCACTCCCTCTCCCTCCCCCTTCCTGGCTCCCCTTTTTTATCCCCTATTCCTTTCATAATCGGTAGTTAGCAACATTGTCCGCCGTACTGTTGTACCCGTATGCGAATAAAATAAATATTCAGAAAATAAAGAACAATTTTATTTCCAATTCAAAATAAATATTATTACAATACTGTAATTGAAAAATGAAAATGATCAAAAGGATATTTTCAACTGAGGCGAGATGGAACTGTATCCTTAAGACAAATTTGCTCCGGCTTGTACCCCGGTTTATGCAATTGTCTCCCATGATTACTCAGTTACCTATTCAGAAAAGAGGTACTTCAATTTATGAACCACAACTAACTCTAACAGTGCCCAGAAACTCTTCGACTATGAATGCACAAGAAAAGAATTTTATGCAATGGAATGTATGAATGCTCTTGTATTGCTTGAATACTTCTGTGTACTTTTCCATCTTGTGAGGACTTGTTTATATAGGGGCTCAGATTGTAATGGAAGAGTCTCTGCAATTAATTTCATTTATTGCATAACTCCCACTATTTCCACTTTACTCCAAGTATTGATGATAACAGGTTAGAAGATGAAAGGTCTCAGCAGAAGATGAAATCAACCTGCTGAAAATGCCTTGGCCGAAAGTCTGCTGAATTCTGCCTCAACTGACTTCTCCTCCCCTGCTGATGCTGAGTTTGTCTCAGCAGACTTCGTCTGACTCAACCTCAACTGAGTTGCTTTAGCTCGACTCTCTCGCTTTCGTTCAAAGAAATGAGTTGCTTGATTCAACTCACCACGGCTCTCGCTTTCAAAATGAATCTCAGTTGACTTGCCACCCAACCCGCTGACTTGGTCCAAAAAGACAATACTAACCCTCATGCCCAATTCCCCAAGCCCAAGCCCAAGCCCAAGCCCAAGCCCAACGGGAACGGGCGGGCGGTGGCGGCGCGCGCGCGTGTTGCAATTTTAGCAGAACATCGTCTGTCTAATACCTCTTCTGAACTCTCTCCCTTTCTCTAGGAACTTATACCCAACATCAACTATCTGTTGGAGAAAATGTCCATTTATGTCCATACTCTTAGTGGCCATAAAACATGAGTTAGTGGCCTTAACTTTTTACTTAGTGCCATAAGTGAATAGTAGTGGTCATTATTGAGAGTTAAAGACCTTAGGAGTGGGAGTTACTTTTTCCACATATATAAACCCTCTTTGGTGGAAATGTCACAATTTTTTTTTCCAAATAACACTTTTTCCATCTCATATAGTAAGGTAGTTTGTTTTTTGTTGAAGAGATTCTGAAGCACCAAGAGTTCGTTGAGTTTTTGGTATCGTTTCTGGTAAAACCGGTCCGTTTTTTTTTGGTATTGGTTTTTGGTAAAAACCGGTCCATCTTCCTTTTTATCGTTTTCTGGCAAAAACGATTTTCTGCTTTTTTGTCTCTTTTTTTTTTGGCAAAAACGACTCAGTTGTGTTGTTGATCTTCTGCTTTTATTCGAATGTAAATGACCGGAGTCACCGATGCGTCTGCGTGACAACTACTATTGGAACCACATCAACCACAAGTCCGAATCCACTTTTGGATGCTAATGTGTCTCACCGTGACACAACTCTTTGTTACCATTGTTGGTACTTCTCATACTTCTCACGAGAGAGAAACCGTAAAAGTTCAATGGCCTAAATTTCAAGCGTTAGCGGCAGAAGATGTTGTTCTATCTCACTACACTTGACTAGCAATGATGCTCATCAAGAGAAACCAACAGTTGTGCCTCCCAGAAACGCCGAGCACAGGTGTTGTTGGGTAGAGAGAGTGGAAGCATAGTGATTTTCTATGCAAAAATTATATTTTGAATTGCATAGATAATAGTCTCAGATGGTGTTTATTCTATGTATGAAAGTGCAAAAACACTGTGGGCTTGCATTAGAGAAAAATATAAAATCAAGATGCAAAGCGCTAAGAAATTTATAAGTGGGTAAATTTCTAGACTATAAGATGGTCGATTCCAAAACTCATTATTAAACAAGTTGAGGAATTACAAATCATTATATCCAAAATTTTAGAAGAAGATATGATGATAAGTGAGAATTTTCAAGTAGCCTGTGTGATTTAGAAACTTCCTGAATCTTGAAGGGAGTATAAGAGTTATCTCAAACACAAGCGAAAGCAAATGTCAATGGAGGATCTCGATTGTCCGACTCAGATAGAGGAGGACAATAAGGGCTCCGAAAGAAAATCATTGTGCAGTGTGTTTGATGTGCCAAAGCTCATGTTGCTGAGGTAAAGAATCAGAAAAGGAAGAAATCTGGTCAATCTTCCAAGAAAAATGCTGAATCTTACAAGAAACCATAGACTGTGTACAAGTTCGATGGCAACTGCAACAATTGTGGAAAGTTTGGGCACCGTGCTGCTGAGTGTCGTTCAAAGAAGCCAATTCAAATAAGGGCACATCTCGGGTTTGGCCCGATGGTGATGAGGAAATGTTCTGCGATGTGGTGTCAGAATGTAACTTTGTGGGGAATCCAAGGCAATGGTTTGTGGACACTGGAGCCACAAGACATGTTTGTGCTGACCGGGCTGTGTTTTCAACTTACAAGGCCGGCACAGGGGACAAACTGTGGATGGGGAATTCATCAACTTCTCCAATTGTTTGGATCGTGGGCGGTGATTCGAAGATGACTTCAGGAAAGAAGTCGACTCGAATGATGTGTCAGATGTTCCCGAGATTCGTAGGAATCTATTTTCTCGTGACAAATTGAACAAGGCTGGTTTCAATTTGAATTTTGGTTCTGATAAGGTCATTTTGACCAAGAATGGTGTGTTTCTTGGTAGGGGTTATTCCACCGAGGGTATGTTTAAGCTTAATGTAATGGCAATTATGCCAAAGATCACAGTCTGATGAGGCTAATAAAATTGCATCCTCTTCGCTTACTTGATTGAGATTTCTTGCTTATGGCACAATAGATTAGGACACGTAAATAATAAATCAATTCGACGGATGATGAACTTAGATTTATTACCTAATTTAAAATTTACTAAAAATGAAAATGCCATATATGTGTCGAAGCTAAAATGACTAAGGCACCTTTTCCTTCCGTGGAAAGAAACAACGAACCGTTAGATTTAATTCATACAGACTTGTGTGATTTAAAATTTGTACAAACCAGAGGCGGTAAAAAATACTTTGTAACTTTTATCGATGATTGTACAAGATACTGTTATGTTTATTTGCTAAGTAACAAAGATGAGACACTTGAGGCTTTTAAAAACTATAAGAATGAAGTCGAGAATCAACTTAGCAAACGAATTAAGAAGGTTCGTAGTGATAGAGGTGGTGAATATGATGCACCGCTTAATGAATTATGTTCGACTCGGCATTATCCATCAAACGATCGCACCTTATGCACCTCAATCAAACGGTATTGCTTGACGCAAAAAATCGTACTCTTAAGGAGATGATGAATGCTATGTCGATAAGTTCGGTTTACCTCGTAACTTGTGGGGAAGCGATACTTTCCGCCAATGTCATTCTTAATAGGGTTCTGTCTAAAAAGATGGATAAAACACCTTACGAGTTATGGAAAGGCTACAAGCCTAGCTACAAATACTTGAAAGTGTGGGGGTGTTTAGCAAAGGTCGAAGTGCCTAAACCTAAACAAATAAAAATTGGGCCTAAAACGATAGATTGTATATTTATCGGTTATGCAAATAATGATGAGTGCACATAGATTTCTAGTGCATAAATCTGACAATCCGGATGTTCACGTGAATACAATCATGGAATCAAGAAATTCTGTATTTTTTGAGGATGTATTTCCATGTAAAGAAAGAAGTCAAGAAAACACAAGCTTAAATAAGCGGCCACATGAACCAACAAGTGAAACTACTCCAGAAACTGAGGGTCCAGAACCTCGTAGGAGTAAACGGGCAAGGACTTCAACGCCTCTTTCGGTCCCGATTTTTCACCTATATGGTAGAAAACGAACCAAGTACATATGCTCAAAGCTATGTCAAATCCATAAGCGCCGCTTACGGAAAGAAGCGATCAATAGTGAAATCGATTCCATTATGCAAAATCATACTTGGGAATTAGTAAATATCCCACTGTGACATAAACCTCTCGGTTGTAAGTGGATTTTTAAGAAAAATTCAAGGTGATGGATCGATCGATAAATATAAGGCCGATCGGTAGCTAAAGGTTATCGTCAAAAAAAAGGTCTTGACTTCTTCGATACATATTCACCGGTTACTCGGATCACGTCGATACGAGTTCTTATCGCAATTGCTGCGGTAAATAATCTAGAAATACATCAAATGGATGTAAAGACTGCTTTCTTAAATGGTGAATTAAAAGAAGAAATCTATATGGAACAACCCGATGGTTATGTGGTTCCAGGTCAAGAACACAAAGTATGTTGACTCGTTAAGTCATTGTATGGGCTTAAGCAAGCGCCAAAACAATGGCACCAAAAATTTGATCAAACGATGTTATCAAATGGGTTTAAAATTAACGAGTGCGATAAATGTGTTTATGTCAATAACACTTCTAATTCCTTTGTGATAGTATGTCTATATGTTGATGACATGTTAATCTTGGGTAGTACTCATGATATAATCATAAATACTAAGAAGACGTTAACAAGAAACTTCGATATGAAGGATATGGGAGTAGCAGATGTAATTTTGGGGATTAAAATCTCTAGAATGTCGGATGGACTTGCATTGTCACGGTCTCATTATGTTGAGTCTGTTCTAAAAAGATTTAACGTATTTAATGAAAGTCCGATAAAAACTCCTATTGACTTGACTATGCACTTAGTCAAAAGTAAAGGAGAACCTGTGTGTCTCGATTAAAATAGTCACAAATCATAGGTCATCTCGATGTACATAACCAATTGTACTGCACTGCACTTAGCATGTCTTCAGTAAATAAATGAAAGCAGATTTACAAGTAATCCAAGTGAGGATCATTGGAAAGCATTGAATAGAATCTTGAGGTACTTAAAATTCACAATGAATCTTGGATTACGGTACACGAGATATCCAGCAGATATTAAAGATACTTGTGATGCAAATTGGATATCCGACTCGAAGAATCAAAGTCCACAAGTGGATATGTATTCACTATTGGTGGTGCTGTTGTGTCATGGAAATGCACAAAGCAAACTTGCATTGCTCGTTCCACTATGGAACCTGAGTTCATTGCATTGGACAAGGCAGGAGAAAAAGTAGAATGGCTGCGTAATTTCCTCGAGGATATTCCATACTGGACTAAGCCTATTGCTCCTATAAGCATACATAGCGATAGTCAATCGGCTATAAGCCGGGCACAAAATAGTATGTACAATGGTAAGTCTCGACATATTAGTCGTAGACATAATACCATTAAACAACTGATCTCTAACGGCGTAATTTCCGTCGATTTTGTTAAATTGAAGGACAATCTTGTGGATCCGCTAACAAAAGGTTTACCTAGAGATCAAATGTCAAAATTGACAGACGGAATGGGACTGAAGCCAATTACGACAGAAACTTTGTAATCGTAACCCCACCATGTTGACTTGAGATCCCAAGATCATGGTTCAAAGGGACAACTAAGTTATGAAGGTTCATTGAACACTTACCCATTCTATGAATAAAAGTGTTGTATGTAAGATGTGTAAGGATAAGTGAAAACTTTTAATGATTCTTATAGCTTGATTAAATTCGAGTAGAGTATGGCATAATACTCTTGATAGGAGGTCACCTATGTAAGTGTGAAGTGGGGCCGTTTCTGTGAGAATTCAGTGGCTTGAAATCTCTAACGCACTTTCTGAAACCAGGGTGTTTCATGGCCAAAATGAGCACAACCATGAGAACCAATACGTGTTAAGGGAAATATTGTGTGAGTACTATTGTTTGGTTTTACATTAAAGGTTTGAACGGTTCAAGACATAGTTCACTGATTAGCCGTAGATCCGATAGTATTTCACTAAGCGCAGTTCAAAGCCGTAAGCTATCTCTCTCCGATGCAATATTTTCTGTCAGAATCTTTTCAGGGTCTGCATTTGCATTAATGTCCATTTTGTGGGGGATTGTTGGAGAAAATGTCCATTTATGTCCATACTCTTAGTGGCCATAAAACATGAGTTAGTAGCCTTAACTTTTACTTAGTGCCATAAGTGAATAGTAGTGGTCATTATTGAGAGTTAAAGACCTTAGGAGTGGGAGTTACTTTTTCCACCTATATAAACCCTCTTTGGTGGAAATGTCACAAAAAAAGTTTTTCCAAATAACACTTTTTCCAACTCATATAGTAAGGTAGTTTGTTTTTTGTTGAAGAGATTCTGAAGCACCAAGAGTTCGTTGAGTTCAGAAGCTCTGAACAGGTAATTGGGTTATCCTGGGAGAGTTCGTTGAGTTCAGAAGCTCTGAACAGGTAATTGGGTTATCCTGGGAGACAAGTGCTAAACTGTGGGTACTGCCGGAGCATAATTGTCTTAAGGACAGAGATTAGCTCGTCCCGGTTACATATCCTTGTTGTTTTTCTTTCTGTTTGTGTCAGTCCAGAATATAATAAAATTGTTTTTCATCTTTTCTGTTCTTTATTTTTTTTACTTTCGCATTGTAATACTTTGGGTATAACACTATCATCATATAAATACTTGTCATTGGAACACTCATGTTCCAATGTGGGATAAAGTTTTACATTACTTTACTTCTCATATCTCATAACAACTTAAAGCGTTTATACCTCACTCACTCGTACTCCGAATTGAATGATTTAAAAACCTATTGTCAACTACTTATCATGTAGTTTCCAATTATTTAATAAAAGTCTCGATAACTTTAATAAAAGTCTGTCGTACTCACTTTTTGTCATAAATTATTAAAAAATCGATTAAATCATTTTTGTTCTATTTTCTCCAACACATACAACCTCAATGTCTTCACAAAATACAACCGGCCACTCTGTATCTTTTTTTCTCATTGATTTTGCTATAAAAAAATCTACAGTAGATGTTATTAATTTGTTAATTAAGTTTCGTTCAAATTTTTAATTGATCATGTTTTACATGTTGAAAATTTCTCACTAATGAGTTGTAGTAGTGATAAATTGATTCTGTTTGTTCAGGCCGGAAAGTCTCTACAGTAGAATTCATGTTATTAATTTTCGTTCAAATTTTTAATTGATCACGTTTTACATGTTGAAAATTTCTCACTAATGAGTTATAGTAGTGATAAATTGATTTTGTTTGTTCAGGCCGGCGTTTATTCTCTATAATCAATCGGCTGAAAATAAAACCGTGTGTTTTCCATGAAGTTGTTGTGATGTAATCGGCTGCCGGCGTTTATTCCATGTAACATTTGACTCGAAAAAAAAACCTTGTGTTTTCCGTGAAGTTGTTGTGCAGCGAGATAGTGTTAGCCGTTTTACATGTTGAAAATTTCTCACTAATGAGTTATAGTAGTGATAAATTGATTTTGTTTGTTCAGGCCGGCGTTTATTCTCTATAATCAATCGGCTGAAAATAAAATCGTGTGTTTTCCATGAAGTTGTTGTGATGCAATCGACTGCCGGCATTTATTCAATGTAACATTTGACTGGAAAAAAAAACCTTGTGTTTTCCGTGAAGTTATTGTGATGCGAGATAGTGTAAGCCGTGGAACGATGTAAAATCACGTTGCTTTAATTGGATAGGCATTTCAATAACAAAAACAAATGGTAGAAATGATGAATTCCATCATCCGACTAAGCTGAAGAATTCCGGCGAGGATTCATTCCAATGATGAAGGATCACATGTTTTTTTTTGGTGTATAAGGATTTTTTTAGAGTGTCGTGTATTTGTTGAGATTTGACAATTTGATAAACAATTATGCTTTTGTTGTGGTTGATTTCGGTTTAATACTTAGGATGGTAGCTTAACTGGAATTATTTGGCGTGTTAACTAACACAATACTTATGGTGTGGTTAATAAAATAATCCAATGGTTTAATAAAATGTTATATGATCTCAACATTTAATATTTAAAAGTGAACCATTGAGTTATTTTATGTAAAAGGACCGTAGTTCGAAGAAATGTTGATGCACAATAATATTTTTCAAAATTGTTCATTTTTAATTGTTGCACTTGACAAAGACACACATATTTTTTTTTCCTGAGGAAACAAAGATACACATATTAATAAGAGAAGTTAATACTTTGATTTTAATGTCAAAATAACAATAACACCCATGTGTTATAAAATAATTGATATTGATATGAATCAATACAACAAAATACAAGAGAAAAACAAAAATGTAAAGTAGACTTCTTGATTCTATATTTTCTTCCCTTCTTTACATCACTTCACATATACAATACAAAGAACATTGGATTATATAAGAAATTAAAAGGATGTGAACCATCCTATGTATTTAAGATAGGAAGAAGAAAGGAGATTGTAACTTATGTTTACAATTACTACTTGTAACTCATGGAATAAAACTAGTGTAGTAATAACTTATACAATGATACACAATGAATATAATTAATCCAATATTGTTTTCACTCTCAAGTCTTACCCCTTAATAAATAAGAGTAGATTTAGAAAAACACAATAACTAGTGCTTTGGAAATGTAAGTGCGACAAATAAAAATGAATTTATATTTTTAGTTACTACGACAATTAAATATAAACGGATGCAGTATATTTTCTTTCTAAAATAGGGTTGTTTTTTACATAAAAATAATAGTAATGATTATAAACCACAACCAGAAAACTATTATTTTATATTTTCATCTAGAAAAGATACATTAAAAAAAAAAAAAACATACACAACCCCCCACCCACCATCTCCCGTTTTTCACCCCGAAAAAAATCACCCTCCTTCATATATATATATTTATTACTAGTCATAAACCCGTGCAATGCACGAGATAGTGTTAAAAACGAAAATGCTTATCAAAATTCATAAGCGATATATATGTCCATAAATAATTAGCATTTGAATATATAAAATTCATGGTAGGTGAATAAATATCAAACACCATGTATATGATCATTATATGTAACGTAAGAATACTTAATTATTTGAAAGTAACATGAATTTCTCTCTTTAAACCTTATAAAAATATTGAGAGCTCCGTTACCTCGTTAAAAACTCGTGTATAATGCACGGGAGGATATAAACCATCCAAAATAAGAACTCTATACATCACAAAAGCTGAGTGTTGGAAACTGTTTATATTGAACCCAAAGAGATACAGCTATAGTCACAACCACAACAGAAAGGTAATATCACTCTCTGTTTCCATATCTCTGAGGCTCAAGCAATGAAGCAACGACCGTTGTGGTCTTGTGGATTACAACAGTAACCCAATAAGAAGCACATGAAAGAAAGGGTGTGGTTGGGTATACTACTTAATAAGAATATTTAAGATATAATTTCCGTAAAAAATCCATAAGAACGTGTTAGAATATTTAAATCATAGCCCTTAAAGTATTTAATTGAATGTTTTAAAAGTATCCTGACTCCAACTAATACACCAATCTATTGATATTTTATAACACAAATGGCAAGTACATGTTTGTAGAAACATCTAATGGCGGAAAAGAAAATGCAACAATGATAATTAAATACAAAAATAAAAATAAAAATCAATTCCTCAAAAAAAAAATAAATCAAACAGCATAGCTTATTAACTTGCTTTTGTTCCTCGAAAAAAAAAAAAAATCAAACAGCAAGGCTTATTAACTTGCTTTTGCCCGTAAGCCTCCAAACAAACAAATGTGTGTCTCATTTTGATCGGTAATCAGTAATAAAGATAATCAAATGTTATGTCTTGTTTATATGTAGTAAACTTGTTCTTGCACAAATGGGTCAAACTTTCATAAAATAAAATATTTGATAAAACATTTGTGTCACAATTATAAAGAAAGAAGTAGTGTAATTTTCTTATCCACAACTGCAAAGCCACTCATATATACTTAAGCACATGAGAAAAGTAATTGAAGATTTGTTACTACGTTAGAGTGATATCAAATCAATGACAATATATATTATTAAAAACTTGTTTGAATACAAATTTTTATGACATTAAAAATAAATAGGTCGAGTCGAGCAACTCAAACCCTCTCCAAACGTGAACACCGTACAATCACCCAAACCCATAACCCTACATTTTCACTTAATAACAGCCCGCTTAGAAAAAAAATCCGTCATTCATCAGATTGATCTTTTTCGTCGGTTATTCCAAGTATATATACACTATCAAAATCGGTATTAAAAAACTATTTAGTCTGGATGACATGTTGTTGATTGTAATGTGACAGGACTACAGTACTTTAGATTTTTCGTGCGATTAAACGTCCTTATAAATGGAACATAAATGCGATACAAGTCAAATATTTTTTTTAATAATTGGAAATGGACACGTTTAATTTCAAGCCACTGCATTGGGAAAAAAAATATAGCCACTGCATAAAAAAATTATAATAACCCCGCACAATAATAACAAACCCGTTTGTTTTGTAGAGGCCACGTCATTTTTTTTGCCATTTTTATTTTGTGTGTGACAATTTAGAAAAAGTGCTAAAATACTTATTGAATTGGACAATTATGATACATTGTGGAAACTAAGACAATAAGCATTAATCATATTTAAAAAAAAATAAAACAAATTATCATTAATGTATAATATACTTTGAGAAAAGAAAAACGTTTCTCAAGAAAATAAAACATGAAACAATTGTCCCCACTCCTGCCTCGTAATATATTCAATATAAATTTATGGGTTTTTTAAATAAATATTCAGACCGTTACGCCACCCAAAGCAAGTACATTCGTTTTTTTAATTATTTAAAAGTTGCGGGGGCTTTTTCCTCACAGAAGAATTAAATAAATCAAAAATACTATCATATAGTTTTTTTTAGTGTGCTTTTAAAAACAATGAACATTATCTTCTTACAATGTTTCATATGATTATTTTAAGGGGTTTTTCGAGGTTTTTTATTGCTAATTAACGCTGAGTTTTTGTTTTGACAAACGAAAAAAATATGGAGATTTAAAACAGGAACCAAAAAAATAATATAACTGCAGGACATTTAAGCTACAATGTGAACAACAGCAGGAAATTAAAATAAAACTGCAGGATAGATTTAATGTACAATGTAAACATGATTATTTTAAGAGTTTTTTTCCTTCCTAAAAAAACGTGGAGATAAAAAGACAGGAAAAGAATTTAAGATTATGCAGGACATTTAATGTATAATATGAACAGTAGAAAAAAAAAATCAATACCCGAAGACATTTAATGTATAATGTGAACATAATTATTTTAAGAGTTTTTTTTTCCTTCATATTGCTTATTAACGTGGAGTTTTTGTTTTGACAGATGAAAAAAATTATTCGAAGGGTATTTTTCGAGGATTTCCTATTGTTAATTGACGTGGAGTTTTTGTTTTGACAAAAGAAAAAAAAATGGCGATATAAAAAAAAATGCAGGACATTTAATAATAATGTGAACAACAGGGAAAAATAAATAAAACTGTAGGACATTTAATGTACAATGTGAACATGATTATTTTAAGAACTTTTTCTTCCTAAAAAAACGTGGAGATAAAAAAAAAAAGCAGGAAAAAAATAAAATTACAGGACATTTAATATACAATATGATCATGATTATTGTAAGAGTTTTTTTCCTTCATATTTCTAATTAACATGGTGTTTTTGATTTGACAAAAAAAAAACATGGATATTTTGTTCATTTTGAACATAAGTGCCATTAATGAATAATCTTGGACCGTGGAAAAAGTGCAGCTCGTGTAATTAATTTTGGTGATGCGTAATTTTTTTATATACTTATTTATGGTGATGTGTAATTTTTTAGGCTATGTCAGTAAATAATACACAAAAACACGTATATCATACCTTTTAAAAAAACCTATGAATTATTGAATTCTGCAAAATAAAATAAAAAATCAAGTTAGTTGTTTTATACTTCAACATTTTGAGTTATTCTTTCACTAATTTCATAGTTGATTAAATTAAGAGCAATGAGTAATATGTAAATAAGTGGAGTTAATCTGATGCAATATTAAAAGAAAAAAAATCAGTATTGAGAGTGTTGTGTATTTTACCATGACCGTGGTGTCGATTTTGTGTCGTGGAATATTGACAGCGTGTTAGATTTTAATTAATTTTTAACTAATATTCATTTCATCAACCGACACTTGTTGGATATGACGTCGGGGTGTATCGGAGCGTGTCGTGTCGTGTTTTTGGTAGAACACGTGTTGTTGCAGATAATATCGAAGATAGATTTATTTTTTCGGTTAAAATAGATTTAAGTAGAAATTGAAAAAAATTCAAAAAGTTGTTTAAAAAAGTATCCATACGACGTCGGAGAGGTGTCAAGATATGTCGGATATTCATTTCATTAGCCAACACGTGTTTTGACATGCCATCGTAATGTATCGTAGTTAATTAAATAAAATCCTCGACAACGCCACGCGAATGAACGATTTGTTTATTTTCATAGTATATATATATATATATATATATATATATATATATATATATATATATATATTATATGCCCCACCTCCGAGCCCTTTTTGGGATTGGGGCCGGCATCTCAGACGTGGCCCAAAAAATTAAAAGGTTTATTCCTAGGACAATTTTAAAGGCACCGACATTTTACTTCCGTCATCATGTTGTATCAATAACACTTGTATTATTTTATATTTTGAGAAGAAAAGTAATGAAGTTGTTTATATATGACGATCTGTTGATCCTGGTATTGATTTGAAGGTGTCCTTTAGTAAGATTTGAGGTTTGACCCATTAATAATCTAATATTTTCCACAGGTTCTTAAGTCTGCTCGAGTAAATTTGATTAGAACAGTATTCCTTTCAAAAAAAAAAAAAAAAAAAAAAAGGCTTTGACATGCAAATGTGGGATCTCTATAAATAGGGCAAAATTATGATTTTAGTCTTAACTTCTTACTTATTTTGGATTTTAGTCCTGCTTCCTGCTTCCAGGTGAGAGAAAATTGTTCTCTAAGTTGGTTTTTTTTTTTTAGTCCTATCCACGGAAATAAATTGATTGGGACCTAATCTTTAAAAACGCTTACGCCAGCGCCTAGTTAGAGGACTATTTTAAAAATTCCGCGCCTTGTCAACTATTTCCTATGGATAGACTAAAATCCAAAAAAAAAAGCCAACTTAGATGACCATTTTTCTAACTGTAGCAGAAAGAGCAGAATCCAAAATCCAAAATAGACCAAGTCAGAGGACTAATATCCTAATTTTGCCCTTAAATAAATAGAGAGGTATAGCCTATCGGGGGCGGCATCATAGTATATATATATATATATATATATATATATATTATCTAAACCATTGGTTTGCTTTGAGAGTTTGAAGTTTAATAATTTTGTAAAACAAGAAGATGAAGATGAAGATGAAGATGATGGCTAATCTTCCATGTTTCCTTCTCATTATTTTCTCTATGCTCTCAGGTTAATTATCTTCTCCCTCTTTATTATTTTCATCATTTGTTACGGGAAAACGTTGCTGTCACAACAGTACCGTAATCTAATGGGCCGTGCGAAAGTGTAATTTATCAAGTGTTATGATACAACTGTTCCGGCAGCAAACATATATACCCTTTTTGTTATATTATCTATTTGACGCTTCTTTCTGTAATCAGTGCTTTTACTATAACAACAAATGTGCCACAAATAGCGACACGATACACTAGTTTTACGCCTGTTGATTATGATACAGGCCCAACAAACTTATCATTTTTTTTTCCTTTTCATTTTTCTTCTTTAAAAATAGTGATGGTGGATGCAACTAAAGATTCAAAGATAGCAAAAGATGTACCTGCAATTGCAATTACAGTGACGACGGTGCCGAGAAAATTGCTGTTGATCAGTCAAGTGTCTCGATCAGTCGATGAGCAAGAACAACCATTCCAATTGAACCCAAATACGAAGGTGGTGCCGGAGCTGGAACTGGAGGTGGAGCCGGAACCAGATGTATGTGGAGTTGATTGTAATCTGGAATCGGATGCGGAAGAAGATTGCCCTAAAGGCTGCCGTTGCGATGTGGAGGATGCCGGCCCAGATGTCGTATTTTATGCCTGTAAGGCCATACCAACACCAACAACAAATGAAAATACTTGAAGCAAAAATGGTATTGTTAACTACCTACATTTCCAATCTCCGGTATGGATTGGAGAGCCTTTTTTACATGCATCCATCGGACCATTAAACGGATGTTTTGTTGTATTATTTAAATATAATATTTCAAAATATTATTTTTTCCTGAAATTATTTTAATATATATTTACTAAGTCAATGTGTTGGACTAAGTCTTTTTTTTTTTTTTTTTTTTTTTTTTTTTTTTTTTTGAGGGTGACTAAGTCTTCTCTATCCCCTACTTTTATGGAGTTGTTGGCAAACTTTCTCTCCACTCAACGGTAGTGTTTGTTGGATATATATATATATATACTAGGGCGGTCGGAGCCGTGCAAGGCACGGCTGCCCATTGAAGTATTAAATCCGAAGAAATAGAAGACGTGAAATATACAGCTGTTAAATTTGAGTGTGGTGCAATAGTATATGGCAACGTTAAACTTTAACAACAACAATAATATCGTATGACTTTTTTTTTTTGAATTAAATATCGCACGACTTATGATAGAAACAAAAATAAGCGTACCAATAACATAATCGGCCATTAATGTGCGTTACAATATACACACCAAAACATGCATTTTCTAAAAGCACAAGATGCTCAATAACAACTATAGTTATATAAGACTTCGGAATTTGTTACAAAACATTTTACAATACTTAAATATGAAAAAAAAAAGTACTTTCTTGAAGCAAAAGATGCCCAAAGACAATTGTTGTTGCACGTGATGGGTGCCGGGCGAAAAGCAAAAGACGGAACAAATAACACAATCAGGAATAAATACTTCATGCGCTTTAAAAGAAGAAAAATAGCATAACTAAAAGAAATTACGGTCAACTACTTTTCATACATCAAGCTTACTTACATGACTTTTTTTTTAATACGATACAGAAGTTTTTTTTCTTTTCTTTTCCAAATCAAAGATTCAAGAATCATAACAATAATTGTTCAGCAAAATAAAGTAACATAAACAACACAACAAGCATTATGCATTCACAGTAGTTGTACAAGTACGCAAGCAGAAAGTTGAAAACATAATAAACAAATGCCTTTGCTTGTTTAATATGGCTGGCTATCATTATCAGGATTCATAATGCCGCTCTTCAGCACCAGATCATTCATGTTACTTTCCGCCTCCGTAAACTCCATTTCATCCTTACCCTCTCCGGTATACCAATGCAAGAAAGCCTTGCACCTAAACATGGCAGTGAACTGTTGGTTAACTCCCCTAAACATCTCTTGAATTGAGGTTGAATTTCCAACACAAGTAGAAGCCATCTTTAGTCCTCAGAGGTGGGATATCGCACACGCTTGACTTTACGTTTAGGAATCCACTCCACAAAGTAGGATGAATTATTATTTTGGACATTGATGAATTCATGTAGGAATCCACTCCACAAAGTTCAAATCACCAAAGATAGGAGTACTGAGCTTCAAAGTCCTGAAACAAATGAACTCACTGACATACATTAAATAAAAGAGAAGTGCGATGGATCACGGGCATAGAAGTTGGTAAATTTACAACGCCATGCAGTGCATATCGGGACATTGAGATTTCCTTGGTCTAAGCACTACAACTAAAATGCCATCCATGAGCCTCTGAAGAACCTACTCATAATCAAATGCACCAGACTACATAAACATTATGATCTTAATGGCAAAGTAACCATAGGATCTTAACGACAAATTAACTTTTAGGGAACACTCCAAGTAGCTATTAGACAGTATGGTATACCAGACAAAGTAACCTAATCAGAACAAAACCAGACATATTTTAGAGAAACGAAATCATTCATAGAGCGAAGTAACACGAAACAGACTGACCACAAAAAGTAGAAGATAAAAGTAAACATCGATGTGTTATGCGCTAAAAGAGAAGACTACAAATATGTGAAAATACCAATACACCGTTCGGAACAATGCTTTTCAATCAGATCCTGTGAATTTCATATAGTCATCGTCTTCATCTTTGAGAAACCTGAAATTTCAAAATCAAATAATCCACAAATGGCTCGAAGAGTAAATAAATTGCAAAGGCTAAAAGCAAACACAATTACCTCTCTAAAACGAGAGCACCCAACGAATAGATAAGAAAATAGATCTACCTGAGTAGGTTACTGTAACTGCTTACCCTGCTGTTTTATGCACATATTGACTGTATAACCTATAGTACATCAAATAAAAGCTTACAAATGTTGGTTAAATATTCATCAACATCAACAAAAGCATAATATGCAGTAAGAAAACAATATGCCAATATATATTGCCTAGAAAATTCGTGTGTGATAGGTCATGGGCATACTCAACCAATTAAGAAGTAGCTGATAAGACATCTACCAGCATCTAATAATAACAACTCTCCAACATGACAAAATTAATAACTTTCATCATGTGAAATACCTGATAGAAAAGGCAAAGACCAGAATCAATGGAAATGTTGATTTTGATAAGTGCACATAATATATCGTAGAACCTATAATCTAACCACAATATAGGCCTCCAAACGCACAAGTTTTCATCAAGTATAACCCATTTTACATCTGAAAATATCACGAAATCTACAATAAGAGCGCACTATGGACAACATTCCCAACGGATTCTGACTTACCTTTGGAACACACCCCAAACCCGGATAATGCACATGTTGCTTGTTGTTGAGTTTTCTCAGAAACGGCTCTACACAGTACCATTTCAGCAAGCAAGCAGTAACTGTATCAGGTCAAAACAGCAAATGATGGTTATTTAACTTGGCCATTCATTATGCCATAGATACCGAGCTCAGTTAGATTGGCAAGTTAGATTTCTTTTTTCAATTAGATTGCATACATTCTATTTTACAGATCAATGAGATAAAAGTTGATTCTTTCTCTAGCAATTTCTGCATATTGTTTTATGGGATTTACTTCAAACACTATGATCAGAAGATAAACATAATCACCATCGTCGAATATACACTAAAAGTTTCTTCCTTGAATTTAAAACCAAGATTTCCACTCTTTTCAAAAAAAAAATGGTAGGTTACACTTAATCTAAAGACCAGGCTAGCTATATATATATATATATATATATATATATATATATATATATATATATATATTATATAGCCCTCGTCTGAACCATCAAAAAATAAAATCTTCTTCTGTAGTATTTTCTTAAGCAAAAATACTCACGTAGGTGATCCTTATTAGTGTCTCAATGAACAATTTTCCGGACACCATTTCCATTCTGCAAATACATCCATTAAAATTATAAATAATCAGTCTAGTTTGCTTCGTTTCCACAAACGAACAAAATCGAAAGACAAATGAGAAACATAATCTACTGCATGAGACTAAATTTAAAAGATCTAATAGAATATAAAGAGCAGACAAATCAAAAACCAATCCTACAAAGCACATATTATTGAGACTATGCATAAATATTCAAACTTGTAGTAAAAACAGAGCAGGAAATGATAAAAAGAAAAAAAGAAAAAGATGACCTTGAATAGAATACACAAATGGTTCAGTTGGTGAAAGATTACAAGGAGGTTGTTTCATTGACCTTGAATATAGAATATAGAATACACAAATGACCTTCTTTGGCAGTTAGTTTGCTTCATTTCGGTGGGTGTCGATGTCATTAGAGGGGTATTTAACCTCATTAAGAGCTACCAATGCAGTGTAACAGCCTGTTAGACTGAATTATTGTTACACAATAGACAATAGAATGAAAATATGTAATGATACCTACCTATGTAGATCTAGGTTGAGGGAAGCGACGCTTTCATTGCCACACGGTAGCAAAGCGCAAAGATCCATATCCGGTAAACATAGGAAACAATCGGTTATTCGTCCTCCTCGTCTGTATAAACCCTTTCATCACTTGAAAAGCAACAAACCGCCGGATAAAACATTGGGCCCGCCGGATTAAACAACAACAGACCGCCAGATAAAACAGTAGGCCGGCGGGTAATGGAGAAACCCTCTGCCCTCTTTCCGTTCTCCAAGAGGAACAACTGTAATTTTTTTGTTTTTTTTTTTTGGTTTTTACAAATGGAAAAAGAAATAGAAGAACTGGTGAATTGCTAGGTAAATGTTATATGAAGAGCTGCAACGTGTGTTGTAAATGGACAGGTGGCAAACCTAAATTGCACCACAATGACTGACGTGGCCAACTCTCCTGTTGTTTTCCCTTCCTTTATATATATATATATATATATATATATATATATATATATATATATATATATATATATATATATATATATACTAGTCAATAACCCGTGCATTGCACGGGCACGTCTGAGGTAGGATAAAGGCGAAGGGGTGGGGTAGCCCTACGCCATACCCCATTGCACCATACTTCTCTTCCCGCCCTACCCACCGCTACCAACACTACCTACCACCCTATCCTACCCTACTCTACATCACCATATCTTACCCTCAACATCCTACCTACCTAACCCATTATCTACTCTACTCCACTATCACCCATCCCTACCCTACCTTACCCATCATACCACCCTACCTTACCCACCACTCCACCTTTATCTACCTGACCCTACCCACAACCCCATCGTACCCTACCCACCACCCTGACCTACCCTACCCTATCCACCATTCCAATCAAACATATCTTACCCACCACACCACCCTATTTTACATTACCCACTACCCTAACCTATCCTACCCTACTCTACCCTACCTATCTTACCCTACCAACCCTAACTTACCCACCACTTCACCTTACCCTACCAAACCCTTCCCACCCCTACCCTACCCTACCCATCATTCCACTCTATCATATCTTACCCACCACACCACCCTACCTTAACTTACGCACTACCCCAACCTACCTTACCCTACTCTTTCCTATCCTACCCTACCAACGCTACCAAAGTATTTGAAAGCTGATTGATGATCATGGTTTAAAAAATTCAAAAGGAATGAGAGATATACGGGAGCGGTTACAAAGGAATATGATAAGCAATAAAATATGTTTACCTTGAAGGGATTTTTTGTGATGTAATATACTGAATGACGTGATTTTAGGAACCGGTTGTGAAGATTAATTTGAATAAAAGATTTGAATTTTATGAATAATATTAGGGAGCTAGTATTAAAATAGAGTTAATGCTGGATTTTGAAAATATATTTGTTTTTCGGGTCTTTTACGGTTTTGAAGCGGGTCAATCGGGTAATTGGGTTAAATCCCTTCGTCTATATAAATGTAAAACAAATCTATTTATATCGAAACCAGAATACCTAACTAAAAATAACTCAACTACTTCATATCAAGGGCAAAGGGATATTATACTAATTGGGATCCACGAACCCTATAAAAAAACTATATATTTATCCTATAGAGAATATTCTGGACTGTGAAACAAAAAAAAGTTGACTTAAAAAATTTATGAACCACCATAAAAAATTTGGATTCGCCAGTGCATCCTATTATAACTTGTTCATAGTAACACGATGATATTAGTGGAAAAATGCTTGAAGCGCCGATTCCCCATAATGAGATATACTCGATTCGTCCTTACACGTGAAGTGACATGATGAAGTTAGTAAAGAGAAAAAAAATAAAACTATCCATTACATGTAAACTATGGTAAAGGCCATTCCACTTCTTGATATATATTGACCGGGGTTCGAATCCCCATCCCTACCCCTGATAAAAAAATCCCCACCCCCTCCCCCCAAAACAATAATGTAAAATAAATTGTGCAAAAAAAATGGAAAAAAATGAAAACATGGTATATCAATCAACCATCTAGCCAGAATAATTCTTAATTAATGCGGAAATGTGTAGTTCAGGAAAAATGATTTGGAACCAAAACAATGCAAAATAAAATTTCACACTTCACCTGAGATTTGCGAATGTCCCCCATAACATCTACTATTGAGAAACGGAAAATTTTACAATACAATCGTTGTATGAAATTTATACCAAATGACATATATTACCACCTTTCATTTCTTACGTCTCGCATATGATAAAAATGTATCATGTCAAAGAGAGTAAAAATAAAAAGCTATAATATATACCACTTGGTACAACATTCCATCGAACGTTGTACCATAAATCTCTCGAAAAAATATATACAATTGTCACTCAATCTCACGGTTCAATGTTAGTCCAGAAATGACCAATATTTATTCTCTTCAAATTTGAATCACAATTATAGATTTCATCCGGCCCAAATGCAGTACACTTCCTTGAATATCTATATGATATCTCCACTAAAATAATAATAGAAATAATAGTTATACATTAGTTTAACCACTTCTTAAATTAGGAAATTATGAAATCAGAGGCATTTATCACACCTTATAATCACTTGCATTAGACAAAGAACATTTTCACACCTTAATAACCGTTTGGGATGCCATTTGACATTTACCATCAAATACAAACATCTTTAAAAATAAGAGCACTGAGTGGTGTTTACTCCACCACAATCCCTTCGGGTTTAAGTTTTGAATTTTTCTCACTAACCTCAAATTTGTTACTTCATGTTGATACATCGAACAATGTTACATTGTCCTGCCAATACAAAGAAAAAGGTAGGCATCAACCAAAAGTTAACCCTATATCACCAAATGGGTATGGTCAATTACCCTCTTCAGTAGTTAATAGCTTGCTTTATTATTATATTTGGAGATGTAACAAAAATAAAGATAAGCAACATCATAAAAGATAGTAGATTAGAGATTTCGATTTTTCATTCCAGAGTCTCTTCAAACTCCCTCCAAAAGGCAAATCTAGCTAACTGAAATGTCAAGACAAATTATTAATGATAACACCACAGAATTTGTAATCAGAATTTGTAATGCAGTAGTTTAAAATTATGTATGAATGAAAATGTAAGTACGAAAATTACAAACAACCACATGAAAGCATTCTCACGTGGCAACGTATTCACCTTTTTCATACCATGCTCGTCTTATTTTTAGAGTGTAACTTCTCCCTTACTAAGTGAGTTGACGTGAGAGTACTCTTGTCGGCTTTCCAAGTTCCTAGATTATATTGTATCAAAAAAGAAAAGGAAAGTTCATGTATTATAAAACAACAAATGAGAGAGGAAAACATTTATGATTTAGTTGCCGTTATTGAATCCCTCTTTTGTGGGGTGCTAAAAAAATCTTCTTTATATCTAGTTAAGAGGGAATAATATATATTTATTGTGTAATATACTCATTCATTATGTACACACACGGTATATATTTACCATATACACTTAGATAGACACAATCAATATTTTTTTTTTTGACCAAGCAATCAATATATACCACGTGTGTAGCAATATATAATCAATATATATTATCCTGTGATTGTGTCTAGCAAAGTATAGTAGATAACTATATACCACGTGTGTACGCAATAAATATATATTATTCTCTATTAATATCTAGCTAGTCTTCGTAACCGTAAGAAATGTAGTAAATATGACAAAAATTATAGTAGTAAAGATAATTTCATCCAAAGGTAAATACACCATCATATAAAGCAATTGGCACAATGGAATGAATACATAGTACCAATACAAACCTGAGACACATAAAGATTGAAATTGATTCCAAAAGTTCTTCCGAAATCTTCAGCCTTTAGAATTATGCTGCAAAATTTAGAATGATTATTGAGATTAAAGCAATCTATCAAAACCAAGGGCATGTGATATATGAAGAAATAACGAAATGTATAAGATCTTCCCACTTGTAATTGAAAACCCATAAGAAAAATAGATTTATACCGAAAAAATAAACTGAAAAAAGAAAAGGAAAGAAAAACATATGATAAGGAGTAACGATTTACCGACTTGCAATTATCATTGAATCCACAAAAAAGGCCGGAGATTCAGGATTTACATACTCTCGATTTGCATTAAATCTGCAACAAATTCTGAAGATCATTGGAAAATGGTGCCAAATCATCGGGTAGACAAAATAAAATGGCTTTTTATATGAGTTAACGGATTGAATAAATTTACAACAAAAAATAAATAAATTTGCACATGCTGAAAAAAAATGAGATAAAACTTCAGAATAACCTTAGTTTTTTAGTATCCCACAACCATAGTGTATCCGAATATTGAGATTGAATTATCAAGAGGAAACTATCGGTGAATGAGGAAGTCACATATCAGCAAATTCCTGAATTTTAAATGAATCTGAAAACATCAGGAAAATCTAAAAGGAACTAATATTCTGTTTTCTTTCTTAACAGATGGGGTGATTCATCAATGTATCATGGTTGTACGAAAGATAGAAAACAAAAATAAATTGAAAATATGAAAGAAGAAATCCAAAATAAATTTGAGAGATGGCTCCTAGACTATCGGAGGTAGCGGATCCTTCTATCACCCTTCCATATTTGAATCAAAAAATGACACAAAATATTCACCTCTCAATATGAAAACAACTAAAAAAATTACAGAAAAAAAGTTGAAAGGTTTTACACCACATCGCAGATCTCTTCAAATTAAAAAGAACTAAAAAATTACAGAAAAAAAAAATTGAAATTTTTTACACCACACCGCAGATCTCTTCAAAATAAAAAGAACTAAAAAATTACAGAAAAAAATTGAAAGGTTTTACACCACACCACAGATCCCTTCAAAATAAAAAGAAGCAAAAAATTACATAAAAAATTGAGAGGACTAAAGGTAGGTTAGAAGGAGTAGAAGAGTGAAGATCGAGCAAATAAGGCAATTTGAAACGTGGAGCAAATGAGACTATTTAAAATAAATAATATAAAAATAAAATTAAAAAAATAAAATAAAATAAAAAATAAAAAACATACAAAAATAAAAACGTGTAGTATGTCATTAAAAAAAACAAACGTGGAGTGAGGAGTTGCAGATATAGTTTGCATGATTTAAGGGTGTATAAATGTTGTGGTCTTTTTTTTTTTTTTTTTTTTCTCCTGTTGTTGTGAAAACCCGGGTTTGGGTCGGGTAATTGAAGGAAAACGGGCTAAATTGCTTCGTGTATATATATATATACTAGTCATAAACCCGTGCATTGCACGGAGACGTATGACAATGTGATTACCTGCAGATAAAGGGGTGGGTAGTCCTACGTCATACCTCATTACACCCTACCTCTCTTCCCACCCTGCCTTACTCACCGCTATCATACCATACCCACCGCCCTATCCTACCCTACCCAATATCACCATATCTTACCATCGACATCCTACCTACTTACCAATTACCTACGCTACTCCACTTTCATCCACCCCAACCCTACCCTACATTACTCATCATACCACTCTACCTTCCCACCACCCCATCATTCTCTATCCTACCCAACCCACCACCCCACGGTACCCTACCACCACCCAACCCTACCTTATCCACCATTCTACTTTACCCTATCTTACCCACCACACCACCATACCTTACCTTTCCCACTACCCCAACCTATCATACCCTACTCAACCCTCCCTAACCTCCCCAACCCTGCCTTACCCACCACTTCACCCTACCCTACCCAACATCATACCTTGCCCTACCCACCGCTATCATACCCTAAACCACCCTATCCTACCCAATCCGATATCACATATGTTACCCTCGACATCCTACCCACCTTACCCATTACCTACTCTACTCCACTTTCATCCACCTTACCCTACCCTACATTACCCATCATACCACCCTACCTTCCCCCCACCCCACCGTTCTCTACCCTACCCAACTCACCACCCCACCATACCCTACCCACAACCCAATCCCACCCTATCCATCATTCCACTCTACCCTATCTTATCCACCACATCACCTTACCATACCTTGCCTACTACCCCAACCTATCCTACCCTACTCAACCCTCCCCAACCCTACCTTACCCACCATTTCACCCTACCCTACCCACCACCCAACCCTACCCTATCCACCATTCCACTATACCCTATCTTACCAATCACACCACCATACGTTACCTTACCCACTACCCCAACCTATCCTACCCTTCCCAACCCTACCTTACCCACCACTGCACCCTACCCTACCCACTATCCTACCCTACCCACCACCCTACCCTACCCTACCCTATCCACCACTGCACCCTACCCTACCCACCATCCAACCCTACCCTATCCACCATTCCAATATACCCTATCTTACCCATCAAACCACCATACCTTACCTTACCCACTACCCCAACTTATCCTATCCTATTCAACCCTCCCTAACCCTACCTTACCCACCACTGCACTCTACCCTACCCACCATCCTACCCTACCCTACCACCCTACCTTACCTTACCCACTACCCCAACCTACATTACCCTACTCTTCCCTACTGTACCCTACCTACCCTACCTTACCCACCACTTCACCTTACCATACCTTGCCCACCACCCCTTACCTACCCTACCTACCACCACCCCTACCAACCCCTACCCTACCCTACCTTACCTGATTTTTAATTTGCTGGCAGATTTTATTACGTGTAGGGCGAATTTTTTTTATTTAAATTGGTGAGAGATTTTCGATTTTGCAATAAAATCATTGATTTTGTATTTTTTTAATTTTTTTTCCCGGATTTTTTTTTATTTGGCAGATTTTCTGGATTTAATGCAGATTTTCCTGGATTTAATGCTTGGGACCGGAGAGATTTTCGATTTTGCAATAAATTCACCGATTTTGTATTTTTGATTTTTTTCCATTTATTTGTTGGTTTTATTTAAGAGTCGGTTTTTTTTCTAATACGCTGGCTTCCATTTTTGGTTCACTATTAAATTAATCTCAGATAAACTCTATTAATATGCTATTATTATTTTAAAATCACACACTATTAATGTGCTATCATTGTGTAAATATTTTAGAGGATTGCACATAAATTCTATTCATGTGAAATTTTTAATCATAATTTTTTAAGAGTGGTTTTTTTTTCTAAAGAGTCGGTTTTTTAAATTTGCATTTTACTATTTTCCTAAAGAGGCGGTTTTTTAAAGTTACGTTTGACGTTTTTTTTAAAGAGTCAATTTTAAATTGATTTGAATATAAATGCTATTAATGCCTGGTTCTTTTAATTTGCTAGCAGATTTTATTACGTGTGGCCGATTTTTTTTTATTTAAATTGGTGAGAGATTTTTGATTTTGCAATAAATTCATTGATTTTGTATTTTTTATTTTTTTCCCCGGGTTTTTTTATTTGCGGGAAGATTTTCCGGATTTAATGCTTGGGGCCGGGAGAGATTTTTAATTTTGCAATAAATTCACTGATTTTGTATTTTTGTTTTTTTTAAATCTTTTTTCCGCATTTATTTGCGGTTTTATTTAAGAGTCGGTTTTATTTTTTTCTAATACTGACTTTCCATTTTTGGTTCACTATTAAATTGATTTTAGTATAAACGCTATTAATATGCTATTATTGTGAAATCACACGCTATTAATGTGCTATCATTGTGTAAATATTTTAGATGATTACACATAAATTCTATTAATTCTGTTTTTTTATTAAATTAAATCAAGTGGATATTTTTTAAATATTTCATTTTTTAGAAGATCTTGTTTGATTTTGTTTATAAATTTGTTTAATTTCGTATTTTTTTATAATTTAATTTAATCAAGGATTTTTTTAAAAAAAAATCTCTATGACTTTTTTAAGATTTCGTTTTTAGATTTTATTTAACTTCCTTTTACATTTACCTCATATTTTTAATTAAGGAGTTTTTTAATTATTTTATGGTTATATTTTTTTGTATTTAATTAAATCAACGGTTTTTCTTTTTAGATTTTGTTTTGTACGAAGGTTTTTTTTAAGATTTCATTTTTTTAGGAGATCTTGTTTGATTTTGTTTATAAATTTTTTAAATTTCGTTTTTATATTTTAATTAAATCAAGGAAATATTTTTTTTGAAAAGCTCAAGGATTTTTTTCGAAATCTTGTTTTTAGGATTTAATTAATTTCTTATTTCTATTTAAGAAATTTGTTAATTATTTTATGGCTATATTTTAATTATTCTAAAATATTGAATGTGAAATAAATAAAAAAGGAGGAGAAGCATAAACATTTTTTAAACATTAGACCATGAAATTGAAGTGCTATTTAAAAATAAAATAAAATAAAGTAACTTGTATTGATCTATGATATCAATGAAAATTTTTATGACAGAAAAAAAAAACCAACCTTTTCGTTTTAAGGTTTAGCAAAATGGATTGTTTTTATTCAGTCAGAAAAGTGTCCTTCAAGATGTTGAACAACCTAAAGAAACATATTCATCAGGAAAAAAATGATTTAATAAGAAGAAGAGTAGTGATGGCAATTTTAACTCGAAACATTAGACAATGAAATTGAAGTGTTATTTAAAAATAAAATAAAATAAAGTAACATGTATTGATCTAAGATATCAATGAAAAATTCTATGACCGAAAAAACATGAAAAAAAAACCAACCTTTTCATCTTAAGGTATAGCAAAGTGGATTGTTTCGATTCAGTCGGAAAAATGTTCTTCAAGATGTTGAACAACTCAAGAAACATATTCATCAGGAAAAGGTGATTGAATAAGATGAAAAGTAGTGATGACAATTTTAACTCGATTGGGAGAAATGGGAATGAAATGAGGTTTACTGGGAGTAGGGGGTACGGAGAGTGGGGGGTAGATAATGGGATAGAAGTGATTGTGGAGTAAATTTATTGAGATTTTGGAGATTAGTTTTAAAAAAAAAGATTTTGGAGATTAATTGATTGATTCTGGGTTTTTTTTATTATTTTAAACGTGTTTATATGGGGAATGGTCCGGGTCAATTTTCGGTTTGGGTCAAAATTACGGTATATAATATATATATATAAAATATATATATATATACTATATATATATATATATATATATATATATATGTATATTTGGTTAACAAAATACACATAAGAAATTATCTTTATATTTTTCCAATTAAAAGGCTGCTTTCACGGTTGGGAAGGCGATTTCAGCGGTACCGTCCAAAAGTAAAGCGGTACCTTCAAATTTTAGAGCGATGGGCAAGAAAAAAAATATTGCAAATTAGAAGGGTATAGGAAAAAAAGTTTTAGGCAAATGGTGTATTTTTTGAGTTTCCCCCTTTTTTTTTCCTCCAAACTTTTACCTTAACATTTTTTTTTTTTTGGTTTAAACCGGATAATTATATTAATCGAAAAAAAACTGTACATCTGTTCAAAAGCTGAAACAATAAGTATATACAAATTAAGCTGCTCAAGAAATTAAACTATGAAGTTGATGTTTGCTAGGCTAAATGGAGTTCCTCGCTTCTTTCCACGGCCAATGATATATGAACACCGATTTTGGGGGCCTATGTTGTTTTTCATGACGAAACTCTGTATTGCGCCAATACCAAACACTCAAAATTAGCTCCCGAAATAGAAACCTCTAGAATGTAATAATATCCTTCTTATACATGTCCTTCTGAACCTCCAGAACCTTAGCTTTAACAATTTGTTTTAAATATATATTTTCGAACTAACTTACATCAGTTTCCATTTTCCAAACATTTTCCTCAGCTTTAAGACCTTTTTTTTTCTCAATTTTTTTTCAAACTAATTTAATTTTTTTTCCTCCAAACTTTTACGTTAGCTTTAATAATTTGTTTTGAATATATATTTTCGAATTATTATACAATATTCCTATGATTAATTACGTTGAGAGTTCTTTAAAATCGAAGTAAGAACAATATTCTTGTTTGATGTCTATGTAATTTTTTTTCCGACACTTAATCGTGCCCCCTGGATTACGATCCTGGCTCCGCCACTGCCCGGCAGAGCCAAAAATATGATTTGATGTCTCTAGACCAATCATATCTAAGTATATTTTATGGGGGACTGCTACTGCCAGAGCTTACATGCTCCTGCCAGAGCAATTGGGCACAAATACCCCTTTGTACTAGTTATTGACCTGTGGACCTGTGGTAATAAGACACACTCCAACCGTGCATAGTCCCACGCGCTTTCTTTTTCTCTTTCTTTTACTTTTTCTCTTTCTTTTTTCTTTTCACTTTTGTCCAACATACTCATTTTAATACTTAATATTTGTAACCCTTTTTTATTTTATGCATTTCGGATAAACATTATTTCTCAGCTCTATTTAATTAAATAAAATAATATTATTCATCCAACTGAAGCAAATATCATTGTATGCAGACTATGTTTTATACTATTTAAACATCTTTATCAAAGCTTATTCTTTAAATATAAATAAAATAGTAAAAGTGAAATAATTCATATTTAAAGACTCTAAAAATTGTCATTCATGTCCAGGTAAACAATGTTAAGCTATGATATTTTTGTCTAGGTGGCGATAATTAAATTATATATCGTTTGAATAAAAAATGTATTTCAGGAATAAATTGTTATATGTTATATATGTATTGTAGGGAGGAAAATAGGATAGAGAAAATTTACTTTTTATGTACAAGTAAAAAGCTTGACTTGCTTAGGGTTGATAACATATGCAATGCTCTATTTTGAGTTTTGAAAGACAATGTTAATCGGTTAAAAATATACTATTTATCAAATTAGCTGAGTTTAAATTTGTAATTATAATGTTAACTACAACATTATCTGACTATTATATTTTGATACTACATTAACTTGTATTTTCTATTTAGAATTTAAGATGTATTTTGAGGCCAACAGCAAATTAGTTTAATGGAAAATTAGGGATAAGGACACAATCTGGAATATTTTTAAGTAACAGGACAACTATATATTTTTATAGGAGAATGACAACTGCATAATTTTATAGCGAGAATGACAAACAAATGAATCCCGAAAATCGGTGAATCTCGCCAAAGGAATCCCAAAATCATTGAATTTTGACAAAGAAATTTTGATGTGAATCCCAAAAATTAGTGAATTTTACAATGAATTTTGAAAATTAGTGAATTTCGACAATGAATTTCGGCAATGAATTTAAATAAAGGAATTTCAACACAAGTGAATTTCGACGATGAATAAATAGTTTTGTCTTTATGCAAAAGTTTCAAAAGATCGCCCTTCTACTCAATTGATGAAATATTTTTGTCCTTCTCCCTCATTCCCCCTTAGTTTAAAGTAGCCTTACTTGTATTGTGTATAACACTATAACTAATGTTTATTTACTATTTGTTTAGCTGATCAAATATTTATATAGGATTGACTAGCATTTTGTATGCTTAGCATGATGATTCTTTAACTTATAAACTTACGTGCCATTAATAAAAATCTTATAGTAAGTAGCAGTATTTTTCATTGTTGTTGTTTCTATTATAATTATTGTTGTTGTTATTTTGTTAATGGAAAAAAAGTAATGTTGTCAAACGAATAGAACCGCTCACAAACAAGATCGTGTTCGACTTGTTAGTATCTGTGATCGTTCGTTTATTTAGTTTAACGAGCGAAATTGAACAAGATTTTAAGCTCATTTCTAAACGAACGAACGCGAACGAACGTTCAATTATGTTCGCGAACCTACTTATATAGATAAATCAATGAACAACCTAACTTTAACTCATATATAAAATGATAAGACATCTATTAATCTAATAGAGATACTCTAAAGTAATCTTATATAATATTGATAGAGTTGTCATAATATTTTTATTACTATAATGTTTGAATTTTGCTTTATGTTAAACTCAAACTGATAGGCAAAAATACATGTAGCTTGTCAAACTCGAACACGAGTTCGAACAAATTTTCTTTATAAGTGAAAGTGTTTGAAATAATTTTATGTTCGTTTATTAAGAAAACGTTCGCAAAAAAAATTCGTTACCTTGACGAATCAAACTTGAATATATTTTTCTGTTCGTTTATTAAACGAACGTATATGAACAAATTCATGACATAAACGAACAGAGTATGCACAAGTGATAATTGGTTCGGCTTGGCTCGTTAGACTGCACTGGATGAAAGACCCGCCACCGTTTTATGTGTACCTATCTTTAACAAAATAATAAAAATATTCTGATTATTCTTTTAAGAAAATAATGCAGTCTGAATTTAAAGCTTCATTAGTGTCTTTTTTAAATTTTTCCAAACGTATCAAATTAAAATAAAAAATGGTTGCCGGTCAAAATAACAAAGCAAGAAAAATCCAGTAAAAAAAAAAAGGAAAGAAAAAAAGAGAGAAGTTTGATGATGAACAGAGGTACGCATTTGATACTTTAATTACAAGTTGCAAGGAGACAGTAAAAGACAAAAGGGTATTTTTGTCTAATTGCTCTGGCAGGAGCATACATGATCTGGCAGTAGCACTTCCCATATTTTATGTGGATGATTGGTGAAAAAACTAATGACATGACAACCCTTTTGATAATCGTGGACCACCCTAACCTCATTAACACCTGATTAAGTTTATTTTTGCTTTTTTAATCTATACCTTATCTTTCATATTGACGGTTTTGGTTTTTCTTGACTATATTTCTTTGTTACACTTTTAATACACTTAATTAATAGAAATATAACATTCTAGATCTAATTTACACTATTGAATGTGCTATGTGTTACGTTACTATTGATTGAAAAAAAAATTAAATAATATTGTTCTTTTATTTTCTCATCGTCTGAGAAATGCCCTTATAATGATATTTTTTCTCACCTAAATTACATTTTTTTGGATTATTTAAACGTTTGGACAAATGTTAAGTGCCCGAAAAGTGTAACATTATGAGTTATTGAGTCCCCATGGATAGCGATCCGTTTATGGCTAGGGCTGGTTGTGAGTATTGCATGAGATTCTTGTGTTTCAACTTGGTCTTGTGTGTGCTAGTGATTGGTTTTAGGCCAAGTGGGAGATTGTTGGAATAGTGTCCTAAACCCAATCGGGTTGGACCGGATCCGACCGGGTCGGATCATTTCTACTGCTTTTTATGTTTATACATATATTAAATGGCTTTACATTTGTCATATATATATTATTTTTTAAAGAACCAATTATGAATTGTTATATGATAACGCCCTTAGTATTAAACTCGTGATAGAGAAACCATGATAGCGCGATTATGGTTGATGAGATCTCTAATCACTTTAATAAGTTTGATACTTAAATGTCTCTAGGTGATATACTATTAAACATGGCATTGATAGTATAAAACAGACTAGCACGTGATGATGTCTTCGTCTTTAAGGGCGTGGATAGATCTCGCTCATCGAAGTGTAGAGACACTTGGATTGTATGCGTGGGCGTGTATTAGAGAATGCGTCGACGTTAGATCGACCCACTTACACGTATAAGTGTCACACTATGTGACGGTTGTGTAATTATCCTTTGGACCGAGTCTTCATGGCATCACGGTGTGGATTGTCATGCTTTGACACTATTGAGGTTTCCCACAGCCACGGGCGATCACGCGGTAGTGATTGGGTATGATACTGAAGCATGCGGAGCATACATGATTGGTCGTCCGGGAATCGCGTATCCTATGATTGAGATCGAATATCCGAAATGGCCTTCTTATAAGGAATGTCTTACTCTCGTGAATCTTTGCAAAGTGGGAGTAAGTGAGTTACTTCGAGAGAGCATGATATCCAGATTATAAGATACGGTCGTTGATGTTTTGACACTCGACTAACGACCGTATGGATATTATTACAGCGATAGGATTGTAAGTTACACGGTAACTGTTTCACATGAAAGGTAGTAGTCATTGCATTTGACTCTTCCGATGATTGGGGGTCACGGTGTGTTGCTAGTCGCTATCCCGTGATCGTTAGGTATGAAGGGTATTTTCGTAATTTGCACTTTGTGTCTACGGCCAACATATTCGGAAGCCTATTGGGTCACACACATATGAACATCTAGCCGGATTAAAATGTGGTTAGAGATGATAACCAAATAAGGAAAGTTTATCTCGAGACTATAAAGGTTATAGTGGTAAATTAATATGGTGGTATTTTTTTATTATGAATAAATTAAATACAAAATATTAATTATGTTGATTAATTAAATATACATAGCTGATGTGTATGTGTCAAAATTTATGTGTGTATATGATACACATGTATTTTGCAAATTGATTAATCATAGTATTATATTAATTAAAGAATATTCCGGAAGCCAATATTTGGCTATATGGGGCGCCACATTGAAGTGTATAAGATACACTTGGATTATACAATTTAATTAATGGTATTACCATATATTAATATTAGATATTAATATTTATATATTTTGGCTCCCAGCGTGTGATGCATAATTGATATGCATGTGCATGATTGTTTCCAAAATATTTATGTATAGATTTATATGTGTAATGTATATGTGATATATACACATGTGTAAATTGATTTATGGTAATAAGATAAATATAGTCAATATTAGATATTGACAATATCTTGGAAATATTCAATAAAAGATATTGATAATATCCTAGATTTATTTAATATAAGATATTATAATAAATGAGATAAATCAATCAATTATATTTTCCTTATTTTATTGGGAAATTTTTTTCTTCTTCTCCACAACTATTTGGGGCGCCACTTCTACTATAAATAAGAGGTGGGTGTCAAGCTCTTTTGTACAACACAATTGCAAGAGCTCATAGTTCTTGTGTAAAATATAGAGCATCCTATAGAGAGTTGGAGAGAGGGGAAAAAGGCCGGTCTAGCAACCGGAGTTTTCCAATAGCAATCCATGATGGGATTCCGTGGGTGCTCGTGTGGACTAGCGGTAGAGGCCGAACACTTGGGCGGCTCTATGCAGAACTACTCTCCTTAGACGGTCAAAGCGTCGATCTTTTAGATCAACCAAGGTAACTACCGTCTACTAGCTTATTTGTTTATTGTTTAAACGAAGTCGATCTTGGGTAAAAGGAAATCAAAATTTTGAATTCCGTTGCGTTCCCGCGTAGATTTCCTAACAGTTGCTTTATAATTTAGCAATATATTTCTCACTATGAAGTTGATATGATATGAAAAATAAGAACATGATATTGTCATATCATTTAGCTAATTTGATTTATATTATCCATAACATTACAATAATTGCATGATCATTGAGGCAATTAATGCATTCATTGAATTTTTGGCAAAAGTGCTTGCATTGATTTTAATAAATAAAATCATATTTGGTTATTCAATGAAAAGATTTTATTTTGCATGATTATTGTAAGAGTAGTGATAATCATTAATGTGATTATTTATACTTATCTTTATTACAAAATATTCAACTTGCGTTTTTAAAAATGAATACCATGTATATGGTCTTTGATTGTAAGACGCATTTGCTCTATGTTATTATCATATTCAAAAAATTTTGTCTAGTTGTGATAAGAATGAATATGACAACATATTATGATGCTTTATTTGTGAGTGAAATTATTCATAATGATTGATTCATGAATTGTAATACTGGATATTTGTCTCTTGGATCCACTAGCATTTACAATATCAATTTGATTTGCTTGAACTGATACATAATGTAATTTTCTATTTAAAATAATTACACATTGTAATTCATTTACATTATGTGACAATTGTTATATTTTGAAAAATTAATTGCTCATTTCGTTCTAAGGAATAAATTGAGTCGGAACATGAGAGCAATTAAATTGCCTCATTGATAGTGCGACACGCATATTATATTGAGAAACAAGTTCTTAAAAGAATTAATGAGAGATGCAAATGGTAATGCAACATGCAAGTGCTATATTGAAACAAAATTGTTTGAAATAAAGCACTATGCTCTCTCAAGTCTCGAATTTTTTTTGAGTAATATGGGTGTTATATCGAGATTGAAATATTTGCTTTATATACTATTTCCCGATGAAATGTGTATAAACAATGTGTTTGAAAATAATGAGATATGTCCATTCCACGAAGAGAATGTGACTGATACTACATGCATCATTTAAAACAATGATATATGTATCAAATTACATGGGATGCATCACAATCATTCTGTGAAATGAATGCGGCAAAATTAAGTATTTAAGATGCATATAGTGATTCTGAATATTGTGGTTATAAACATTCTTTATGAGAGAATCCCACTAGAATTGGGATGATGATTCAAGAAAATTGGTATAACTCGATACATTGTATCCATAATTGTGAGAACGGATATAATATCTCTATATGAGACGAAATTTCTCCACAAATCGAAAAATATAAAAGAAGTTTGTTGATACCCGCATAAGAGGATCTCACATTAAAATGTTGAATCCGTCACGGGTTATTTCAAATTTTCGACATATCGATTATGAAAAAATGTTGTCCGAGAATGAGGGGAGGAAAACCCAATATGAATTATATCTCGTGACAAACTTCGACATAAATGAATTATGAGTTCACATATCATTCATTGATATCAAACCTATGAAGGGTAGATTTTATGCACATTTTGCATACATCAAATATTTTCTGAGCAAAATGGAGAAATGACCCAAAAGTTCAATGTCTTGTTCGAGTGATTTCTCTACATATGATATGTAATTTGAACGATTCTTGAAGAATCTGAAATCACATAGTGGTATATAAAGCGAAAGAGAAATAATATTTTTAAAAATCTCATGGAATGAGATATTTAATGAAACCACTATGTTTTAAATGTGTAAATCGCTTGAAGCGAATAACAGAGCATCAATGTATAGCTCGGTGCAACATGTTTGATGAAGATCGATTCTCGGCATTAGGGGGAGATAAAGAAAACCCCATGTTAGAATAAAAGAATGCCGATAAACTTTAACCACATAAACTATCTTCCACGCATCAGTTTAACCGATTTGCAAAAATAATTTACTTGTAGTATTTAACAAGTAATCCGCCAGATACCGTTATTGAAATTAAATGAGTGACTATTTATAAAGGCACCAACAATATGATTGATGATATTTCTCTATGCCAGAAGCGTAGAATACCGATCGTAAAAGATAAAAATCATGAAAATGAATTCACATTCGATCACTCATGAAATCTCTTAAAGAGATCCGTCTTCAAGGCGAAAACCCCAAAATAAAATTGCACGTGCGACAAATGATTAAATATTGGGGTTGCGGAACAACAAATTCATACATTGATAAGGAATTGGTTTTATGCTAATATTGAATTAGCAATGAATACAGGAGAAATTTATAATAAAACATCATAGTCGTCGACGACATATTTGTCTCTTTAATTGCTATTATAATATCTGGATCCAGTACCTAAGTCATCAGCAGAGTGTCAGTAACACTCAGACTAGGTAAAAATGAAATAAGCAATTGAGGTTGAGTTTGACTTGGAAATATTTATTTGTTAATGATCAAATATATTCTCCCATTATAGATAATATAATGTTCCGCTAACTAATATATCTGGCAGTAACTTTATGTCATGAAGGTATATTTATGGGTCGTTAGACATTAATATTGATATGAAAATCCTTGGTGGATTTCAAAAATGAATTAATATGATAATCGCAACATGCATATGGTTAAGGTCATTAACATTCATGTTGAATGTAGTATGACCAGTTGAGTAGATTGCTATTGAGAAAAGATATGTAAGTAATGCATGGTTAATGTAATAAATTTTAAGGAATTACGATGCATGATAGTGGAAATATATGCATGCAGATTTCGATTATATTACTTCCTCCATTAATTAGCTGATTACAGTGTTGATTGTGTTGCATGTGTTGCACAAGTGAGTAGTGTGAATGACACTTATTAGCCCCTACATTCGACTATCCAATAAACTCTAAAGGAGAGTGATATGCAAAAGTACGCTCTAGTGACAATCTCATAGATTTTTTCACTAAGATTATTCCTACATCGGTTTTGGATAATAAGTGTTTATAATAATGGAATGCGTACATTTGAAAGATTGTTGTCGCCAGGAAGAGCGACAACTTCAAAAATTTTGTGTGGATTTGGTCTTAAAACCAATGATTGTACTCTTTTTCCCTTTAACCAAGTTTTTCCCAAAGGGTTTTCTTAGTGAAAGGTTTTTAATGAGGCAGTCAGTGCAACACATAGAAACGCATATGGCATGAACTATTTACCTTGTCTAGTTTTTTTTCCCACTGGGTTTTTCTAACAAAGTTAATAGTACATGACATATACGTTATGCAACTACGATCGAGACAATAGATTCTACCATTTATTCATTGAGACATTGTCTAGATGAGAATGAAAATCATTTAATTGCACTATATGAAGACAATGCATCTTGCATATCTCAATTGAATTGGGCTATATTAATGGGGATAGAACAAAACATATTTCACCCAAGTTCTTCTTTACTCATGATTTACAAAAGAATGAGGAGATTGATGTGCAACAGATCCGGTCAACCGATAATCCGGCAGAATTATTTATTAAGACATTGTCGGCTGCAACATTTGAAAGACCAGTGAAAAGCATTGGGTTGCTGCAATTGAAATATCTAAATTGGTGCTTGGTTCAGGGGGAGTAATCAAACAGATAAATATGTACTCTTTTTTCTTAACTAAGTTTTTTTCCAACTGGGTCTTTCTTAGTAAGGTTTTAATGAGGCATATCATATCTGTTGTATTTTTAATAATAGATATCCAAGGGGGAGTGTTATGAAATAATATCATTGATGGATTATCTATTATTCTGATTGATTTACATAGATTTGAGATTAATTCAGATTATTGTGTTCACATTGTAATCTCTACTATAAATACCCTCTTATACTATTGGAATAAGACACAAGCAATTCTCTCTTCTTCTATACTTGTATTTTCTCTTGTTCTTCCTCCAATATTTTCTTAGTTTTATAACATTTATTTTATTTTTTTTAATTTTCTGGCGCCTCTTTTTAAAAAAAAATAGCACACTTTCTCTTTCATCAATATTTTTTAAACACACTTCTCTCAATCTAGAACTCCAAATTCGAAATTTCTTTCATCAATTTTTTTATTTTTATTTTCTCATGTTTTTTATTTTGTGACCACATTCAACATATTCCGATGTGATTTCAGAAAATCCACTGTCGAAATTCACTATTATTCGAAATCCACTGATTTTTGGAATTTATTGGGGATATTCACTGAGTGAATTTCGACAGTGAATGTCACGAAAAAGGATGTAATTATATCGAACCAAGTCTCAAAACGAAAAGCATAAAAAAAATAAAAAATCCAGTAAATTCTTTTATCGCGTTTGGATCTCTAGATAAAAAAATATAGATTTTTGTCCAGAAGGACAAAATTATCAAAAAAATCAGGATTGAAGGAAACTGTAATTTAATAAGGACAAAAGTAACAATTATGAAGTAACAAATGTGGAATAGAGTAAATATGAAGTAACAATTGTGAAACACAAAGTAACATTAAAACGTGAAGTAACAATTTTAAAGTAACAATTTTGATTTTTGTCCTTTATAATCATGAAAATGTTATTTTTGTCCTTCCAGACCCATTTATTAATTTTTTTGTCCTTGTGGCCCCTTTCCCCTAAAAAAAATATGATTGTTTGAAAATTGGGAAGGAATGAAAAAAGAAAAAAAAATTGCTGAAACCTGAAAGCTACGAACAGGTACAACGCATTTTTTTAGTTTTTTTTTGTCCTTTAGGCTATAAAATTATAAAAGTTGTCATTATCCCTATAAAAAAAATAATATATTGGATTGTCCTGTTATTTGAAAATATTCCAAAATTGTCCTTATCACAAATTCTCCTTAAATTTTAATATAAATCCTAATAATTTTATCTTTGCTAGAGGACTCTAAAATAATTGACTCCATAGGGATTTGAACTGAGACCCCTACGCTAAAGGACTCTCAAATAATTGGCCACCTGAGACCTACGCTGGAGGAATTTCAAATAATTGCCTCCAGAGGGATTTGAAACTGAGATCTTTTGGTCTCAGGACCTCAGCTCTAGCCGGTTGAGCTAGGTCTCATCGGCAATGATAAAACAATATTTCCCAATTGTCTAAAATATCATTTTTATTATAAGACGGGGTTTCACATGCGTATACTACTAAAACACACAACCAATCAGTGAACAATAGTTGGTAGGTGAATCCGAGAGTTCAATCCGCTTGGCAGAGGATCAGACATGAGTACGGGATAAATGGAGGGTAGAACAACCCACAAAGCTGATTTATAGGGGAAATACTTGTGTGGTGTCTCCATTCGTGTGGAAACACCGTGTGGTTAATTCATGATCACAAAGTTTCATTCCACAATGAAATTGTGTGTTCAGATCGAACCACACGATGTCTCCACATGAATGGAGACACCACACAAGAATTTCCCGATTTATATGACTTTTAACAAACCCACGAAATTGCAAGCTTATTACTCAGCAATAAATAGTACTACCTTCGTCCCAAAATTTAAATGCATTTAGCTTTTTAATTGTGTTCCATAGTGTGAATCCATTTAGAAAATCAATAAAATATTTATTATATTTTTCTTCTTTTACCTTTCATTTATTATATACTCACAAATTTTTCACTACACAACATTAATAACAGTCAAAAATAATTTTAGATTTTTTTTTATCAAAATTAATGACACATAACCAATTTAACCAACTATCTTATTCTGTGTGAAAAAATTCAAACATATTAACATTTTGGGACGGTGGTAAATCTACTATTAGGCCCAAAATGCGTGCGTTTCTCTATTACTTACATTTTTTTAGGGTGGTTCTATTGGCACTCCAATTTTACTTCCGGCACCCATTATTTGATTCTTTTTTTTTTACTTGTACACACTACAATATTACTTCTTGCACCACAAAAAAAATAACAATAACTACATAACTACACTCTAATCCCTTAACTTTTTATAGTATTAAAACCTACCCTATTAATTAACTACCAATATTATTTCCCTCTCCATGAATTCAAAAACACTCCCAAACCAAAACCCTAGTTCATATTCACCCCACTCCCTCTTCCAGCCGCCGCCGCAAATCGGCTCCCCCTCCCCCATCCTCTACAACCCATAAATTACCCTATCCCCTCCCCCATTCTTGTTAAAGAGGAAACTTACTACAGTTGAAAGAGAAGGAACCCCACAAAACATTCACAAAATGGGCTGAGAATTATGGACCAATATAATCCATCAGAACTGGGGCCAACCGAATGGTGGTCCTCAACTCTACTGCTATTGCTGAAGAGGTATCGTCTTCCCTCTCTTGCATCTCACTGGAAAAAATGGTGGTGGCTGTTATTTTTTTTTTTCTTTTTTGTGTGTGTTGATATTTGGGTTTGTAAGCACAAAATAATGGATTTTATGGAGCTTTAAAATGGTATATAGGGTCGGGTTTTCAAAAGGAGGTTGATTGCTATGGATGGATTGGGAGGGACGCCGGAAAAATCTAGAAGAGGAAAGAGGGGGGTGGGGGGGCATTCCGTCATTGTAGCAGCAGAGATGGGTTTAGGGTGGCGGGTTTGGTGGTTTAGGGTGGCGGGTTGATGGTGGGAAGAAGAGATGATGATGGGAAGAAGATGGTGATGGTGGGAAGAAGATGATAGTTATTTATTGTTTTTCAAAAGTATTGAATTAAAAGAGTGTTTTTGAAAATAGTTGTGTAAGTAGACGTGGCCGGTTCCGTGCCGGTTCCGGGTCTCTGGCACGACCCTCCGGTTCCGGGTCTAAAATGGAACCGGAACCACCGGTTCCAATTTCTAGCCGGTTCTGTCGGGTCTCGGGAACCGCCGGGTTTGGTGGTTCCCCGGGCTGATTTCGGGTCTCGGCGGTTCCCGGGTCCAAACGGTTCAGATCACGGTTCCAAAAAAATCTATATTTTTTTTAGGAAAATTTGTATAACATACGTTAAAATTAATAATAAATTCTAATTGGTTATTAAACTATATATAATATTTAATTTCATAACTATATTTAAAAAAATACATGGCTTGTATAATATTTAATTTCATAACTATATAATATTTAATTTCATAACTTATATTCTAACTAGTTAGATATTTTTTTCATAGAGTAAATATTTTATAATCGCCTGCATTCGAGTTACCGTACGAATTAATGTTATAATCGTCTGCATTCGACATGCGTACATTCATGAAGGGTTTTATGCATTTTCAGTTTGGATTCATGTATTTTGAAAGTAAATTAAAAAATAATGCGTAGTTTTCTAATTGTTCATTTATTATGATTAATTTGAAAGTAAATTAAACTTGTATTTCATATAGTGATTAAGATGATTTATACTTATAATATTATGTATATAAGTTGATTTTATATCTTAATAAATCGAGGCAAAATGTATATAAAAGTTGTTTTATTAAGCAACATCATTGAACAATACATCAATGACGGCACACTTGATTACAAATAATTAAAGGGTGCCTTTAAAGGCACCACATGTAATCTGCTTGGGCACCCAAATTAAGGGGCACCACATGTACACATACTAAACTACTTTAGGCACCACATTAATTTTTACATCTACTAATTGCACCACATTATACTTAAAAAATTGCTATTTATACTTAAGACACCATACTTGAAAATAAAATTTCCACTCTTATCAAAATAATTACAATATAACCCATTAACTTTTGATTTTTATGAATTCAGCATCTACCATAGGCACCACATCTTTTTCCCTCCAAAACAATTATACCATGATCAAACTCCTCCTTCTCCAACGCCAAAATTTTTTCTTACTCACCAAGATTCTTTATTTCTTTATCTTCTTCATCACATATCTCCTCATCCTTCTTCCTTCATCTCCTTCTCAACCCTATTTCATCTCTCCCTTACTCATATCACCCTATTTCACAGTTGGACCTTCACATCCAACAGTTGCGTAGTTGGACTTACACATCCAACAACTTCATAGTTGGATCTTTTCCAGAACGTTATGTAATACATCCAACAGTGTCACAGTAGGACCTTCACATCCAACAGCTGCATAGTTGGACCTACATCCAACAACTCCATAGTTGGATCTTTTTCATAATGTTATGCAATACATCCAACAGTACGTGTCACAGTTGGACCTTCACATCCAACAGCTGTGTAGTTGGACCTACACATCCAACAGCTCCATAGTTGGATCTTTTTCAGAATGTTTTACAATACATCCAACAGTGTCACAGTTGGACATTTACATCCAACAGTTGTATAGTTGGACCTACACATCCAACAACTCCACAATTGGATTTTTTTTCAACCGACGAAGTGTCTCCCGTCTCTACCACAGTATCCATTTGGCATGCTTCTAAATCCATCACCGGTTTTAGTACATTGTAAATCCTCTTAAAACCTTCAATACATAGAACCCAAATAAAGCAATGGAAGAAACACCCATATAATCAAGTGGGGATAAAATAGTGCTAATATATGTATGTGTTTTCCAGTTAGGGTAGCACGAGAAAAAGTCGAAACGATATGACATATGAGACCGGATTTTTAGCATGTACAACCATCAAACCAGAGCTTCCTCCCATTCTTTTATCATTTGAAGCACTCCTCTGTTGCCCGCCTCCTTACTGGATTTTGGTCTTTGGGGCCCATGGATATGGGCAATTTCACCCATAATTATGAGAATCGCCCTTTGTTTTTCGGGTGAGGCAGTTGAGAGTTGGAGCCGGTCTCCAAGCCCAATAAGATAATCGCTCCTTATTGAAATTTTATTAAAGCTTGATATAAATTCATCAAGCCTTTGAGAGAGCTCCCTATAGGGCAGGGAATCCGGCGCCTGCCTTATGTCTTCCTACTAAAAATATGTCACGGACAAGATCGAGAAGAAAAGACACAAGTGCGTCCGACATGATTGATTGAGACAAAGAAATTCCCTCCAGAAGGGGGCAATACATACCAAAAAATTCGAAGCTATTTTTTTTTTTTTTTCTCTCGTTTCGCGAATCTAGATTTTTCATCTATCGATTAATTACTATGCAATTTAATTAGTGCATATTACTTAAGTTCGAAGTTCGCTCCGATACCACTGTTAGGAAATCAACTAGTTTAACGCAGAGGAATTTTAAATTTTATTTCCGATCCCAAATCGACTTCGTTTAATACAATAAACACGTTAAGTAGTTTACGGTAATTACCATGCTTGATCTAATAGATCGACGATTTGACCGTCAACGGAGAGTAGTAGTGCGCGCGAGCCGTCCACGTGCCCGGCCTCTATCGATATCCACACGAACTGATCCTTGACATGGAAACACCTCGAAACTAGTACTCTGATATGCACAAACGAACTAGAGCGATCAAAACTGATCCTGGGGAGCAAAACTGGGTCGCTTAACCGATCACAATGCTCGGTTCAGCAAGCCGGGGTGTCCTAGGCGCGTCCTGGGCTTGTCCTAGGTTTTCTGGGACACGTTCGGGCACATGCGGGACGCTGTACTGAGGGCTCTTTACACACGATAGAAGTATATTATGTTAAAAAGATTAAAAATGAAAGGCACTAATGTCCGTCGCTTGATACAAATCTCACACGCTGTTGCACCCCTCAAGAAATTACTCTTGAAATATTTAAAACCGGTGTTAATTAATGGCACAAAAGATGACTAACTATTTTATTTTACTTAGCTGATTATTCAATATTTATATATTTGCCTTCATGCATTATAGTCCAACAGGAATAGCTACAAAAGGCCCAACTTAAGTAATATCAACTTAAGCCCCAAAATCTTTTCATTTAGTTTGCTCCAAACCAAAAGGAAAAATATTAATTTTTTCTAGTGGCAGTATCCTTGAGTTGAAGCATTCTTTTAAATAAAGTTGAAAGTATATATAATTTGATTAAAAGACAATCTGAGTAATTACAAGATGTATAACTCCGGCCAACATCATATGTGAATTCTTTATTCGAAAACCATAAATTGCACTGATAATGAATTCACCTTCTCCCTATAAATAGAGGTATAAGCATATCATATAATTATCACAACCATATTAATTATTACTTAATATTTTCATTGATATTTGATGTTTACTTTTGGGAAAACAAGATATATAATGACTAAACTCGCATGCTTCCTTCTCATTTTCTCTACCGTCTCAGGTTACATATATCGATCTCCTCTCTCATCATATGTACTAATCATTTGCGATCTACTTCTGAGTTTTATTTTTTATAGATAAATTATTCATGAAAAACTTAATTGGTTATTTTTTGTTTCCCTATTTTTCACTAATGAATTTAAACAGTGATGGTGGGCGCAACCAAAGATTGGGAGGAGGAAGCTAAAGAGTCACAAGCAACAATATTGACGGTACCAAGACAATTTCCCCTCAATCAACCGTATAAAAAACCATCTCATGTGACTGATTTAGTCTTGGATCCTAAGCATGGCGGTATTGATGTTTGTGATGTTGCATGTAAGTTGGATGCAGAGGACCCCGAAAAAGTTTGCCCTCCTGTTTGCGAGTGCATCCCGGATGATGACGTCCCGGAGAACTCTGCGTTTGACGACAACAATGATCACCTTTATTTCTGTGAGCCTCGCCCGGAGCCTGCCGTCGACGGATGAAATAGGTTTTTTTTTTTGGTGGGGTGGGGTGGGGGGGCAGGGGCGGGGCGGGGCACTTGGCCCAATTCCACCCACATGGAGCCATTTCTGTCAAGAGGTCTCGGGTTCGAGTCTCCACGTGTGTATGTGTGTTTTTATAGTTCTCTAAATTACCTCGTATAGAGGTAATTCGGTTTCGGTTAAAAAAAAGTTTATCAGCTGTGGTGATGATTTTGGATTGGGAACGATTGATATGAGAATTATGGGGAAAAAAAATCATGTATTTCCAACAACAAAATCAACATCCACTCAAAAAAAAAAAAAAAAACAACAAAATCAACACATTTTATTTTCTTTTACAGCAGAAATGGTTTAAGAAAAGGGGAGTGAACCAAAAATCCAAAAACATATAATGAAATAGGGAAATAAGACGCACATGCATTTGAAAATGTTGCAAATTGAAATCGATACAAATAAGATTACAAAACAAAAATGCGTTGAAGCATTCTGTGAGGAAAAAAAAAAACTGAATATTACTTTCTTTCTTCTATCCAATTTTCCAAACAGACGTAGTGTTTGATTTAGACACCCGATCATTAATTTTTTCCACCATAATTCACAATTTTCATTCTCTTTATTTTGATTTATCATACGATAAAATTTAGACGCAATTTTTGGATTCCGAAAACAAAATTGCGACGTAATTTTCGTCACAACAACATCTTAGTTTCATTCATAGCGTTTGCGGTGACAGTCACATCAACACTTTAGTTTAACATTACCATAGTTTAACACTGATCCTGCACATCAACACCTTAGTTTTACAGTGACACTACAATAGTTTCACAGAGACACTTGTATCAACACCTTTGCAACACCTTATGTACTCATACTCTTTTTGGAGTGACTATGCCCATCATTCCTCTAAACCAAAATTTTATGCTGGTTATGTAATACAAACGAAATCATATTGCAACTTAAAAAAAATATGGATTAAAACCTAATTAAAAATACTATAAAAAAATTTGGAGTATTCACTAATTTCCCCTTAAAAAAAATTGATAGTTGTGTTTACTCTTTCAGTTGGATATGTCATGTAGAAAAATAAATATTGGTAGAGAATGTGGTTAATTGAAAATATAATTTTTGTACCTTTCCATGTTACGAACAAATTAATACTGTTAAAAAAAAGCCTGATCATGGAATCATTTGAACATGTCAATCTATACAATACGTGTGATAACAGTGGTTGAATAGCTGCCAAAGATGAACACAACCCGGATCTTATTTTCACATCTAATCGTGCATGTTTGTGAAGAAAATTGCTGATTTTTGGAAAGTTTATTGGCTAATCTTGTCACGCCACGTTCTCGGATACCGAATTCTTATCCCGAAAAAAACACCCGACATGTATAATATTAACGTAATCTAACATTATATGTTAGCCTTTCGTTATCATATCAAAAGTAAAAGCGACACGAAAGCTAAAAAGATTCAGGAATAACATGCCTAGGTCCCAAAAGAGTAACAAAACTGCCAAACTAAAGATGTAATTAAAACTATCTTACAACATACGAGCTTGTCTTACAACACAACTCTGAAAGGGAAACTCATCTTACAAAAGAATAACATCAAAAAAAAAAAAAAAAAAAAAAGATACAACATGTCCTAATGTAATTCAAGATTACAAACAAAAAAAATAAAAAAATAAAAAAAAGATTACAAAGGTTCTTTTTTTTTTTTTTTTTTTAGTTACACAAAAGAAACATTTTTAAGGGGCTATCTAACGAAACTGGTGTAACATACATGAAAAAAAAAAAACCAGATAATCCATATAAAACCAATATCATGCGGTATGCTAAGTTTTTATTTGGATTAATACAAATGTTACTGTCTCCAATTTTGCCACTGCATCTACTATGCTTATGATATCTTCAATTGCTAGTCTGCGCAAAAGTTTATCCGCATTTTTGTAAGCTTTTGTCGACGCCCACATGTTGTTTGTTCAAAGTATACCGTTTGTGAAGCCATAGCAGTAGCTGAAAGAATTGATTCCTGAAATATGACCGTAACTCCTCCAATCCAATTGAGACGTAACAAACAAACTTTATCATGGTAACATAATCCACAAAGTTTACAAAGCTTCTAGTATAGCAACATAAAAAGGAAATCATGATAACAGATCTTTAAGCACACCAATGCTTACTCAACGTCATCCAAATCCACATTAACCTGTAAAATTTCTCGGGAAGGGAAACATACAAACATGCAAAGGGTTAATTACATTGAGTATTTAGCAAGATGTAGAAACTATTG